>JACDJE010000403.1:502121-546799 GCA_016647715.1 Pavo muticus | reverse complement strand
CCCCCCCCCCCTTTTTTTTTTTTTTTTTTTTAATTTAAACACCAAGACTTACAGCATTCTGAGCTTTTAAAAATATCAAAATTTTCTCTTTTCCCTCAGCTTTGACATGATACCACCTTGGAAAAAATGTCCTATTTTTTTTGAGCCCTTATCTACTAAATAAATATTTGTCATTCAATAGAGTAAGCCTGGAAAAAAATGAACAGTGCAGAATGACTTTGTATTTCTTTTTCAAAACTCTATGGAAATCTTGATCTATTTTAATCATTATTTTCTCTTTGAGGTGGGGTGAGAAATTAAAGGGGAAGGAATTCTGTGAGGAAGAGAAGAAATAAATTATGAGTTCCATTTCACTTGCAGACACACTCGTAGCGAAACCTTGGTCTAAGAAAAATCTGTTCTATTGGAAACTGTAGAAACAGCAGGTGATGACAGTGTGAGTCCGTTTTTCACCTTTAATGAAAAAGATCCTTAGTAAAATTTTGCTTGAAGGTGATAATAAATCCATTCTATGAAAAATCTGTCATTGTATAATACCCTACCTTACCAAGGCAAAGTTTTTCCTTTCCTCATTCATTACTTATCAAGGCTTTAACCTTTCCTACATCCTCCAAGTTAACTGCCAGTGCTGTCTTTTTTATAATGATTTATGTATCACATTATAAAATATTAATAATAAAGTACACTTTTACTCAAGTAACCCCTTAAGTCATTTTAATTTGCCCTTTTTGTATAGTTTTTTTTTAAGTAGTTGATACCACTTTATTCTCTTAACTGTATCATTTTATTAATGCTTTTTTTATAAGAAAATTACTGAACTTGGATGACATATGCATAAATAAAACGGCGCTAAGTTTAGAAACAAAGTGTCAGTTCTCAATAATATACTGTTTGTACATCACTACTCAGCTGCATGTTATTAGTTTTAATAGTAGCCTAGATGAGGTAGCTTGTGGCTGGGGAGCTTTGGTGAAAGTAAGAGTTCAGTGTGGAGGGCAAATAGGCAGCTTAATTCAGCAGCGGAAATAAAGACCACTGAAACAAAATGAGCTGTTATTATTTGCCTTTCAAATTAAAAACAAAGGTAACGCCCAGTGCCATGTGGTGTGACCCAAGAAAATCAGGTGAAGAAACTTGGATGGGCGCTGTGCTGGGGCCTGGGAGATCTTGGTCTCCTACCTCCCCGCCAGTGTTTAATTCCATAGCTGTTTCTGTCCTCTTTCACACTGCAAGCCTTTCTTTATTTTGCAAGAATGCCTCGAGTCCAAATTGTAGTGAAATGGAAAATAAGTATTTTAAAGTACAGACCAGAGCTCTGGCTTACTTTCAGGATCCTGCTGGTGCTGCACTAGAGCTGATTAGGGAAGTTCTCTTGAGATGTTTTGCCACATTCAGTTTCTTTGCAGGAAATAAAATTGATTGTGGTGATGTCCGATAAAAATGAAATTAAAAAAACAATGAATAGAAAGAACTGATAACATCTTCTCATTTATTTTTACCCTATCTTGTTATTTCAGTAACAATATAAATGTGAGAGTTTTCATTTCGATTGGAAATAATGTTTCATTTTCATGCCACTCATTTTACAAAATGCTTTTGTGTGTTCCACTGAAGACAATAAAAAATATGAGACATTGAAATTTCCCACAAAATCAATGTTTTCAGCTTTTTGACATAATATGTAACAGAAAGATGGCTCTGATTAACACATAGGATTTTTAAAAAAATAGAAGCTATATTAAAATAAATATTAAACTAAATTAATATTCAATTATAATTGATTATTTCTAATATTTTGAATTTTAAATTTTTCAATCAATATTAATTTCTCTCCCCGATGAAATGAAACATTTACCTTACAAGGGGTGCTGTTTCTTAAAGTCGCCAGAAGAAACTTCCATAAATAAAATGGCATATGATCTCACCTGATCAGAGAGTTCACTAGAAAAATGTAAAAATGAACTGATTAAACGTACAGCTTTCCTGATATTTAGTTTGCTACTGAGAATTCTGTAAATCTAAAACAAAACATTTTGAATGTATTTAAAAATTTATCTTTAACTGGAAAAATAAATGAAGCAAGTAGACATTTCCAAATTACATTTTATCTCAAGCTTTATTTTTAATTTAGTAATGTCAGTAACTTGATTAAAAGGATAAATAAACGTCTAAGCATAGCAAACAGTCTTGGAGGCTGAAATCCTAGTTTTTTTTGTTTTTTTTTTTCAATCTTCAGACTACTGAAGATAATTAGAAGCGTGACAGTCATCCAAAGATTCTTAAACAGTCAGGTTTTATCTTGCTGCTAGAGTTCTATTATCCCTGCAGCTAATGTAATCTGACTGTAATAGTCAGAATTGTTACGATTTTGAAATAGAGTAGGCCTTTCTAGTTTTTTATTTATCTTTTCATTAATAAGACTAATGTGCTATGAGCGCCTAGAATAAAATATTAAATTACACAAGAAACTAAAATGTTAAGGAACTGGGTGTAACCCTTCAGTGGTGGAAAGCATATTAATTCTAACATATTTACAAGTAAGAGCTTAGGACAAATAAGCTAGTTTACTACAATTAGAGACATGAAGTAATTTATGGATTTCTAGGTTTTAAAACCATCAGTAGCACTGTATGCTGTATTATTAGCCATAGCAAGACATCAGCCTACATGATATATTCATTTTTTGTTGTTGTTTTTTCACCTGAAATATTTTGACTGATGAATGGGAGAAATTTGATTCTGCAATTCGCTCTATGCAATAATCATTCCTCCAATGACAAATTCTACTCTGAATTCTTTTAAAATACTTTTAGAAATTTTTGATGCAGGCTCCCAGTGACACAGGAAGATCAGAATTTGACCAGAGTTAATTTTAAAAATGATTTTACCACAGAACAAGACAACATCTTAAAACATAACACTTCTGTAAAAAGTTAAAACACTTGATGATTTTTAACATATACTGAGATAGGATGCTTGTTGTACTGCTATATTGTCACTGAGTTGTGCACACCCAAACAAGAGAGGGCAAATAGTCTATGTCCTTATCTCTTTGGATGGGTGGGATTCACATCTACTTTTGTTCTGATTTAATGTTGCTGCCATTAGTTCTTCCTATGTGGAGTGGAGAGATGCTCTGGATGCATTATCCTTTGGAAGGCAGGAGGCAGGAATCCAAGGTCCAGCTCCTGTTCTGTAATCATTCCCTTCCTAACCTTTTGGTTTTGGCAGGAGTGGAGAAAGGAAAAGTGTTTATGCGCTTATTCTTGCTAGCCAGTATGTGGAAGTCTTTGTTTGACACTAATGATCTTTTTAATTTAACTGAATTTCTTTATAGTGATACCTTTGACAACATATACAAAGTTGAGCTCTTTAAATATATTCAAAGCTTACACCTTTCATATGTACACATACTACACTTTTGCTATGAAAACAACATGCTAGTTACCAGTACTTCTACAAGCAAGTCTGTCATCAACCATCAGTGCCTCTACAGCTAAGTAACAGACCATAAACACAAATTCAGTCTATTTTATTATGTATCAGCACATTCTCCTCAAAGTGAAGGAAAAACATTAAAATCTGATTCTGTATCATATTTACGCACAAAATCATGTAGGGTTATAATATTCATATTCTGGTTATGTGTTTTGATTGAAGCATACTATTCTGTTTCACTTTTATCTTGTGTACAATATCACCTGCTTTTTCTCTGCTTTTTAGCCTTTGTTTTGCACAAGACTTTAGAAATTCCTTCATAATCTGTAAGATTTTGTTCCTGCATTGTTTTCAATTAGTCTCCAGGTAGAAGTGTGTTTCTGGAAAGGTACTAATTTCTTAGTACTAGCGACAGTATTACAGTCTTATTTATTATGCCCTCTAATGTAGATCCAAAACATCACAGTTCTCATGTAAAGCTCTATTAAACTTGTGTAACTAAATAAGTAGGTGGATGTATGCATCACTGCATAGGGCAAATGAATCATCATGTCCCTCACTACTAAAACAGTTCTGATCCTTCTCTTGTTTAAGCCAGAAAAATGTTCCTTCTGGATGGCAGCAGTACTGATCATAAAGTACATTTTACAGATTTGGAACTGTGCTGAACAGACTGTAGAAGCTTAAAAAGACTTGGAAATATTTACCAAAATGTACCTACATGTTCAATGTAATTATTACTTATTCTTACCCTGATTTCTATAGCACATTTTTTTTTTTCTCCTGTGAGTGATTTTTATAGCAAATATTTATTCAGTAGAAGACTTTCGTATCAAGAAATGCTTTAATCTAATAAGTGTCGGTTTCTTCAGTGTTTGTTTTGGGATTTATTTGGATGTTTCCTTTGAAAATACCTTTGGTTTTGTTGTTGGAGTATTGCTTTAACATTTATTCCAGATTACTTAAAATGTTGTCTGTAGAAATGCATCTGAAAATGAAGCTATCTCATTAGGGTTCTTCTTAAAGTATATGTTTATGGTTTTTCACAGGTGGAGGTATCAATCATATTTTAATATGAATTGCTATCTCTTACATAAACATACATCTTTGGGTAGGAAAGAGCAGAGAGATTAATGATTCTTCAAATAACGGAAGTTCCAGATGAGATTAAAAAAATCATTTTTATTTTTTTTTATAACAAACCTTAATCTCCTTAGTGGATGAAATTTTCTTCAAGAATTAGATATTTAGGTGTCTAAATATGAGCTGTAGGTGTCTAAAGACCTATTCAGCTTAAATTTAGGGCATTCATCCAGGGCAGGATTCAGCATTTTTGGCATCAGTGCCTAATGCTGTTTTAAATGTCTTTTGAGTTATGCCTCCCATATCCAGCAGCCTTTACAGAAGGATATAGGTCTCTTGAAGATCATGTATTATGGCACTTTTACCTTGAGGCAATAACTGTTTTGCTGACTAGTCAGTAGAGGCATTCAGTTGCGTAAATCTTCATGTGCAATTTGAGAGACACAGTACCCAACAAATCTGACCGCATGACATGACATGGACAGAACTACTGAATTCTCATAGGTTTGTATCTATGGTTAAAGACTGAACTCTCTGTCATCCTTTGACATAATTCTGGGTTTTGGGAATTACCTTCTCGTGGAAATGGTCTGCTTTTGGTTTCACACTGATGGGATAGGTATTTTTTTTGTTTATGACTTACTCTAGCAGTTTGTTTATAAAACCCTACCCAGGAGGCTATTGTGATGCAGTACTAGTGTGATCATTTGTCTAGGAAATTGTCAGTAAGGAATAAGATTCAGCAGGCATAAAAAGTATCAAATACTCTACATTGAATGGGCTATCCTCAACATCTTGTTTATGGGCAAAGAGAAAACACATCTTACATAAAAAGTCAGGAGCTGAACGTAACATCCATCTGCCTGACCACTTTAGGGCTAACCAAAGATTAAAATGTATTAATGAGGGCATTATTCAAATGGCTCTTGAACACTAACAGGCATGTGACATCAAACACCTCTCTAGGAAGCCTGTTCCAGTATCTGATCACTCTTACAGTAAAGAAATTTTTCTTTTTGTTCAGTCTGACCCTCCCCTAGCACAGCTTTGTGTCATTCTCACACCCTTTCACGTCCTTCCATTGGTTACCAGAGAGAAGAGACTGGCATCTCACTCCCAGTTTCCCTCCTCAGGAAGCTGCAGTGAGCATAAGGTTGCCTCTCAGCCTCCTTCTCTCTGAACTAGATAACCCAAGTGTCCTCAGCCTCCCCTTACAGGACATACCTTCCAGTCCCGTTGCCAGCTTTGCTCGGGATGCACTCAAATATCTTAACATCCTTTTTATATTGTGGGGCCCAGAACTGCACACAATACTCAATCTAAGGCTGTGCCAATGCTAAATATAAGGGGAGAATCACATCTTTTGACTGGCTGATTATACTGTGCTTAATGCACCACAAAATGCAGATTGCCCTCTTGGCTACCAGGGCGCACTGCCGGCTCATGCTGAGCCTGCTCTCACCTGCACCTCCAGATCCCTTTCTGCTGAGCTGCTCTCCAGCCACTTTTCTCCAGGTCTGTATCTGTTTGGCATTACTCTGTCCCATGTGCAGCACCTGTCAACTTCATGCCACTGAAGATTGCCTAATTGTCAGGCAGTACAATAAAAGTTTCAACAAAACAGGTTTGTCGAACCTCAGTCCTGAGGCCTCAAACTCTGCACAAGGCTTCTAACCTTTTACTAACAGTGGCAATACTTTATTATAGGACTGTAGGGATACAAATTGAGGGAGGCTTGAGCACTTGGAAACTCATCTGTTACACAGGAAAAAAATATATATCACATATGCTCATGAGAAACATTCTTTCTTCTTACAAACTTTGTCTTCCAAGGTATTCTGCAGGCAAATTCAATAGAGGCAGTGTCCAGGCTGACTGAAGGCATGCTCTTTAGTACATCGGATCACACAGGAGGTTAAAAACACTAGACAATATTTACTAACATAGGATGATGTATTTGTGCTGGGAAGACAACATTCTCTATTTTAAATTTGTTCAGAAAATTCTGAGGCAATATTTCAGGCTCTGAAAGTGTAGAGAATATTGGAAAGGTTTCATTGCATCTGTGAATAACAGGGTGATTTGCAGAAGAAATATTTCTTACATACAAGAAGACCTTCAACTTCTGTTTCAATGCTCTGTATTCCTGCTTCTCTCCGAGTAGCACCTATTAACTGCTTTTTAGGAATTATTCAACAGTTACTTTTGCTCTGCCTTTTACATTTTTTCCTTTAGGAAACAGCTGTGACCTTCATTGTTTGATTGCAGAACTGCGAAAGAGACTATTTTAAATTACAGAAAAGGCACTCTCTTATTCCTTATTAATTAACATCACCCAGGTCTTGTCTCAAGCTGGTGAAACAACTTTTGCAGAAGGAGACAGATACCTCCTGCTGACATTAACTCCTCTTTATATGTCAAAACTTGCCATGGCAAAGAAAAGTTTTCAGGAAAACAAAAAGATTTTAGTTGGATAGCGTGATAATCATACAAAGTAACTCTTACTGGCCTTTCACTATCCCTAAGCTGTTGGCTAAGTTCATCCACAGTTATCCCATCTCTGAGAATCTGCTTGATTTACTCGTGTGTTTGTGTGACTCCTACTTGCTTATGTTGCCCTGAAGGAGTATCATTCTGTTGCAGCTGCTTTGGTGACTTCAGGAAGCTTTCTTGGCAAGTGCATTGATACATTCTGAGAAACAGCACGATCAGTTGTCATTACAGTGTCTTTCCTACCTCAAGACGACTTTATTTTTTAAGCTTACTTCATGTGGTCTGTAAATACTCATGCCTAGTAACCTCATGATGTTTCTTTCCACCCAACTCTACAGCCTGCCCAGGTCTCACTGATTGGCAACGCTGCCCTCTGGTATGTCAGCCACTCCTTCGATCTTTGCACCCCAGCTTTGCTGAGGATGCATTCTATCCCTTCATCCAGGTCATTGATGAAGATGTTGAACAAGACCAGACGTAGTACGGACCATGGGGAAAATATATTATGAAACACTTGATGCTTTTATGAAGCTGTATACTTCACACATATAGACAAGACAGACATCTTTGTGACTATCATTACTAGGTTGTTTTAGTGCTGTCATTTTAAATTAGTGCAGCTTTTGTTAAGATGCCACCACTTTTTAATTAATTAATACTTTGATTTTAAAGATTAGGATCCTTTGGAAGCCACATTATTATTCTGTGCAGCAGCTTACTTCAAGCTCATTTTTTTTTCATCTCTGTATTCTTTGTGAATGTCAGTTTTGTTTATTCAGAGTAGATAAATCTGCCATGTGGTAAACGATGAAAGAGAGATGGTCAAGTATGTTATGTTTCTAACCCTCTGTGCCCTGTCAAAATTATTGTAAAAATATATGAAATATTTTGACAGAAAAAGAATAATGTGTTGTTTTATTCTGTGGAACACTGATGAATTCCATATAGAATACTATTAGTCTAGAAATTAGATATGCCAGTGTACTATAAAGAAATTCATTTTTGAATATAATGCTCCACATAAAATGAAGAATACTATTTATTATAACATTTGGCATTTGAATAGAACTTTTCTGAGTCTCTAAACATTTTATTAACATTTATTAAGTAAGGCTTGTGACACATTATTTGGAGTAAGCAATCCTACTTCCATTAAATTAAGAAAAAAGATAACAGCATGAGGATTTGGTGATCAGTCAGAATCCTCATCATCTGCTTTTTCTAGTCTCCCTGCTTTGGTTTTGAGACCAAACAAAATAATTTTCTTGACCATAGCTTCTACTTGTTAACATGAGTTTAAGAGTACGTGAGTGCCTCAAGGAGAGAATGAATTTGATAGTGGGATGAGGAACAAATCCAGATGAATTAATAGAGGTATCTTGTATAATCGTTGCTTGCTCAGAAAACACATTTCTCAGCTGATTGATTAAAAATAAAAACAAAATAAAGTCTTATTGTGTTCAAAAGAAATGATAACAATAATTAGCAAAGGATTTCTTATGTTAATAAAACTATTAATTCCTGTTAAACCTTCTGTTTACATGCGTAGGATTATAAACTAGAGCCTTATAAATAAGTTGAATGATGTGCTTCACTTTTGCAAAAGTATTTCCGAGATTTTATGGAATCTTTCTAAACAGAGATGTTGTCCCTAGGTGAACTGAGAAATGGATGGTATCTTTCCATGAGAACATCTATGAAACAGATTTTTAGAAGGAATAGTTTAATTATTCCTTTTCAAATTCAGTCCAAGGCAAGGCAGTTCAGGGTATTCTGTGCAATAAATATTGCCTTGTAAGTATTAAGGTTTGACAGAATTTGGAGACGGAATAACCTACCACATTATATCCAGGTCCTTTTGCCTCATTCTAGTAGATCTAATCTCCAGGCTCTCCTTCCCAAAGTACAAATGATATTCCTTGCTGGTCTTCTTATATATTTTGTTTGTTTGTTTGTTTGTTTGCTTGTTTTGTGTGCTTTGTTTTTAGTTAGATTGTTTGTTGAGGGGCCTTAAGAATCCTTTGTTATGTTTTGCCTTTCCTTCTGGTTGTAGTCAGGAAGATTTCTAAAACATATGGCTTATACTGAGCAGCTTAAAATAAATAAATAAATATGAGCTGAGTATGCAGTCACCCAAAGCAGGCAGGAATATATACTTCTACTTTTTAAAAAAGTAGTTAAAAAAATCAGTGAATGTAATCCACAGAAATAGTAGTTTGACCATTTATTCTATTTGTTCATCCATTCACATAATACAGTTTATTCTAAAAAATAAAGTCATGTGAACATGGCAATTTGTATTTAGAATCACATCTATCTTCATATAGCAAATAAGTGTTCTCTATGTCAGATTATCGTTACCTCTGCATCACAATGATCTTGTTAATTTGTACTGGAACAGGCTGCCAGAGAGGTTGTGCTTGCCCCGTCCCTGGAAGTGTTCAAGGCCAGGTTGCATGGAGCCCTGGGCATATCTAATACTAGATATGGAGGTTGGCAGCCCTGTCTGCGGCAGGGGGAGTTGGAACTTGATGATCCTTGAGGTCCCTTCCAACCCAAGCCATTCTATGATTCTATGATCATAACACACTTTGTATGGGTTCCCTCACTACATTTATTTCAGTAGTTTAAATGGACTAGTTCTAATTGATTGGCTACTCATACATGATCAATAATATTGTCCTTTTTGGAGGAATCCCCACTACCCCGTTGTTTTGGGAAAGTCTATAATTTTAGTTTTCCTACTACACTGAATAAGGATTTGGGAAGAAGTATATCTGACTGTGCTTTCTATAATGAATAGGTGATAGTTGTATTGTAACAAACCTAATGTCTACTGCTCTGGTAACTCATTGTTGATTGAATAAATACTCTACCTTTGTTATCCAGCTGCCTGGGAGATTAGAACCACATAATAACAGAATGGTTGCAGTTAGAAGAGATCTCTGAAAGTCATATAACTATTTTTAGTCTTTTCTTGCAAAAAAAAATCTATTTCTCTCTATTCTATGCAAAAAAAAAAAAAAAAAAAAAAAATCAGTAACATTTATAGAATCATAGAATCACAAGGTTGTAAAGGACCTACAAGATCATCTAGTCCAACCCTCCTCCCATTACCATTGCTACCACAAACTACTAAACCATATCTCGTAGCTCCTCATCCAGATGCCTCTTGAACTCTACCAGGGATAGCAACTCCACCACCTCCCTGGGAAATTTTCAGTGATATTCTGGTGCTCAGTCACTGCCACTTCATTTGTGTTTCACATTGGCAATAAACAGGCAGAAGCAGTACTGTGAACCGATTATAGTCTCAAAGTAATAGGAAATTAAGTCATAAAGACTATCCAAATGCATAAGGATTAGAGAAAAGAACATTAGAAACTAGAAAGGATAAGGAAAGCGAAAAAAAGATTGAGCTGTAGAGAGTTGTTTGTCTCATTTTTATACCATGAATGCACAAATATTACAATAAAGATGGAAAAATACATGAAAAATACTAAGAGTAAGATCAGCCTAAAAATAGAAGGCTTTTTATTTATAATACTTTCAGTTATCTTAGAAAGGGAGGCATTTTTACATCTGGCTGTGGACTGAAGTTTTATCTAAATAATGAGCTTCTTGTTCTCACTTATTTGTCCAAGTAACATAGTGTCTGTGGTCAAACAGGGATGTCCTTCAGATGACACATGTCCACTCAGTGACTCCTTTACCCCCTCTAAGTCAGCATGACAGGGGAGCAAATACTATGAAAAACTGCATGGGTTGAGATAAACATGTGGAGATCACTTAGCAGTTACCATCAACAGGCAAAACAGATTTGACTTGTGGAAAATTAACTTCATCGATTGCCAATTAAAATAGAGTAGAGTGATGAGAAATAAGAAGTGAAAACATCTTCTCCCAGGCCCCTGCAGCCCTCTGCACAGAGCTGGAACACCTGCACACAGACGTACAGTGTGCTACTCATGTAAGTTTTAAAATTAATGTAGTATCTTCAGAAAGATTATCTGTTGATAACTTATGTCATATTGCAGCTGTCAGGAAATTAAAAGAGGGATAATAAGTAGAAAAGTATTTCATTTTTAGTTCTTGGTGTTATTCCTTTTGGTAGGATTAAAATAAATGTGTAAGTTGTTGGGTTTATTTAATAATTTATTTTTTTTTTAAATATATGTTATTGAGTGAGATTAGCAATGCTCTAAGGCCAATTTAAATTTCTGTGATAATTTTATAGAATTGTCCAATGGAACTGTTTCTACTCTTTTCTGTGTTCTTTATTTTTTATTTTTAGCTTTATTGTGAATGGTAAATTCAATATGCCTATTTTTTACCATCTACAAAAGAAAGCACCATGTCTTTCTGAAAGAATAGGAAGGATTAACTAGTCCACTGGAGATTTTCAAGTGTTTATTTTCATAAAAGCAATTCTTTTTTTTTCTGTGCCTCTCTTGGAAGATTCTCATCTGGAATCTTTAATCTTAGTATTGCAGATTTGCTTGGCCTCTCTGTTGACAAAATGCTGTGCTGATCATAGTTAATGTTTTACTTTTGTAAAGGTGGTTTTTGTCTATGCTGGAGAGTAATATCCACCATAAAGGTCATGACTTGTGAAGATGCATGAAGTGAAGTGAGTGGCACAAAACAGTAGGTAGCAAAGCATTGTACAATTCAGTGAACATCAAGGTCAATTACTTCATATCTACTTGTAGTTCAGCACAGCTGGACTGAAAAAAATCGTAATGCCTGACTGGCATTCTGCAGCAGCTTAATGCAGAATAATAATGGAGTTTAAATCTCCAGTTTATGAAAAAGTGTCATTCTGACTTGGCAAGCATAGAAATGAGAAGCAAGCTGTCTATCAGAAAAGAATTGAAAAGTATTAGGAGAACAGAAAAGAAAGAAAAACAGCAAGAAGCATGTTGCTTATTAAGCTGCGAGACTGCCATCCTAGTTTTCCTACAAATATTGGTCTTAAAACGAACTGGTCAGACTATTATAGTAATGTTTTACTATTTGAATGCTGCTGGTAGTTTTTTTGTAAAGCCAAATTACTTTGGTAATGAATTTGCAAATATCCAGCATGTGAGTTCAAAAGTTCAGTTACACTAGTAAAATCCTTTAAAATAAATGAGTGTTGTGATTACCCACACTACTTCAAATACTGCAAAACAATTAGAAACAGTAAAGGTTAACTTCCTAAATGCAGTAAAAAATATAAGGTAATAGTTCAATAAGGAGAAAGATAACAGAAAAAGTTAAAGAGAAATTTGGCATGGGTTGATAACAGGGCAGAGAAAAGCTCAACATGTTTCTTTAGGATCATTATAATGATATGAACCTGTCAGGTAAAGCCATATCTATCCTTTCAAAAGCTTTGCAATATCAAAAGCTGACAAGAACAGTTACAGAAATACAATGCATTTGAGATATTTTTCCAAAATTTTATATCACGTCCACTGCTATAGACATTTCAATGTTTGTATGCAAATACATAAAAGTTATATTAGAATGTGGAAAATATTTTGAAAGAATATTTTTGACATTATATAAAACACATTATCAACACTAAGTTTGAGAAAGCTACTGTAATTTAATGATTCTTATGTAGTCATACATGTTTTAGGAGAAATCCTCTGTTTTTCTTCTGCCAAAAAATAGGTTACAGATTTTTTTTAATGATTTACATGATATTGTTTTTTATGCCCTAGACAATCAGATGTTTTACCTCAAACACGTAAAATATGAAGGTTCTGTATTCGGAAAAATATATTCTATGCATCTTAGGGAATTCTTTCTAACAAACCTATTCAAATCTGACTGGCATGATTTTACAAGTCCACTTTTTCTTATTTATAAGATAATAAAACCATGGTAGATGCCAGTCCATGCACCTCAAAGATGGGAGTAGCTAGAATGAGTGGTTCTGCCATTAACATAATATTTACTTTCATAGTTTCAAATGATGAAAATTGTTTTGACTATATTTTATATCAAATAGTGAACTTAAATTTGTTTTCCTTGATGAAAAACTACAGTTTGTGAGTAAGATATTAAAATCTCATTTTTTTAGACAGGGGGTAGTCACTGAGTTGGTAATGGAAGAATTGTTTCGCATGTAAATATAGTAATTTACACATGGCTTTTTGCAAAATGAGACTATTCTTTACTGTAATAGATACTGCCCTTTGCTACAAGCATGCTGCCAGATTAAATGGATAAATGGTCTAATCTAGTGTGGCAGCATTCCTAAATTGACTGAAACAAAATTAACTTTAGTACTGTTACTAGTGTACTTGGCTGTTGTGTCTTTAACAACGCCCTAGGAAAATTATGATTGACTGCTCTCAAGACAGCACCTCCAAAACAAAGTGTAAGGAATACAGGAAAATAAGATAAGAATGAACAAAATTGTTTATTCTCTCAGTTACTTGGATGGCAACGTCAGCAATTTCTGCTATTCTCATTCTGTCTTTTCCAACAAACACAGAAGTTTGACAAGCTGACAATCTGTATGTTCGACTGAATCCAGCTGATCTTTCTTCTTCTACTTAACACCTTTTTTTCTCTGTCATCAGAAAAATAAACATATTCTCCAATCAAAATTTATATATGTGGTAAAGTTTACTCATAATTATGTTCTTGCTCATATCAAGATTTCTGACGGTTAATCATTTTCTCCCCAAAAGTACAGTGTCATAAACATCAAAAGATAAGAAGGGGAAGCTACAAGCAGGTTTTCTTCTGAGCTTCAAATCAGTGGATTTTAGCTTGTCAACCATGGTAGGGATTATGAAGTACATAAGCTTTTAATTATATCAATTCCTTCTGTTTGTTTTTTTTTTTCTTTTCCAATGTCAGTCAGTTACAAATCATATAAAACAGTAAGAATGAAATTCAATGTCATCAATTTTCTAAACTTTCTATCACACATAGGAGATTTTTTTTAAAGTATATTGTAGCTCTCTTTTTCTTCTGCAATTTCTTAAAAGTTGCTACAGAGTAGCAGTACACTAGGTTAGGAAAAGAGCAATATCTTCCTAGATAATCACATTAATTTACTTTTCAACAGCAGATTATCTAAGATCTCAAGTCGTAGAGATTTTCTGTAAAAATAGAATTTTAGTTAGCCCCTGAGCAGAAAGGTCAAGAAAATTATCAAATAAGTGAACAGATTTTTTAGAATTAAAAGAGAAACAATGCAAATTTCAAGGGCTGCAAGTGGTTAGCCTATGTACTGAGGGCAGCAGGCTCTGTAAGCATCTCAGAGGTTTCTCAGTGCAACTGCAACTCTGAAACAGTTCGATCATTTACACCTTTGTGAGGATTTGCAGATTTTTTGTCCTATAGATATGCTTTTTTCTATAGCTAAAATGAGTTAGTTACTTTTGAATATATTTAATTAGTTTATACAAGTTTTTGCTATTTATATTGTGTAATTTACATTACATACTTTTTTCAGAGTTTAAAAATAAAATAAAAAAAAAATAGCCCACAGCATTCTCATATATAACCTGAGAGGGAAATATGTGTTTCATGTTATCTTTGGTAGACAACAGCAGACATCATACAGAACAATCTGCATCCATTAAATAGGCTGGTAGAGGTAAGATCCTACTTCTACTAGAGGTGAGATAGATAGAACATAATGACAATGCAGTGAAGAATGAAGTAGAAACTTAGATATAAGGAAAAAGTCTCTTACAGTGAGAGTGGCGAGGCACTGGAACAGGTTGCCCAGAGATGTGGTGGATGCCCCACCTCCAGACACTTTCAAGGCGAGGCTGTGGATGTTCCTGTTCATTGCAGGGGAGTTGGACTAGATGACCTTTAAAGGTCTCTTCCAACACTAAGGATTCAATGATTCTGTGGTTCTATGATTAACTCTAAATACATTCTACCTGTATTTTCTGCCAATGGTACATCATTCCATATGTAGTCACACTGAAACCTACTATGAGCAGAATTATATTGTTAAATGTAGAAGAAATGCAACAAAAGCATTCATGTATAAACAGATACATTTATATTATGTTTAATTTCAGTTCAGGACATTTAAATAACCATAATGAAGTTGACGTGAATTTTACCTGAGCAAAGACTAGAGGATTTAATCACCTAGATGTAAATTTTCACTATTAGATAAATCAAGTCAAAGAAGTAGAGCTATTTGAGGAGGAAAAAGTAGTAGTTACCTATCTATCTCTCTGCAAGTAAGCAAAAAGCTCAAGCAACCTGCTATTAAAATATTACACAAACCCTTAGATTATAAAATGAAGGTAAATCCATTCCACATTACTTCATGTCCTTTTTCGAGGTTGAAATGCCAATAAGTTAGAGTGATGGATCCACTGGGTACCTTTCCAAAGCATATTACCCTCTTGTGTGTATAATACTGGCATTTTTGCAGGTGTGTGGGAAATTATAGCATAGCAGCAGTAGCAAGTTTATAGGTAAGATCAAGGGACTCTGAATATCTCAGAACAGCGAAGGAACACCTGGGCTTTGTAGAAAACCAGCAGTTGGTGCTAGAAATTCTTAGCTGCAACCTCTTCACTAAGGAGTGGTCTCTGTGGTATACTTAAGAACTTTAGCATAGTAAATATATGTAAATATGCTTCAAAATGCTAGATGACCAAAGTTTTTTAACATTTTGAAAGAATCTGCATTTACATCATAGGGTTTTGTCTTGATTTGCTTTCTGAAATGTAATAGAACTGGAGAGATGATAAGAAGACCAGAGAATTTTGTAAAAACCTACATGAATCTTGATTTTAGCTGCACACAAAGTTTTCCAATATGTCAGCATAATTTTGTGAAAAATACTGTCTTTGGGGCGCTGCAGATCCTTACAGATCTGGTGACAGAGCCTGTGGCTTAATTGCTGACCTGAATGAAGGGCAAAACAAATCTGTATTGTTTGGAAGAGAAATGGAAAGACTGTACTAAAGGCATGTTCCCAATCTAAACATACAAAGGGCTGTTAGCTCCATTACTCTTTCTAAATATTACCTGCTACCTTTCTTGATATGCCTCCTCTGGTGCACTGTAAACCACATCTGGCTCACTGGCTGAGCAAGAAATTCCTTCCCCTTTCTAAGCACAAAACCTATAACTAGACCTAAGGTTCTGCCTGAGGAATGTCAAGAAAATGGATGTCCATAACTTTCTTTCTAGCTTATGCTTTATTATGACTTCAGTGGTCATTGTAATTCTACACTTGCAGATAATGTGGAAGTTGGTTTAACTGTAGACGGTATTCAAATATAAAATCTTACATGCTCTAGCTTTCACACACAAGAATTCATATTGATAGAGTGTCTGAATGGAATGAATATGCATGACAAACAACATTTTTTAAATTTGGTTTCTTAAAAAATATATTGTTCTGCCTTCCATCACAAATTTTAAGAGCTTGTTTTCTGTGAAAATGATGGGCAATTTTCAAGGAAAATTAAAATTTAAACAGGAGACAGATGTGTTCAATAGCTGATTTTCCTAATCACAAAACAACTACATGCACCTCTTCTAAAGGATGTCTGCTGTTCAGTACCTTCTACATGCAGAAATCATCTTTAATAATTTCTCAAATAATCTCCTGAGCAGTGACTTTAAGATGCTGTACAAACTCATATAATTTTTTCATAAATACCTGAATGCAACTCACTATGAATCAATTACTGGAGTTAACACAAGTAATTTTAAGTTATTTTTGAATACATAACAGATGCATGTTTGGAAAAAGCTCATGTTTAGAAGAAAAGGTATTTAGTAGTCCAGGATGCCTTGCAGAAGATGATACAGTACTCCAGTACTCTATGCTTCATCAGTGCATAATCAGAAAAAAATATGTATCATATTTTATATATATTTTCTTGTGTTTATTTTTAAATAAAAACAAACAAAACCGTACACCTTTACTCAAAGACAGTTGTAAGAATAAATTTATATATGTAAATGCATATTTGTAGATATGTACTTAAATAATACAGTGATCTCTAGCTATTTTGATTTTAAACTTGACTCTTGTCCAACAGTGGCATATTTCTATATATTATGCTCACTGTTTTTTCTAAGCATTGCCATGTCAACAAATGACCATTTTTTTCTATAGTTTATAAAGTGTTTATTGTGTATTTTCATACTTTTATCCCAAATTACTCATTAGATAACACTGGCGAAAGACTGAAACATATCATTCTCCTTCCTGCCAAACAAAGCCTCACCTTAGTGTTGTCTGCTTATTTGGGCACTCCATTTGGGGCTGGTATTTCGAGCTGGGCATCTGTCTCACTCCAATTTATAGGAGGGAGAAGAGGTTCTTTTTGATATATGTATACCCGACGGCTAGATTAAGACACAACGGGTCAAATGTTAGCCCAACCAGTTTATTACAAATCCTAGTCGCTTAGGGATATGGGGAAGGGAAGATGGGCGATAGAAAAGAGATAGGAAATAAAAAGCAAGAAGTCTTCATAGAAAGCAAGAGAGAGAGAGTCACCACCATGGGTCCAGCGAGGTTCGTAGCAGATCCGTTCTTCTCAGGAACTCGTTTGGTCACTGCGGGGGATGGGAGGAAGCCAGGAAGCTTTGCAGCAAGCAGGCCGCAGGGGGGGGTTCTTCCAAAGAGGTTTTCCCCTCAGGGAATTCTTCATCAAAGGTTTCTCTGGGAGTTCTTCTCCAAAATCCTTAGTTTAGTGAGGGCCTTTTATCCCCCATTTTTCTGTTTATTTTTTCTTCTTTTCTCTCTGTTAGTGTGACATACCTGGCCCAACAGATAAGCCAGTAGGGAGTGGTGCCTTCGTTGCCATGAACAAGCATTATCGTCTTTTGCAGTGGTCAGCTCCTTCAAGCCGCACCCCCGAAAAAGACTGCTTGTGCCGCTTCTGCTTATCTTTACAATCATGAGCAGAGGTACTGTGGCACTGTGACACCTACCACTTGCTTCCCAAGATAATTTGCAATTGTCAGTTAGAGTCTTATCACCAGAAAGGCCTCACGAAGCAAGCTTTGAGACAAAAGAGAAAAACAATTTTGTCTTTCACAGCATCTTCTCTGCAGAGGACTGTGTGCATAAATATCTTGCAGGAAGGAGCTATCCTCGGTCTAGCCAATTGAATCCACATCTGCTAGATATTTTTATAGCAGAACGTAATCCAAACATAGATCAAGTTGATTATGTTATTCCACATTAAAAGCAAACAAATAAATAAACAAGCTGTTTTCCCAAAGAAATGGAGGAATCTCCACACCGTGTCTTCTACAAAAATGATGTGGCTGCTAATGTTACTGGATACACAGACATGGGCACAGAAGCATTCAAATCAGTCATGAAAAGTATTAATGACATGATAATATGTTGTCTTTGTTTACTAAGAAGAAATAACATATTTTCTAAAACATAAAAAACTAAAGATACAGTCTTGTGTATGTGTCATGAAAATTAAATTTAAATGATTCCATTTTGGTGCATACTGATAGTTTGCATCATTAAGGGACTTTTAATGAACATACCAGCTCCTCGAACTTGCCTTAAAAAACAAACAGGACATTGTCACTACATGTACAGATATCACTTTAAACATTTAGGTCAAAGGAAATTTTTTTTTGAAGTCAGTACCCACATTGTAAGTAAACTTGTGCAATTTTATAGGGGTTTTCACTCATAATCTGCATCTACAACAAGATTTACGGGGGAAGAAATTACATTTGCATATGCATATGTTGCCATGAAGAACACATGAATCCTAAAATGACTTCGAAAATCAGAATATATCAGCTTTTTAAAATTGTTTGATGGCAATAATGCCAAGTTTCCTTATTAATTAAGGTATCATAATTTCACTGAAGAGTAGTGAAATTCATTGAGTGTCTTATGCTAATTGAGGGTCCATCAAGCTGACAAACAGCATGTTATTAATTTAAAGACAGTCAAAATAATCACACATCTCAGGGATTATAAAAAGCAGTTAACTGACATTGGTGACACAACACATTCCGTTAATAAGCCTTTTGTAAAATGTTAGTAGCTATTCTGTCCCTAAAAAAGTGCCTCAGTAATGGAATTAGACTTATGCTGTCAGTCAGAATAGCCAACAAATCAACTCTTTCTATAATCGTGACTCAAATCTAATTTTATTGCCTGAAAGTGCAGGCTGCTTTAAAACAAGGAAAAACATCATGGAGGCCCAGTTTTTTGTTACCAGTCAGCTATAAGGCTCTGTCTTCTGCTTTTTTGTTTATTAAAAATTTGCTTTTTGATTGATTCAAGAAAACCATTATCTGTCAGATTTTGAAGAACCAGATTAATAAATATATTGTTAGCTATTCAAATATAGTGCTAGTCAAAATCAGATCCCAGCTAAGTAGTTCATTCATATCTTAATAGCAAACATCTATCTGAAATGAAGCTGAAATCCATATTCAGATGCTTCTAGTGTAGTTAACATGTTATTTAAATTTTTTTTCTACCTGGCTTTCATTTGTTGTTGTTGTTTTGCTCTCATGAGAAAATGTGCTGTCTGATCTCAATTCATGCAATTCAAGATCCAGCTCACAAAACAGGAGAACAATACATTTTTTTGTCATATACATGACTCACCAAAAATTAATTTAGGTATTTTTGGATGAGATTATACCCACTATGTTGTTCAGTGTATGCTGTGCTTTGTCTTTTACTCAAATCCTTTAAAGTGAATTGAGCAGATGCTGAGTTCAGTGGTTACTTTTGTCCCTTCAGACTTTGTAATATTTTGTATTGAGGACTTCATATAAAAATGGTGACAATTCAGCAGGTTACTACCCAGTGGTGCACTCATGACTTCAGACATGTTTTTAGCAAGCTAGTTAGCAGCTTAGCCACTCTTCTGGAGTCCTTGATTCATATATCTCTCCAGCAAAGAGTAGAACAGATTTTGTAAGTGCCAATGAAATTTAGGTTAGACTGAGTGACAGAGATTAGCAGCATAATTCTTTTGAAGACAACTCAGCACAGAGAAAAGAACAGAATGAGTTTATATGTTAATTAGGGGGAACATGATTGTGCACATAGAATGAATGCAAGAATGTCAGAATTATAATCTCTCCTTCATCCAAACACAATAAAGTAATTACTGTAAAAAATCAGTGATTCTAAGCTGTGCATGACATGCACAATACCTGGATAAGAATAAATTTGTATCTCTTCTGATGCAATCAACAGCGGTATCATGAGGAGGTGTTGCCCACAGTCATTAGTAGGAAGTGCTGTCTATGGTGTCAGGTGTCTCATCAAAAAGACAAAATAAGATCCAGTTAACTTTAGTCAGAGTGAGAAGATCACTCAGACAGAAACAATACAGCTTTTGTGTATAAATCATAGAATTATAGAATCACCAAGGTTGGAGAAGACCTCCAAGATCATCCAGATGAAACAATCCCAACTCCCTCAGCCGCTCCTCATAATGTTTGTGCTCCAGATCCCCACCAGGTTTGGTGCCCTTCTCTGAACATGCTCCAGGGCCTCAATGTCTTTCTTGTAGTAAAAGGCCCAAAACTGAACACATTACTTGAGGTGTGCCATCACCAGGACTGAGTACAGAGGAAGATCACTTCCCTGCTCCTGCTGGCTACAGTGTTTCTGATACAAGCCAGGATGCCATTGGCCTTCTTGACCACCTGGGCATACTGCTGGCTCACGTTCAGCCAAGCGTTGATCAATACTGCCAGGTCTGTTTCCCCTACACAGTCTTCCAGCCACTCTGCTCCAAGCCTGTAGCATTGCCTGGGGTTGCTGTGGCCAAAGTGCAGAACCTGGCACTTGGCCTTGTTGAACTTCATCCCATTGGCTTCAGCCCAGCTATCCAGCCTGTCCAGATCACTTTGTGGGATCTTCCTATCCCCAGAGAGATCAACACTTCCTGCCAGCTTGGTGTCATCTGTGTAGATTTCATGTTGCTAAATTCACCTTGTTCCTATTAATATGTACTGGCAGAGGTAGGGTACTGTGATGACCATACACAACATTACTGGGAAAGATCTGAGGAACAATTCCATTAAATGTATCTTTTACATTTTACTTACATATTTTCAAAATGCCTCAGATGTATTATTGAGTATGTTGATGTTTACTGCTGATAAGCTTAATATATGCTGGCTGTATCATTGTGTTTTGAATTAGAATTGCATTATTAATTGAATTAATCTTTCTTTAATCACTGACCTTTAGTCTTTCAGAAAAGTACAGTGACCATTCTCTATCAGTGTTCCTTAAATAGTATTAACTATCATCTAGCTCCTTATGTTAATAATTTATGAACTTCCATTTCTGTGAAACTGTATTTCATCAGGGGCCAAAATCATCTACCACTTCTCTGGTAAGGGTTTTATTATGGTCTGCTAAGCCGATCATTAACCCAGAAATCAGTACCTGAAGTAGATTGAATCTGTACAGTGAGCTCTGGCCACAAGAACAATGAGAAGGAGAACCAAAATGGAGATCTGTTGCTCCAAAACAATGGGGAAAGTAACAGCTTTTCTGGCTGCTTTTTTTTGTAGGGGAGCAGAAGGAAGAACAGTGTATAGATTCGGTCTTTCCTGCTGTCATAATATGTATATATCTCTGAAGTAATGTTCTAATTAAAACCTGTTTGGAAAAAATGCCAAATGGACATAAGTTGTTAAAATGATTAATTGCTGATGTCTTTTTGATTGATGAAATTTGTATTTTAGTTCTTTCTATTGTTTTTCAGGCATTTTAACAGCCCTCTAGTTTGGGTTACACTTTTAAGTACTCCTACTCCAAATTAATCCAAGAAAGACAGATTTCAGGTACGCTGCTCTGAAGAAGACAAACAGTCTAAATTGTGGCTAAGTTACAGTCAATATTTTGCACTTTAAATGCAATTGAAGATTCATCTGAGCACAGAGTGGTTATATTTAACTTTACCATATTATATCATGCTAAGTAGCTTTACGTGATAGATTAGCATATCTTGGAACAAAATTACCTTGAAATTCAATACTTCAAGTCTTTCTGTTGTACTAAACTGATGTGTAGCTTGAAAACTAGTTTGATATTGTTCTTGAGCCCTATATAACCACTGAACGGCTACAGTTTAAACCATTTACCCTTATTGATAAATGGGAATTATGTTCAGTAAGCATTGCAAAGCAAAATTAATACTATTTAGAGCCTATCTGTGTTTTGCCTTGGAATAACTTTAAAAGATTTGATAAATTAATTAAAAGCAAAACAAAACCAGAATTATGCAGACAACAGTTCTGGTTTTGTTATGTATTTGCTATTTAAAAGATATACCTTTGCTTCTGAATTTCAGTGCATAATAAAAATTAAAAAAATCTGCATTGTCTAGGTAGTGAATTTTTAAATTAATTTAGCTCTACACTATTAATTATAAGGTCACAAAACAAAATGAACCATAACTAGTTGAGATAAAATATTACAGCCCAAGTACAGGAATATGGATGAGTACTTTGATATATTCTGCTGGCTTTTTTTCTCAGCTTTCGGAGAAGAAACATGCTTTCAGAGAAGAAACATGAGATGGAAATAGGACACTGCCTTTAATCTGGATTTTTTTTTCTACCAAAACAATTAAAAAACCCACAAAAATCAATTTTGTAAATTTGGGAAGACAAAAGTGATAGCCTTGCATATATTACAAGGAAGCTATCTGTTCTAGCTGGATTCAGATTAAACCACCCCATTCACAACAGAAACAAAACATAGTTTTTTTATGACTGTCCCTCATGCCTGTCAGAACTTGCTGTGAAAACAAGATCAAGAATAGGAATTGAAAGCAGAATTATAATTATTATTTATTGTTATTATATAATTAATTTATTATATTATTATTATTTATCATAAAGAGTTTCACAAATAAGAATTATGTCTTTTGACAACAAAAAAATCTTGACTTTCTTTATGCACTGAAAGATATTCTACTTCTTTATTGAGCTACAAAGCATTGTGTTCATGGCTATTACCAGTGGAAAATCAATTCATACAGCTCGAATACCCCTCAGGAAGAAGATGGTAGCACATATGAGAGCAAATGAGAAAAATTGAAATAATTATGGAAAGTAAATTCCAGTTTGAGGCAAAATTATGATTAAAACCCCTTTTTTCACACCTCTAAATATGGCTAGATATACTCTATCTAACTCAGATTTACCATGGCAATCTATCAGTAAAACACTAACAGCTACTTTATAATATTTGAATTGTGAGAAGATTTTTTTCCTTTAAAATGAAATTCTTAACTATATTTACAAACAGCACCAATATATAGTTTTCAATTGACACAGTTTTCAAAGTGACTTGTTTTAGAAAACTAAAGAAATTGAGAAATTGGGAGAAGAAAATTATATCTGCAAGGAATGTTTCTTGTTAGTATCCTTTTTGATTTGAAGAAAATAATAGATCATCCTTTATTTGTCTGGATTATAAACAATGCTTCTACATAGGTTACTCTGAAATTAATGCCTCCTATTTATTTCCGTGGAAATCAATACAGTAGATTCACTATTTGATAGAAGAAATTTACAGCCACAAAACACTGTTTCTCAACATAGCCACCATCATTAGCTACGCATTTTCACCACTGATGAACAAGAGCCTGCATACCGTACTTGTAAAAATCTGCATGGGCATCTGGAAAGTGCCTTGTCTTTCATGTTGCTGTTGCCACTGCTGAAATACACCACCCACTGCCTTGCTGTGCTCACATCCTCTCTTAGGTCTCCATAAATGTTCAGCAAGTGTCAGTGAATGTCAATGGGTGCCATTTTTTTTTCTGCGTGGAGGAATTCAATGACACACCTTTGCTCTACAAGCACTTCTATACCAGATGTCATTTTGTCAGACTACTCCTCTGATGCCATCTGTCACATGGGAACAAAATGTAATGGAATATTGGTGGGAGGGTTCAACCTCTACTGCCATAGCACCAACATCTTCCTCTGATGTTGTGGGCAGCATAAGAAAACAGAAGGCATTACTTTCAAAGCAGCATTTGTACAATACAACTCTTTCCAATTTACAGAACCTACTGTCTTCTCTCTGTACAAAGGATTTTCTGCCCAATGGAAGCTTCATGCCTCAAGGGGATACGCAGGAGAAACATAGGAAATAGTCTGGGCATTGGTATTGTGAACTCAGCACTGGTCCAACTGATAAGATCTGCAGAAGGCTCTTAAAAAATTAAAATCCATGGGACTTTAATTACATGGTAGGTCAGAAAATGCCAGGTCTAGTAGCAGGTGAAGGGAAAATATTACTCAAAGATCTGAGCTGGATTAGTACTGTGGGAGGGGTTTGATTTTTTTTTTTTTTAATTCAGGGATGATTAAATGTGTTGTATCCAGTCCTAATGATTTTCCAGTGTTTCTGGGTCAGACATCTTCAAAGGGCATTTCAGGAAACCCAAGTTAGTCTCCTGATCTAAATTTGTCTTTGAAAAAGTTTTTCTCTTTTTCTGCCTGTAAAATGTCTCTGCAGGAACCATCCCTCTTGGCTAAAGCTATCTTTTGCAAGTATTTCCCTTTACTCAGACTGAAAAATCATATAAATGGCAAGTTTCATCTTCTAGCAGGATCTCTTTAACTATCAAATAAAGATGAAGGAACCCAAATTTTCAGGAGTATTTTTATGCAGACATCAGTATTTCTTTGGAAGTAATCAATTTTATTAAATGGTGCATTGATTTTATAGTCAAGGGTTTGATGATTAAAAGTTTTTCTCATACTTGCTTTAAATATGAGTGCAATCGAACCTGCCTAATCAGTGCATGGCTTAAATAATGTTCTGGTTATTTAAAAGTGATACAAACTGCTGCAGTGCACTGTTAGCTTTATTGAATGGCACACTTTAAAGTTAAGAATAGGTACAGGATTTTTCAAATTGCATAGGTAACTGGAATGAATTAAGACTAGAAAATCTAGGACAACCATTTTGGCAGGAAGGGGATGAATACATTTGAACTACATTACTAGGAATGTCTCTTCAGCTACTAGTCTATACACTAAAATAGATCGCTGATACGAAAATAAGAAGGTGCGCTAGATGCAAGACAATATAAAAAAAAAAGCATAGGATAATGCAGAAATATTTTGTTCACACATGCATCTGCTGCATATGGGAGCAAAGAACTGGAAGTCATTCAGTTCAACCACTGTAATGCTGGGCAAGTAATTCATAGGCTCTTTCATAAACTTGTGAATTCCCATGAGAAAACTGGAAAAAATATTAGTGGGTAGCACTGCTGGAAGACTGATCAAAACCCACATCTTCTGCTGGATAAAAGTATTTTGATTCACAGCTTGAACTTGTTCATAGTGAGTTTCTACTCACTTGCTCTTGTGCCAACAGTATCCTTCAGTTTATAAAACCTGTGTTCCTTTCTAACACTTATCCCCCTGTATGTTTAGAGATAGCAGTCCGTACTCTCTCTCACTGGTTCTTTTGTTAGGCAAAAGAAGTCTTTTTCATTTATTCTCCGGTTATAAGACAGACTGTCATTCTCCTTCTGAGATGTAGCTTATGATGAACTCAAGAACAGTGCTACCACAGCTGCACAGCTTCTGAGCTGTGCTTAGTTTCAATCTGCCTAGCTGGAAGAGTGTGAATATCTACGTCCGCCTGTGTAGACTAACCCTTCTTAGCCCTTTCTGAATTTTGATTTGAGTTTAGCATTAGTGAAGACAGATAACCAGAATTAGAGATCATAGGTGTGAGAGAAGGGGTGGTGGAAGGATGAGGAGACTATGTGATTTGAGACTGAATTCAGTCTAATGAAAGAATGAGCTGTCAAAATATTTGCCTCATTTAAATAAATGCTTCAATGCACTTCCTTACTGAGTAGTATTATGAAATACGTTAAGAATCAGCAATAATTTGCTTTTATCTCAATCATTTATGCAGTGGATGAGAGTAAAAGAGTACAAATATGGTTCTAAATCAATTTTATTATAATCTGAGCCTGTTATCTAATTCAAGATCTTCCTTCTGAATGAAGTGACTACAGAATTTTTAGTGTCTAAAATAGTTCTATGTACATCAAAAATCATCTAAGTGAAAATATTTAGAAGCAAGAGATTTTCAGCTGGCCATAGTTAGCTTCCATTAAAGGAGAACATATTATTAATATCTTGGTGTTCAGCAGTTTGGTGTATGTGAAGATGAAATAGGTTTGTTGTTGGTTGGTTTTTGGGTTGTTTTTTTTTCCTGTTTGTCTTTTGTTTTGTTATGTTTTTGTTGTTGTTTGTGTTTTTTTTCTTTTATAGCCATTGTTTTTTTCTAAAATTGTAGTCTCTGAATGGTAATCCATATTTAGAAGGTATAAGCTTCATTTCTTTTCAAACTGCAGAACGCTTTAATCACTACACTTCTAAACAGTCAACCAAAGTTATTATACTCTTCCTATTTCCCTCTCTTATACAACAAAAAAATTGTTGCCTGAATTCTGCTCAAATGCTGTTTATCTGGGAGAACTACAAATGGAACAAATGCTAGTCATGAAAACTTTGGTCTACAGTTAGATTTTGTTTCATGTCAAGAGTATTAGGAGTGAAAAAGAGCCAGATAATATATTCTGAATCTCTCTCATCCTACACTTGAGCATTCAGCAATGTCAAGCTAGGAATAATCATCTACTACCTGTTTAAACTTAGTTTCAGGAAATATGCCCTGTTAATTACTTGTTTCTGATACAGTGGATAATGTGAGCAACAATAAAGAAATGCTTGGAGGATCAGAAGGGTTAAAAGGCCTCCGACATTCTTATTTCATATATATGCGATGTTTTAACATTAGTGGAAGCTCAGCACCACCATACTGCTCTCTCAGTCCCCCTCCTCAAAGGAACAGGAGTGACATGGAAATACAATGAAAAAAGACTCTTGGGTTGAGAAAAGGACAGGGAGATTAGACACCAATTACTGACACTAGCAAAACAGACCTAACATAAAGGGAGATGAATGCAATTTATTGCCTACTAATAACAGATTAGAGAAATGAGAACTATAAGCGAACTAAAATCACATTCCCCTCCCTCCTTGTCTACCAACTGCATGTGGAGGTCTGCTCCACGTGGCGCCCACGGGCTGCAGGGAGACAGACTGTTCCACCGTGGGCCTCTCCCGTGCTGCTTGAGAAGCAGTAAGCTGTGAAGTCTTGGTTGGCTATACTTACATGCTGTTATGAACCCCTTAAAACAGCATTTCTATAAATCTCTCTCTGTGTTAATTGGGAATTGTTGATTCAATCTGAATTTGCATATGCAGAAGAAGGTTAAAATAGAAAGAGGAACTGTGAGGAATGAAAAATGTTATCAGAGTATAATGTCTTTCTTCATTACGTGCATTCACTGTTCCCTCAGAAATGGTCTGTGACACGCAGGGTTATTCCTGTACAAATTACCATTCAGTTAGCAGAGACTGTTGCTTTATGACAAGTTGTTCTAATAGCAGTGCATTGTCATAATGTCATTGCAAAGCTCCGAGATAGATTTGGCAGATTAAGCTTCATTTTTGGAGACATATGATAATAAGAACAACCTACATGTTATGTAGTGTAGAAAATCACAGTAACCAAGGTCTTGAGCTGACATAGTGACACGGACAGAGATATATTGTATTTTTTTTACTGAGATAGTTATAGGGAAAAAAGCTTGCTAGGATAAACCTGGGAATGAATTTTCTAGGCAAGACGAGGTAATATTTGATTCTTTTTCTTTTTTCACATGCCTTATAATAGGTATGTTAGGATTTAATGTATCTGGGAATTACTGAAAGTTGTGCAATAAATTGTAATCATTTGCAAATTTACAAAAGAATTCTGTGATTCTGTAATAACAAAATACACAACATGGCACCTACATTTCTAGAGTTTATTAAAAGAGTTAAACTTAATGATAGTTTACAAAGAAGTGGTTCTCCAGTTTCTTCAGGTTGGAAGTAAAATACTCTGCTAAAAATAAGGACTTTTCCTTTTGCCTTAATGACAATGTGGTGCTATTAAAAATAGGATGAGAAGAATATTTTCTAGGTTTCTGGTTTGGTAGCAGTATACTGCCAGTTGAAGAAGTAGTGCTTAGAGGAGTCATTTAAAATAAACAGTATTTAAGAAGCAGTTAATCAAATTGTCTGATTTGTAAATCTACGTTAGTGTAACAAGTGCTAAAAAGTAATAAAACGTTTTTAAATGCTCACAACTATTTTTACTTCCAGTGATAACATCTCAGAACTGGTAAAATTATTTTAGAAATAGCAAGTCTTTATGTCAAAGACAGAATTTCTAGGGAGAGCTTGCTTGTGAAATAAGGAGATTATAATCAAAGTGTAAATTGAGCTGTTTTACAGAAACAGTGTAATGTTACTTTATGTAACCTACTCCTTATTATTGATATTCTCTTTAATTTTAATTTCCTTATTTATATTAAAGGGAGCTAACTTTTTTTTGGCAGGTAGGTCTTTATGGACATTTTCAAATAGTCTATTGATCTGAAACAGAGAGATATCATTATATTCTTGGCTGCAGAGTAGAATATTGTTTTGCAAATCTCTCCTGCTAATTCACTGAATAACAGTAATTACATCTATATTTTTTGAAGATATAATTTGATTGTTTTCAAGAGGAAGACACAAAGATGTTAATGTTGGTCATTCTGCTTAATTGTCTATGAAATTAAAACAGGTTTAGTTGAAATAACTGGTTGAACATGGAAAAAATAGGTGCAGAAAACCTATATAGGAGTTTTAATTCTGCCACAAACCATGGACTAAAAAATCTTTCCTGATAGTTTTCATTATTTATTAATTTGTTCTTGTAATATTTTATATTTTAAAAATGTGAACTCTTACAGAGAGTGGGATTTATTTTAAAGAGCAAACCTTATGAGGGGTACAACACTAATGAAGTCTTTGAATAATAATGTGGCACCAATCCGAGGAATTTGTTTGTTTGTTTTAGGAAAGAGATTATGTTGTTAAATGAATATTAGAGAGTGGCAACTTAACTTTTCAAAAATATTATTTTTTAATATAATATGCCTGGTTTTTTGCTCTATAAAGTTCAGATGTAAAATTATTTTTTTCTCATAATGCGAATTCAAGTGGTATCTTAGTGTAGTGATAAAAAGTGTCATGTTTTAAAGGGAGAAAATAACTCTTATCTCCTTCATCTGTTTTTGTTTTTTGTTAAGAGGTACATTGATGAAAAAAATATATTAATACTTCAGATGGAATTAATTTCTTGATAGGCATTATCTATTCAGTGGACAATAAAGTGTGTATCTGTTCTGAGTTTACCACTAACTATAGTGGATATTAAGATGCCTATCTTACATGTATATGGAACATTTAGGTGCCTGAACATATCTCCCATCCATTTAGGGAACTTCTCTTTTCAGTTAAAAACAAAATAAAACAAACTCAAGTTTTACACATACATTGATTTTACATTTTAACAATTTTGGAATCTTTGCATGTTCTTAAAATATTAAGGAAAATGTCAAGATTTATGGATTTACATAATCAATTTTATCAAGGCAAGTAAATCCCCTTTTCATTAGTATTGTTTCATTTGATAGAGTCTTCTGCATTTAAGCAACTCTAAAAGACATTTTTAAAAAATGAGTCCAGCTTTACTTTTTACTTTACTTTTAACTATTACTGTGTATCTGATGAGTAGAAAGCTTCTTGCCTCTTCTCAGCTGGAATTTTTGACTTTGGGAAGTTTTGCTGGTAAACATAAATTGTCAATGGGTTGGCTATGTTGATGCCATCTGTTATGATCACTTTCTGCCTGCTAATATGTTGTTCAGGCCACTTCTGAAATGCTCAGGTGCTAAGTAATAATTGGTTTGCTGTAATTGGACAAAGAACAAAATAATGAGACTGATATCTTTTCTTTCACACTGACTTTCTTTGTGCCACGAGTGAAGCATAATACACAGGCCTTTATTTCTCTGGATGATACCTCTAGAAAATGATATGCCAAAAATGAATATTTGAACACAGTAATTTTGACTGCCAATAACACAGATAGCATTATATCAGCTGGCTGAGAAATCAGTGACATTATTTAAGGTTTTAAAATTCATGGGGAGCATGTACAGTGGAAAATAAATGCAAATCTAAGCCAAGAATGCAAAGCTTTTGTAAGAAATCACATACATATATCAGAAATTAACATCTTTACAAACCTAGATGTTCCAGTTCAAGTGGAGTTTATTTTAATGATATGCCAGAACAGGAGAGAAAGGGAATTATTGAGTTGAGAAGCAAATTACAAATTCATTTTAAATCCTAAGCCTATTCAAAGTTAGTTTCCTCATTAGGTTGAAAGTTTTGGTCTGATTCTACTTTCAGCATAATAATGTGGTTAAATGTGTTTGTTTAGAACTGTGACTAATTTTGGAAGAATTAAAGGACAATTATCTATGAGCTCCTTATGAAGAAATCCTTGGTTTGTGTTCTTTCTGTTGTCAGAAGTTTCCAGTGAATACATTACATCCCAACGTTTATGGTTTATCTAGCAGTTCTCACAGTGCTTTCTCTTTTTGACTGGATTATACTAACGTCTCTAAAGGCAGCTGGTGCAAAATCAATGTTGATGAATAAGAACCAACTCTTCTACTAACTGAATTCTTTTGAATTATGCTTTTGTTTTGACTGACAGATATTGCTGGGAGTCATGCAGATTGAAAAATGCTGAACCAGTAGTAAGCAGCAAAAAGATGTGTTTTCACAGCTGGGAATGATCGACAATATGTACTGGCTGTGGTTTTTTTCCTACTAAGCACAAAATTGAAAGGGGATACCTGCTAGATGGCCAGAATTAGTTTGTATATCAAAGGTGTCGACAATGCTCTGCATTCAGTCTAAAAGTAATGGAAAATGAAAATATACCACAAAAGTGTATTTTTTCTGACTCTCTGCAGTATTGTATTTGTTCTCGAAAATTCTGCCTCTGACTGCTGATTTGAAGTGCTGAACAAGAAGTTGTTTACTACATTTCAACTTTCCCTGTTATTGAGCCACTAATTTTCATTTCACTGTAAATGGCTTGTTCTGTAAATGCCATTCTAGTCAGAAAAGAGTAACACCTAGATGGAATCTGACTGTGCAAAGATTGTTAGCGTGGTCTGAAGTACATGTGAAATTTACCTAAAACTGTGTTGTGCTCAAAATAGGAAGACAATTTGGGGAACCTTGGAAAGAATAATAGGTATTAATCTTTTATCATTTGAAACAGCCTAGATTTGGGGAAATTTATCTAATTTGATCAACACCATTATAAAGTAGCTGCTTTTATAATATCCTGCTTATGAACATCCTCTCTGCATAGTAGTCACAGTTGCTGGTTTTTTGTTTTTTTTTTAATTGTGACTGAGGCACTATTTTCAATCTGTTTTGAATGCTCTGAAATGCCTAATTCAGCTTGGTTTCTAACAGTTCTTAGTTATTTCTTCAGTTTCTAATGTATATATATATTTCTCTTAGTGTTGAGGCCAGTTCTCTTCTTTCAAGGTTCAGAAGGAGCCTTTTGTATTCCAGGTTGTGCTCATTGCCTCTTGTCCTGGCACTAGGCACCACTGAAAATAGCATGTCTCTATTATTTTTGTACTCTCCCTTTAAATATTTATACAGATTGATAAGATTCCCCCTGAGCCTTCCCTTCTCTAATCTGAACAGTCCCAGCTCTCAGCCTCTCCTCTCAAGAGTGGTGCTCCTGTCCCTCAGTCATCTTGGTGGCCTTCCATTGGACTCTTTCCAGTATGTTCAGGTCTCATACTGGCAGCCCAGAGCTGGACAACAACACTCCAGGTACAGCCTCACTTATGCTGAGTAGTGGGCAAGGATCACCTCTCCTGACCTGCTAGTGATACTTTTCATAATGCAGTAAGAATACCATTAGCCTTCTTAGTGGCAAGAGCATATTGCTGACTCATGTTGGTGTCTACCAGGACCACAGGTCCTTTTCTGCAAAGATGCTTTCCAGTTGGGTGGACATTTACCGGTGCTTGGAGTTCTTCCTCTCCAAATGCACTGTGCTCTTCTTGTTGAGCTCATTGAGGTTTTTGTCATCCCACCTCTCCAGCCTGTCAATATCGCTCTAGAAGGCAGCACAGCCATCTGGTGAGTCAGCTATTCCCCTCTGTCCTATGACCGGCAAATTTACTGAGGGTGCACTCTACCCCACTGTCCAGACTATTAATATAATAAATAATAATTAATGCTATTAATGCAGATGTTAAAACAGGAATGGATCCAGTATTCTGTACTCTGGGGGTAATCTACTAGTTACTGACCTCCAAGTCAACATTACACCATTTACCTTCCCTCTGGTTCTGACTGTTCAGACAGTTTTCAGCTCACTTCACTGTTAGCTCATCCAGCCCATACTTCAACAGCTTCTTTATGAGATCTTATGGAAGACAGTATCAAAGGCCTTATTGAAGTCCAGGAAAACAATATCCACTGCTACCTCTTCATCCATCAAGCTGATTATTTCATTATAAGAGCTTATCAGGTTGATTAGGTGTGACTTCCTCCGAGTAAATCCATGCTGACTGCTTTTGATGATTTTCTTCTCTTTTCTGTGCCTAGAATTGGTTTCCATCACTTCAGTTGAGGTGAGACTGACCAGCTTGTAGTTCCCTGGGTCTTCCTTCTTGCCCTTTTTGAAGATAGGAGTGACATTTGCTTTTCTCCAGTCTTTGAGCACTTTTCCCAGTTGCCCCAGTTGAGTAAAGATTATAGAGAGCAGTCTTGTAATCACATCTGCCAGCTTCCTCAGCACTTGTGTCTGTACCCTATCATTGCCGACGGACTAGTGAATATTCCTAGTTTTGCCTGACCTGATCTTCTTCTACTGAAGGTTTATCTTCTTTGTTACGGCCACTCAGTCTGGGACCTGAAGGCCTGTGCTGCTAGTAAAGACTGGGGCAAAATCTCAGACTTTTTAGAGTAGGGTAACCAGGTCTCCTATTTCTTTCAGGAAAGGGATCACATTTTACCTTGTCTTCCTTTTGTCACTGAGGTCCTTATAGACACCCTTTTTGTTTCCCATGAGTTGTCTAGGTTTTAGCTTTCCTAACTTGATCCCTGGCTCTTTTGAAAATATCTCTGTATTCCTCCCAGGTTACCTATATTCCATTCCGTTCCATTCCATTCTATTTCCGCTATGTTTATAGTAGTAATTAAACCATAACCTCTACATAAGCCATTAACATCTACAGACATTTCTTACCCTATTATGTCACCTAGTGTATTTTTAAACTTTAGTTCACTAACTGTATATGAAAAAATTCAAGGATTTAATGAGTGTAACATTCAATACATTTAATCACAACAGAAGAATTCACCACCTCCCCATGTTACAATCACAATGTTCTACTTATAAAGCATATAAAACTAAAAAAAAGGAGTGTGTAGAAAAATGATATGTTTCAGTATATAAAACTTGCTACAATTAAGAAATCTATTTAGTAAATGAGTTTTACCATTCATTTAAAGCTTTGTTTTAAAACTGACTTGTTGGGCACAAGCTAAGAACGTAAGCTTAGGCATTCTAACAGCTCAAAATATTCTTAGCACCAATCCTCTTGTGGGTATTCTTAATCCCAGACTCTCCAGAACAGAATTTCTATCACACTTATAAATACCAGTGCGTCCATTTTCTTAAACCTTAAGAAAAAGTGACAAGTGCTAATTTGCTATGTTACTTTTCTTTTAAAATATCAAAAGTGTAGGTGTAAATGAATTTTTTTTTCTTTAGATAAAAAAATGTAATAGAAAAATGATATAACGAACCTCTGAAGTAAATCAAATGCTTTGAGTTTCTTAATGTTTTGTAAATTCAGAATTGTGAAAGTTCCTCCTTCTGTATTCTTACCTTTAGCAGGTCTTTGTGACTATTTTTAGTTGTATACATCTCTGTGAGACTTAGTTTTATAATTATTTAAATATTTCAGTAGGAAGATAAGATTTCTCACATGCTAATCAGAAGGGCAAGAATGAATATCCAGCAGCCAAGAAAACAAAATGTTCAAGTTTTTTATCTTTGTGGAAAATAGTGTTATTTATGAATAAATAACATATATTTCTTTTCCAATTTTATTAAATTTGAGTTTAATGAAGCTTCTATTATTTAAGTATATCAACACTGAATAAATGATTTGAAAATATTATTGATGCTGTGAAAATTAAAATGATATATTTTCAATCTCAGCCTTTAATACTCGATTCATTTAAACTTTTGAAAATCTGTCATAAACATTGATATCCCTATGTGAAATGAAATGTATTTTAGTCACAGTTTGTGTTCATAAAGCAGTTCATTTTCAAGCCCATTTTTCCAGTCACTGTAACTGCCATATCAAATAAAAAAATTACAAGTTTGATGCAACATATGTTCCAATTGCTATCCTTTCAACAAGGTAATGATTTAGTGCTGACATTACTTTTTAAACGTTGTATATGATAAGAAGTGATGACATTTATTCCAGTCTACTTCACCAGAATATACCTTCTCTGTACACTGCTGATTATGAGGCAAAAAATACCATAGTCATTGGAGAAGACATAGCGCTAAGATAAAGCAGTCCTTTTAACTACAAGTACTTATCATATCAAAAAAAGAACTGTTGTAACAATTTCTGGTCTTATGTAATCATTAATTTGAGCTTTTAAAATCCAAAACAAGCATGAAAAAAGGAAAACGAAGGTCAGAGGAATATATTGCCTTTTCTTGGCAGTAATACCAGGTCCTTATTACCTGTTACATATATCAATAAAATGTACCAACCTCCACGACATATAATGGCTGTTATTTCTGTCCAGGAAGAATGGTAAAAAAAATTTAATCTTTTTATAAGGCTTTTTGTTGACAACTGAATTGAAACGTTAAAGAGCTGTGATATTACATTTATTTGAATTCTGAGAAAGTAAAACTCTTGGTTAACTAAATGTCTGGCTTATCTTTAAGAGTAATGAAACTGGTCTTTCCTGTTCTTCTGTTTCTCTGAGGGTTTCAAAAGCATCACGATCTGTCTTGATCATTACAATTCTGCTGTGTATAAACCCACATTTATTGCTGCAAATGACACTAATATTTGTTTAAAAGAATTATGTATTAAGAACTATCATATTATTTAATGTACTATCCTACATTCTTCTATCAAAAGAAACAAAATTTTGGCAAGAATATGAAGAAAAGCTGGGAGAAGAAGGGATTGGAATTAATATGTTGCCGAGGTTAATTATTTGGAGGTTTTATTTTCTGATTGTGCACAGTCTACCTCCAGGAAACTACTATCTGATTTCATATTTCATACTGTACTTCCACATTGACATCCCGACTTCCTTGCCATTTGGTTAGATGACAGTACTAATCAAAATGAGGCTAAGCTAATGTATTTCTTTCCAATCCAAACATGAGGAGTTAGTCATAAAAGCATTAAATGACACATGAAATCTAGCCCAACCATTTCCAAGCTGCTTTTCTTCCCTTTTATGTGTATTTTAGAATAAAGAAGAAACTTAATAGGATTGCAGATCTGGAGACTAGAATTATTCAGAGTTTTAACAAATGAATGTCAGCATCATACTGGGTGTTGTATAATACCAGTTAACAATGAATATATTTCTCAAAAAATTAGTTGTTGTGCTGACCTCAGTGGCATTGGAATTACCTGCTGAAAAGTGTAAAACTCAGTCATTTGCTTATGATACCTTCTGTCTCTGTAGAGAATTTGTAAAATGCAGATGTTCAGCTTACCATAGATCATCTCTTGTTAGGAACTCAGGCAGAGTTTTACATCTAAGAAAATTAAAACATGCATATCAGATTTAAAGCAGAATTCCAGTGTTACTTGCTTTAATTTTAAAAGCCAGTGGATTGACTTGCTTAGAACAATTGGACAGCAGTCTGGAATTGTGAAAAGTTAATGAGCTGATGGTGGAACTGTTGCGTAAGGTTTACAGGACTGGTTTCTGAGCTGAATTCAGCACTTTGCAAGATTTAGATATCTATATACATAGAACATATATATCTAAATGGAGATATAATAAGGAGCAATTCAGATTGTAAAAAATTTAAGATCTCTATCACTTATCCATTTAAGTAAGTTAAGTGGTTCCTTGTAGGGCCTATTGATTGATGACACTTGAAAAATTTCATCATATCTGAACATTTGCACCTTAAGCTGAAAATTCATTTACTTTATTCCCTCCCTTTTTCAGACTATTTCTTATGGATTTTATAAATTTTACTTCTTCATAGGTTGTCTTTGTGTTTCTGCTAATTGCAACTACTGTGACATATCTTTGTTGCTGTTCCTCTGAAATATGTTCTGTTTGTTCGAAAAGGAAGAACAGCAGTAGTGATTGTTGTTGGTGTGCTTATGTATTCTGAAGACAAGGGAGATTGCTAATTCAATGAGAGCGGCCACTACTCTGAAACAGGAGAGAGTCCTAGAGGAGGAAATGAGGTCATCTAAGAAAGTCTGAGAATCACTGAAAATGAGGAGACACTCCTGAGAAATCAAGGGAGATGATGCAGGAAAGCTTTCTAGCTACCCAGAGAAAGAGAAAATTGGGTAGATTTTACTGCAAGTCAGATAACCTTTACAGTTGTTGAACTGAGAATTAAGATTGAGTGAAACAACTGTAAATAATGTAGGTCAAGGGAACAAGGGAACAGATTGACTTGCGGACATTTATATCTCCAGTTTATTTTACTCAGAGCACATCTGATTTTTTAAGGGTTTTTTTATTTTATAATAAATTTATCTGTAGATTTATTTTTATCTATCTACCTATCTATCTATCTATTTATTTATTTCCTGATGAGAAGGTTACTCATCTTAAAGAAAGTTATGGCCAGAAATTTTAGAAATGATTGCTTAGAGAAATTTCAGCTAATTCCTGTAAAATAAAATATAGATACATTTTGGTATCTCTGAGTAACTATTCCTTAAAATCAAACACCTGGGTGGCTTGTCAACTACGACACCCATGTTACCCTTCAAATGTCCTTCAACATTTAAATAAGAAAAAAGTTGCAAAGTATTTTTAAGTATGAATAGCTACTTTGGTTTAAATTGTAGAAAACAAAGGTTATCTGTATTTTAAATCAAAGACTATGTTGTTTTTACTTCTAAGTTGTGTTTCCTTTTATCATTGTTTCTTTACATTCAACATTGTTGATATTTATGGAATGTTATTATTATTTTACTTTCCTTTAAAAGACAACTTTAAGTCAGAGTCATACAAAAATCAACATATATAATTTTGTCCTAACATGCAGGGCAGTATGCTCTCAGAAATAAGCTCCCTTGTCTTGGCAATTTTACAACAGATATTGAAACATTTCTTACTATAAGTGCTAAGTGAGACAAATTCTTTTCTAGAATTAGGCTAAGTAATAAAATGGTAATAACAATAACAACAACAATCATACCAAATTCTCTAAAGGATACTATAGCATATATTGTCAGCGATATCAATTTGTTGCTTTTTAAAAACTTTGCTGAGATACTTTCATATTTAGATGTACAGTTTGTTTAGTATTTTGAAGATGAGGGAAGTTTTGGCTTGATATATTTTTCTCCTGTATCTTAGTGGCATTGTGGCAGAGCAACATTATGTCTAGATTTATAAGAGGATTTAGACAACATCTAAAATATAGATCTTCAGAATCCTTATCTACTGTGAAAGCAGCTCAATTCCTTGAGCATGTAAATTTCTTCTAGCAAAGTCATACAGATATCTAATTTTCTGCTGCTAAGCATAAATGGATAGTTGAAATTTTGACAGTGCTAATCTGTTTGGAACCTATCTCCTGCCTAAACTGCATGGGAAGTCATAAATTATACCTGTCTCTGTAGAAATCATAATCTTGAAAGTATGGTAAGCAGAAAATAAAATAGAAATTTCTAGTCTTTATTGTGTAGCAGCTGCCTGTAATGTTTTAATAAATATGTTTGAATGAAGGAATATGATGGGATACACTCTTATGCATGACAAGGTAAATGTACCACTCTACTGAGATACATAAAGTGATTTAGCAGTAGGAAACAAAGACATAAATTTTTCAGTTATCTCTGTGTTACTCACCCATTCCCTCATGTTTCGTGTGCATCAGTATCCCTTGAAAACCCTTTCAAAAAGAGAATAAACCATATAAGAAAATATAACTCTAGATGTAGTTATATTAAGGGCTCCAGTACAGAATGGTAGTATAGTAGATTAAAACAACCAAATAAAAAAATCCAACCAAACAAAAAACAACTCTAAATAAAATAAACAATTCCCCAAATCCTTTTATCTCTAATTACTGCAAAATTGTATTCCAATTTTCTCTAAAATATATAGTACACAAAGTCTGATTTTCTTTTCCCTCAAAACTTCTTACAGTAAATTCTTTTCTGTTCAATACGACTTCCTCCCACAAGAGGTAGTTCAGCATATAACATTTTGCCTGCTTTTCCAAAGTCCACTAAGGAAAAAAAAAGTCTACATTTTTACAGTGATGATAAGTATACTAGAATGACTTTTGATATTTTTTTCTGCTTTTTGGTTCTAGAACACTCTGACTTCTGTTTATGCCCTTTAATTCTATATCTGTTTCTGTAATGAACAACGCCTAAACTTCCCCTGACCTCCTGAGGGTGAAGGATCAAAGAAGAATAAAATTACATTGTTTCCTATAAATACTAAGTTTTTTTAAATTTTTTAATTTTTTTTTTTATTTTTAATATTTGAATGTGTGTAATTAAAAGAACTGAAAACTATTAAGTAAAGATGCTCCTTGAATGAGCACTGACTTTGAGACTAAGGTATTGTTTGCTAAAGGGTTTTTCTGTTTTTCAACCTATTCTATGAAGCATGTCCTCTGTTTATTTTGAGTTTTACTCCAACTGACTTTACTTGACAGCTCCTAGTTCTTGGAGTACACAAAAAGCAGGCAGTTTTAATTCACCCTCATCATGCTTTTTGTGATTTCTAGTTCTCTATCACATCCACTGTAAGTCATCATTTTTCAAAGATGCAAAGTCCTTGACCACCAACTATTTCAGTATATTGATACTGTTCTGAACCATCGATCATCTTTATTGCCCTTTTTAAAAAAAGTTACATCTAATCATGCTATATCATTTTCATAAATGAAGGATAATAACTTCTTCAAAACGGGAGCAACTCATGGATCTTTAGAGTAGAATGAAGATTCTCTTTGACTCTTCATTCCATCTCAAATAAATATTAAAATGAAATGTTGTAAATGGGCTTCTGCTATGGAGCTGCTAGTTTCATGGAAGTGTCTACTTCAATTTGCCCTGCTCCAAACCTGTGCTTGCTTAATAACAGTCATTTCAGTGTCTGCCATGAAGATAATATGCGAAGCCATGATTATTCCATATGTGCCTCTTTATGTATGTCTACATAGAGCTTCATATGACATTTTCTTGCTGAGACAGTCAATCTAGCAATGTCCTACTACAGGTCTTCAAAGTCTGCCTTTGACTTTAATGTAAGATAGCTACATGTTTTGTTGTTACTCTGGGCTATGTGGGTTAGTACAGATTACAGCTAAGGCATCAACAGAGCTCTTATGATGACATTTCTTCACTGATTGTGAAGAGAGTAAAAATGTACTCCTGTCACCTGTTTCCTGTCTTTATACAAATTATTTAGGTATGCAAGAATCTCTACTCTTCTAAAATGCTAGTATTCATTAGTTTCCTCTGTCAAATGTCTTTTGGAAATCCATGAAAAATATACTATCTAGTTTGCCTTTATACTTGTGTGGTTGAAAATTATACTTGCACCATAGATTTAAGTAATGTAACTCTGAACATAACTGCCTGTAAATACATGGACAGAGATTGCATATTTTCAAGCAGATTAATAGAACAGATAGCACAGTGTGCTGTAGTTAATTGATATGGAGACTCATCACTGCTTCACTTCCTTATACTCTGTATATGATTGTAAGGATGTGATATCAAAGGCTGTGAAATAATGAGTGGCATGGAATTGCTTCAGGAATAGACTATTTTTATTTTTATTTTTTTAAGAATATGAAAATACTGCAAGTGCTTTCCTAAAGTTTGCAGCAATTACTCAGATGTCACGAGTGTCATAAGATTGCTCATTTTTGTTCAGCTTTTGACTACAACATACTAGAGACAAGCATTTTACAACTATATTACTTGGTCTTTTCAAACAGGACTTGGGAAAGAAAATGATAGCACATCTGGTTTCTGTTCTGGGATTCTGAAATAACTGATGAAATATAGACATGACAACAGTATGTTTGTTTTGCTTTTTCTCACTCAGTAATGACTGAAACACAACAGAACTGCACCAAAACACAATCTTTTGAGCACTGCATCCTTTGAAAATGTCTTCTCTTGAAACAGAAAACTGTAGGTGGGCTGGGGAGAGAGAGGACTCAAAATCACTTGTGACAAGTAATCACTTTTCACTGAAATAAGAACTGAGTTCTTAACTGTAATTTATTCTTTGAATATCACTCCGTATTTTTCGAGAAAAAGTAAAACGAAAAAACTATATTACAGATGACAAACAACAACACTTCTTAGAAATTATTTTGAAGCTTTTGAAGTTTATTTTCCAACTTTAGCTAAATCTTTCTGTTACTGCACTGAAGTATAGTTAGAATACCAGCTCAGCGTGGATTGCTTTATCTTCTCCCTGGTGAGGAATGGCAGAAATACATTTCAAAACAGAGAGAAGGGCCTTGAATTAACCAGGCTATGCATTTTGAAATCACCTATACCATTTCTATGATTCTTATATCTGAAGTAGCTGAAATGGAGAAATTATTACTATGTGTGTAGATACTCCACTTACTGCATTTGACAGCAAATACTGTGTCTTTCTGAGGTCAGCTATTCTTATTAAATAAAAATCTGAAATTTTAAGGTACATATTCTGAGGAAAAATTGTTCATGCAGTATCTATGTAGTAATAGCTAGCTAATAGGATAAATATTGGTTAAAACTAAATTTGTAGGGAAAAATAGAGCAAAACAAAACAGAAACGCCTTCCATCAAATGCTTCACTAAATAATTAATTGCTAAGGTAAAAGTAACCACTTAAAAATTAACAAAATAATTCAACTTTTTTCCTTTTAGCAGCAATAGCTCATCCATAGCTGCAACAGAATATTTTAAAACACACATAATTATTAGATACTAGGAAATATGTTTCATTTTGAAGATTCTCAAAAGCTGTGCAAGTGGAATCTCTGTTTTTTAGCTCCACTTATAAAATAAATAAAGAGGTAATTATGTTTGTATTTCAGGGGTTTCCCCAGAAGAAATCTAAATAACATTTTAGTCATATGAGCATCAGATAATTGAGTGGATGCTCTACTATCAAGTTTGTTAGCTCTATAATCAGGATTCTGCAACCACACTGAGCTTAGCAGGAATTGTTAATGTGAGCACGGCTATATGCTAATTTAAAATATTACTCTTCAGACCTATCCTAGATTGCTTTTTACCATGATACAAAGATATCTTCTTCCCTTTCAAATACAGGCCTTCTGCTTGGTTTTCCTTTTGTGTTGCATAGCATTTTCTACTACAAAAGGGTCCTATAGAATCTAAATTGTCTTTGAAGGTAGTGAGCAAAATGTCACAAAGTAGTCTGCTGTTATTTCCTGACTTTCTCCCAATGAGAAGATTATTTTCATGAGTTTCAGACAAGACGGCTTTTTCCCTTAGTGTTACCTGCCCTTTCCAGAAACTCTTGCAGTGAGCAAGAAACAAACAACAGTTTCACAAGTAGATACTTTTCTTATTTCATTTCATTCTATAAATAGGCTATTTATTTATTTATTTATTTATTTATTTTCCCCAGGCTGTTAATTTCAGTGTTTTGAAACTGTGACTATTTCATATTTCCCACTTCCTTGGACCTCCATTTGCATTTCTCTACAAAACCTAGAAAGAAATGGAATGGCCTGCCCAGGGAGGTGGTGGAGTCGCTATCCCTGATCCCTGGCAGTGTTCAAGAGGCATCTGGATGAGGAGCTGTGAGATACGGTTTAGTAGCTTGTGGCAGCAATGGTAATGGGAGGACTGTTGGACTATATGGTCTTGCAGGTCGTTTCCAACCTTGTGTTTCTATGATTCTATGATTCTAATTGGAATGGAATCCTGGATAGAATTCAGGAAGGATATTCTATCATCTGATTTTAAAGTCCTCTTCATCCACTTTTTCCAGCAACCTGTCATCACTTCTGCATTTACAGCAGCTACAGGTATAAACCTTTTCCCTCTTTATTTTCTGAAAAGATAGAAATAATCTCTCCTTAGTTTTGTGGAAAAGATTTTTTTCTAATTTTCTTATCTTATCCTCCCCATATCCATAGTTTGCTGTTTATAAAACCATTGTATAAGTCATTTAGTCATTTTAAATTCAGTCATGATTCAAAAAGTGTTTCTGTACTAAGAAATTCCTCAACAGTATCTTCAGAATACAGAATAATATTTTTTATATATTCTCTTGTATTTTTATAAAATACTGACATTTTTTGGGGAAAAATAAATTTTATGAAAATTCACAGAGAAAAGTATGAGCGTGCCTGTGGCAATCGGACCTTACTCCGATTGATTCACTAGCTTACCCTACCTGCACTATGTGCTGAATAAAGTCCTTTTATTGCCCCACTATTTGTTACATAGGCATGAATTTATACAGATCTTGTGAAGTCTTCAGCTTTGAATAATTGGAAGGCAAGGGAATGTTTGCCTTTCTGTTACTGTGAAAAGTACTGAAAGGCCAGCATTTGTCTATTCAAATGTAGGCTGATCTAAGAGATCTCACAGTGAACTCACTGTCATTCTAGATGATACTGAAGTGAATCTGGCTTGTTTGGCCTTTTTAGCTGGCTTAAAAGGTCAGTCTGCCCAATTATGATAGACAGCACCTGTGCAATGTTCTCTAGATGATAAAGCAAGGAGATGTCAGATACCTCACTATGCTGAAAAGTAATTATCCAATGAAAAATAAATGTTAAACTCCGTATAACATTTTTGCATGTGTGGTTCATTTTACATGTATATTTTAAAAGGTGGCAGATATTTGAGTAGGTTTATTGTTTTTCCCCACTAATAATGATCTATAAAGGACTCTTGTTCTCTTGTCATCAGATCAATCAGTGATTAGCAGAGAATTCTTCAAATATTTACAATCAACTAGAAATATTAATGCAAAATCTCACTTATTCTGAAAACGTTGAGTCCATGCATTTTGACAGATAGCTTTCAAATTCTAGGCACAAAATATTTATCCTTTTTTTTTTTTTTTTCTTTTTTAAAATTGCCCTCCTTATAAGAAGGCAGGATAATTCAGGCTGAAAGGAATAATTTTATGATGTTTAAAACATCTAAGGATGGAGTCTGCATAACCTCTCTGGGAAACCTTTTGGGGCACTAAGGGATAAATGTTTTATGCAGAGGCAGAACAATCTGTTGCAAAACAAGAACCATTTGGGCATAATCCGTGTTGAATATAAAATCTTTTTGGCAAAGAGTCTTCAATTTTCATTTATATCAATCTTAAGGCTTATTTTCATTTGTGAAATCCTTTTTCTTTTTTTTAGTTTCTCATTTCTAATTCATGCAGAGAGATTTCAAGAAAGTTCCTTATAATTCTTATTTTCCTCATGGAAATTTCAACTCCATTTCCAAGAAAGGTATTTGATTATTACTAAGTATATAGTATGTAGATTCTTCAAGGAAAAATTTGAACAGCTTAGCGAATGTACTTTCCTAGTTATTAGTATAATAAAAATGATTCATTTATTGTAAGCAGTTATAGTGGTTGGGTTAAAATATTGAATGATTCAGTTGCCCGTTTGTAGGTTTATAAAGGCACTATATAGGTTTGTCAGTTCTCATGGGGCCAAAGTAAGAAACAGCAATTATATTTTGCAACATTTTGATTTGAAATAAAGTACTTTTCATGCTGTTCAAGTACTGTAAAAAAAAAACTTTCAAGGTCACCTTTACTTGTGTCTTCCAAATTCATAAAAATGTAGGTTGATCTGAATGTAATGCCTCCTATTTATTTCCATGGAAATAACAGCTCAACAAGAGCACAACAAAATTGTTTGATAGAGCAAATTATCAGCTACAAAACACTATTTTTCAACATTGTCACCACCACTAGCTGTGCATTTTCACCAGCAATGATAATGAGTCTGCATGCCACACTTGTAAAAATCATCACGGCCATTCAGAACATGGCTTCTCTTTCACATCACTGCTGCCACTGCTGAAATGCACCACCCACCACCTCTCTGTGCTCATATCCACTGTTTCATCTCCATAAATATTCAGCAAGTGTTGATGAATGTCAATGAGTACTATTTTTGATGTGTGGAGGAATTCAATGACACACTATTACTTCACAAGCACTTCCATGTCAGATGTCATTTTGTAAGACTGACCCCTCTGCTGCCATCTGTTGCACGGCAAAAATTGAAACAGAATACTGTCAGGAAGGTTCATCATCTACTGCCATACCACCAACATCTGATGTTGTGGGCCAATGTAGTAATACAGGAGACATTACTTCTGGAGTTTAAAATCTTCCTGGTTCTTTTTTTTTTTTTTTTTTTT
>JACDJE010000403.1:486326-499335 GCA_016647715.1 Pavo muticus | reverse complement strand
CCCCCCCCCCAACCAAATAAGCTTTCTTATAGTAGTTACATTAGCCAAAAGAGAAGCACTGATGGTAAAGCTTTTCCATCTGCACAATACCCTGATATGTGATCTTAGCTTTAAGTGGCAGCTAAAGATAGATCACTACTCCCCTCACCCAAATTAAATCTGAAAAGATACATGTATAGTTTAAAAACTCTTGACTTGCCTTCTCTTTTCATTCTGAAGCTGAAGAGATGTTCATGAAGTATGTCCCAGAACAACTTAAGTGTTTCAGAAAAAATGTAGGTTTAAAATAAATGTATTGGAAATCTTAGAAATGCAGCAAGCTATACTAACACCACATGGTGCACACGTCAATGTATGCATTACAACGAACGTGAAAAAGAAAACTTCACATCTAAATTCTCAAGTATTTTAAGAAGTACAAATACACAAAGTTTGTTTCAATTTTCCAGACTATATTAAATGTAAAATTTATACATACAGGTTGAAATTTCAACTTTGTTAGGTGGTCAGATTAGAGGAATATGGTTCAAACATCAAACATCAGTATCTGAATATGCATGTTAGATAGTAGTAATGGAAATACGGCAATTTTATCAAATTTTTATTCTGTAGCCAAGGTAGATTTTTCTTTTTTTTTAATTTGTCTGAGATTTTACTGACCTTATGTATTTCTAGCCAAAGAAATCTCCTTTGATATTGCCACTTCCTTTGATTATATTTCTCTTAGCATTATTATTTGGCATATCTTATGTTAGCCTGTTTTATGAAACGTTATGAAAAGTTTAACTTTAGTTGACCTCCCAGTATGCAGAAAAAAATTAGATATTACAAGTTGTGGATGAAGGCAGAAGATTTAGCTACTTTAAAAGGGATGCTTGCAGTTTTCATATCCATTAGCCTACATGCGTGCTGTCATTAAGATTTTACCTACATAGATATGAGCAAGCTTTGAATCAATTCCAAATGAAACAATTATGCCACTATTCTAATATGGTACTGAGTTAGTAAATCCAGCTCTGCAGCACATACTGAAATTACTCAAACAAGCAAACAAAACAAACAAACAAACAAAAAAACCCCACTGACTTTGGTTTGGTATTCAGCCATCTAAGAGAAGGGACAGAGCTTTCACATGCCTTGCAGAAGCAAATTCAGAACAGAATCACTATGAGTTTCAGCTGTTGAACTTTGGTATTGTTAAGGATAAAGCACGTTAATGTGTCTGTAAGTTTTAATGAGACGTCAAAACAAACCAAGTCAATTGTTTCTTATTTCAACTATGCATTTTACATAAAATACACTGAATATCAGGGTGGAAATGCTTAAAAAAAAAATGGTGGTAATATTTGGCATAAATGTGTAGTCCACGCTTCCACTTAATCTTCTTAAAGATACGAGGATGATCATATAGTGGAAATGAAGACAAAGGTTTGGGTAATTCTTCTTAAATGCTAAATTCAGTGAGGCTTGTAGATGAGAATCTAAAAGAAAAACCTCTTGATTTTTATTTTTTCTTGGTAAAAATATCTTTAATCTCCTCTGGTTCAGTTCCTTTGCCCAATCACTCTACTTCATTCTTAGCAGCTTCAATTCTGTTGATGCAAAGTCATTTGGTACTACTTCATCCTTGAACAAATCTGCTGCACTTTATCTTCTCTGCTTGTCTGAACACATTCTTCTTCTCTATTAGCTCAGGCAGCAGAAGGATCTCACCCATCAGAACCTTCCCTTGTGGTATCTGTTTTGCATTACATCCACTGCTCAGCACAGACATACCTTATTTGACTCCTATCTTGGTACAAAAACAAAAAAGACCATGTAAAGTTTGTGTGATAAAAATATTCAGCTGAGCAGAACCCTGGGGAAACAGTGTGGAAAACAGGTAGAAAGAATAGGAGGATCAGCTGAACAAGACAAATGCCATTTGAGCAGAGAAGGCTGGGTAGACATCTGTTTTGTTTNTTTTTCCCCCCCACACACTTAAGGTTACAGTTAAGAACAATTGTGTATATGATACAATAGAAGATCATGTTCCTTCAGTGTAGTCCTAGAGGCACGTTATGTAAACATTCCATGTCTTCTTTGAATAACAATTGTTGATCGTGTGGGATGAAGTGTCCTTCTTAGGTAGGGTTAAGGACAATATCCCCTTCTCGTGGGATTATTGCTGAAAAGGTGGGCTGAGAAAGGTTAGCATTTTATCCATTAAGCCATCAAATTTTTTCTTCTTATACCAGTAGAAAAAAGGCTTTAACTTGAATTACAAATGTAAAGTTCAACAGACTTTCTTATATTGGTATTCACTGTTCTAATTGTCAGTATACAATAACAGAGTATAAAATACACTGAATCATATCACTGAAAAGCCAGGAGACAGAGCAATTTTCAGCTTTCTAAGTCCAATTTAAGTTTATAAATGGAAAGCTCAGTTTGAGCCCTACTTAACTGAAGAGACAATGCTAGCATGAGGTTAGATTTTTATATGAGCCTGCTTGTTTATCTCTAATTATATGCTAATCAATTTGATTTCTCATTTAAACTCAAACTAGGCATTTTCCATGTAATAATTGACCTCACATTGAAGCAACAAAACAGCTTTACATTTACCACATCAGCAGGGCTTAATTGCACATTTGGACAATAAAAATGAAGATGAATTCAGTTTTGTTGTGCTTACAATGTAGCATTATATAATACATTTTTAGTTTGAGCTGACACATTTATGGTGGAGATATTAAAATCTAACATTCAAATATTTGCTCAAGCATTGTCAAGCTATTTTGTTCATACTTTTTCCTAAATGATGCATATTGGTTTGTCTCTGCTAGACTTTCCACCATTTAAAATTACTGACCCAGTGTTACTTTCAGTACAGGTCAAAAGACTAAAATTAGGAAAAGATGTCTTTCCAAAAAAACCTCAAAACCTAAGAGAAGTAGTTCAAATTACATATGAGGAACACACAGTTATTTTTTTACTGCAAGTCCCTTAATAAGTCATCCTATGAAAAAGATACAATATTGCTAAATAAATGAGCAAATGCCAGGTAGAATTCCAATTCATTTACTGGCACTGTTGAAAACAAATGGTGGAAAGGAAGCACCTTTGATGTTATTCCTGCAGATGCCCAATCATGATGACAATTGAGAGCACACTTGAATCAGTGCAGATAAAAGTTTTATTTCTTAATCAAGTTGTATAATTAAGCAAACCTCTAAGTAATCTCTGTAGCCATGACTGAGTATACCCAAGTGCTTTACTTAATCCAGTATGAGCCATAGGCAATGTCCAAGTATTTGTGAGTGAAGTATTATAGATATTCATGAATATCTTCTCAAAATATTTCCATTTTAATTTAATAGTAATTTAATAGTGAGTCTTTTGACCCCAAGCATGCTGCAGTTATCTTTGGATGAAGCCTTTATCTCAGCAGAAAATTTAACAAAATGTAGTACTGAATAAATAAGATTATTTAAAATCCAAAACATAAATCTTCTTTGATACTTACAGCTAGATTCTTCATTTAAATGTTAATTGTTAATACCATGACCCATTTGTTTTCAGCAGAAATATTGTAAAAACCCACTTCATTCACTTTTTTTTGTTGTTTTGTTTTGTTTTGTTTTGTTTTGTTTTGTTTTGCAAGATTGGATAAGATGTTTGGCAACTTGACCAGTCTTAACGGTCCTATCATTAACTTTTTGGCTGTAATTTCTTCAGAAGAGTCTCCCAGCTTTTTTCAGAGGATAATTCCTTTTACTATTCCACTTCTTTGGTCTCGGGACAGAGGCCGTCTGCTTCTGCTGCTGCATTAATTGAACCATGCGGTGTTTTATTCTTTCCACCCACTTTCAAAACAGCATATGTTGCAGACAATCAGTAACTGCCATAACTAATGCTTCTGTTGCTTAGAATAAGCAAGACTTGAATCTGCACTGCATTTAAGCCGCTTATGAACCAGATTTGTAAGGGAACTTAACAAAACATCTTCTTTAGGATACTGAGGTCATGGAGCTAATACTTTGGGCCAATCTAAGGATCTTATAGTAGTAATGACAATCTGCAGAGGGAGATGTTGAGAGGACTGCATTGGAAAGAAAGATTATTGGAGTCCCTCTTAGCCTTTCTTATAATTGAGAACAAGAATAGGGATTATCCTTAGTTGCCTCTGGCTTAGGAAACTCAGGAAAATTTGGTGACAACTACCCAAACTGGCACTCAGATTGGTACTTATACTCTCAAATGCAGAGAAAAAATCATCAGAATGTATGTTCCTACTTTCATTGTACTGGTGATACTCAAGAGATGACATCTTTCTGAATGTAGAGGTGAAATCCTTTCAGGTGCTCCTAGGAAAAGTCTTGTTAACATGTAGCACATCTATAGCCTCACAAAGAACAGATCAAAAGGTACCTCTGGACCCTCTTCATCTAAAGAGCATCTGAATTTTACTTTAGAATAAACTAAAAATAGATAATTTTTTTACTAAATGATTCAGCTGATTTATAAATCATTTTCCACCACACTAAAAAGGACTTTGTAGAGTTAATCACTCTGTCAAGTGAAAAAGATTCAGTGGCTGGGTAACAAAACTTTCTGTTATCTCTATTATTTTCCAGCCATAGTTAAGTATCTCTTGTTAGTTAGGAATCTTTGTTTTTTACTTAGCTGTTCACAGAGAAACAATGTCAGGTTACAACTATCTCTTTTTAAGGTTTTTACTTAATTTTGTTGTCTAAGGTGCTTAACCAAAAAAGCCTTTTGAGAAAGATCTGCCATTGAAAATCTCTCCACTTTCAGATCTGTTATATTCAAAAGGTTTCCACAGTTATCTTTTGAGCTGTAAGTTTTAGAATCACATTTTCTTTTTTTCTTTCTNCAAACTGTGCTGGAGGGCTACAGCTTTTCAGCTGCACTAATGTCCATTTATTAGTAAATGCAACGTTTCCAATGTTTTAAACATTTGGTTTCACAATATTTTTTTATTTGCAGGAAAAATATCATTAATGATATACTAGTATTTTCTTTGTTATCCAGATGTGTACAGGCTCCCAGGGACTTATATTTTCTCCCCAAATTACATCAAAATACCTCAAAATGAGGCAGGTCACATTTTCCTAGGTATTTATACACATGTGCTTCTAAAGGATCTATAAAGGATGAAGCAATGATGCTCTGAAGAAAATATCCCTTTAATTTCTTCATTTTCTAGCAGAAAACCTACATAACCTCTGTCTTTTTTGCAAAGGAAGACAAGCTTAGTCTTACACCATTCTTCTGCCTACCGGAAATGTCACTGGAACTTCTTCCCTTCTCCAGGAGGTTTGTGAGTTCCTGTTCTACCGTATTTATGTGGACCATCAGTGGCCAGAAAGGTTAATCACATCATAGTCTCTGCGCCACGAATCTCTTAGATTCTTCTAGGTGCTGATACGTTTCAGAGCTCTGTTTGCTTTAGATGTAGAGGCAATGAAGAGAAAAAGGGTCAGTCAGACTTATCAAGTCCACCTCAAATGAGAAAAGAAAGGCCTCAGGTGTCATGAACACACAAAAAATGGTTGATATTGCTGGAAAAACAGTATAACTAACATTCTCTGTTTCTCCAGTGGCAGAAAGTAACTAATCTAGTGTCATAAAAACAGGTATAAAATTAATGAAAAACTTTCAACTAGAATGGTTTATTTGCAGTTGTAGAGTATCATGTGCCATTAATATCATTAAATACCACAGGGACCCCTAAACCTGCATTCAGTTCATTGCAAGGCACGTCACTGAAAACTGGATGGTTACTGCTATAACCTAAATGAGTAATAAGTAGGTGAATATTTGTCTGTGTTTTATAGTTTCTGATGCTCTTGATCCTAATTCAGAAGGGTATCAGGAGACACATTTGCCTGGAAAGCATTTGGTCATAATAAATAATGGTTGGCATAAATAAAGAACAATAAGGTCATGTAGAATCTTACACTCCCTAGGAGGGCCACAAAGTTGATGAGGGAGCTGAAGCATCTTTCTCATAAAGAAAGGTTGAGGGAACTGGGCTTGTTTAGTTCGGAGAAGAGAAGGCTTGGGGAGACCTCATTGTGGCCTTCCACTACTTAGAGAGTGCTTATAAACAGGAGGAAGACTGAATTTTTACAGTGATTGGAAAAAGGGAAAAATGACTTTAAATTAAAGGAGGGGAAATTTAGGCTAGATATTAGGTAGAAATTTCTTACTGAGAGGGTGGTGAGGCACTGGCCCAGGCTGCACAGAGGAGCTGTGGGTGCCCCATCCCTGGAGATGCTCAAAGCGAGGCTGGTAGCCCTGCCCATGGCAGGGAGTGAGAACTGTGTGGGCTTTAAATCTCTTACAACTTAAGCCTTTCTATGATGATTCGATGACATGTATTTATTAAGAATTTGACATTTTGGGCAACATAACAAACCAAAAGGATTTGTCAAATTAAGAATGAAATAATGTTGTTCAACAGCAAATAATGAAAACTCACCTAGCTTGAGGACTTGGTTTCTATGGTGTCTTTACTCCAAAGTACTGCTCTTTCCTTACTGAGAAAACGTAGTTTTGTATGAAGAGTTCCTTCATAAAAGCAAGATTACAATATAGAATAATGTGTATATATAAAAAGGTCCTTCCTAAACTGTTACTTCTGATCATACGTAACATCTCTGCCCTATTTAAATCAGTATCAGGATTTCTGCTCACATAGCATAATTACAGTTATTGATCTCTAATTCTTGGATGACATCCAAGCTTTTATTCACAGTATGGCAGTTATTTATGAGTACAGTTTGACAAAAATTAACACTACCAAGCATATTCTTCTCAGACTATCAGCTTCACTTTGCAAAAAAAAAAAAAAAAAAAAAAAAAAAAAGATTTAAAAAATCCCGTGGATAGTACAGAAATATGCATTGTGAGATGTTTCAATATGTGGTAAAGGAGATGAAGTTACACGGAAATTGTAATGCTACTCTTTCATTTATTTTATATAGGTTATTAAGCTGAATATGTGCCAAGAACCAATTAAAGTTTGTGTCTAACAGCATTTAAGACTATAAAAAAGAGCTATGATTCCACTTTCTAAAAATAAAATGTCATATTTCAGATGAACAAACATGTAGTTCAGCTCTTTCTTTCTGTCAAGTATTTGAGAACATAAAGGAAAAAGAAATAACTTGAAACAATTTTGTACTGAAAAAGTGAGCAGTAAAAACTGACTAACAAGAAAGGGAAAGAGATAAGGATGAAAGAGCAGTGTACATAATGAGTCAAAAGGAATGTGAGAGAGAAAGAATTTACCTCTGTATAATTTACAAGGAACACTTCTTTGTGTTTTAATGTCATTAAATAGTAATGTAGCTAGTACCCAACAGGAGTTCTATGGATTAACAGTAAAACTACAGGGATCTGACTAGCATTTTTTATCACTATTAATAAAGGTAAGTGTTCAGAACAATTGAAAATATATTTTCAGGTGCATTTCCTCATGTTGTATTTGAGATTGGCTACAATATAGTACTGGTGCTGATCACATTGAGATATATAATGCATCTAATCTTATTATAGGTTTTAGAAATGTTTTCTGAGTCCCATAAAAAAATTATAAACAATGTTTGAATAAATCTAGTTATTAGTTTGTTAAAATATCAAAAGGGGAAGGTATATGGTATTTTTTAAACAACATGTAAGTTTACACAGAATCACAGAATACCTAAGGTTGGAAGGGAGCTCTGGAGGCCATCCCCACAGAACAGGTTGCTCAGGCCCATGTCCAGGCAACTTTTGATGATCTTCAAGGAGGAGATTCCACAACTTTTCTGGGCAGTCTGTGGCAGTGCACTGTTACCTGCACAATAAATACCTCCTGATGTTCAGACAGAATATCTTGTGCTTCAGTTTTTGCTCATTGCCTCTTGTCCTGTCATAGGAAGACACTAGAAAGAGCCTGTCTGCATCCTCCTTGCACCCTCCCCTCAGGTATTTATAGAGATTGATGAGTGTTCCACTGAGCCTACTGTTGTCTATGCTAAACAACTCTCTCTGTCTTTCCTCACTGGAAAGATATTTCAGGTCTTTCACCATCTTCATGGCCCTTTGCAATATCTCCACTTCTCTGTTGATCTGTGGAGCTCAGAAATGAACACAGTAATTCAGTTGTGACCTCAGTAGCATTTAATACAGGGGAAAGATCACCTCCCTCAACCTATTGGGCAACACTCCTCATAATGCAGCTTGTTTGCTATCCTGATTATATCCCCTTTAGTGAAAATCTAATCTTACTCTTGAGTTTTAGTATTGTTGAAACTTAGACCTACTGAGACATCGAGGCATTTCATGCTGCAACATTGCCAGCATGGCTTGCCCTAAATAAAGTCTGTGCTTACCAGACTTGCTGTGAAGGTTTGGAATTGTGGTTTCTGCACTGAAATATTAGTTCAGAAACCAAAGAAAGTTTGCAAATGCTACAGAAAGGCAAATAGCTCAAGGAATCAAAATCCTGGATCCTTGCCACTGTGAACAAACATTGTTGGGCTAGAAGGTAATGATCTTTTTTCTCACAAGTCTTATTTTGAATTCTACATGGTTACACAGTTTTGCTTGGTAAAAATTGAGTTATGTCCTATAAACTCAGACTAGCCTACAGCCAACTGTTTTGGAACTTTTCTGGGAAAAAAGTAGTAGGAAAGACTCAATGTGAGAAAGCATTTGATCCCAATGCTCAAGTAACTGAGTCTGAGTCCCACTGACCTGTGAAAATATATTTTTTATTTGTTAAACTTAATGCTTTTGAGAAACATGTTTCAAAATGCTGTAGTAATAAAACATGCTGTTCCCATTGATGAAAAGAATATAATTCATTTTTCAATATTGGGAATACTTTGAGATGTTTAGCATTTGGCATCTAGAAGGCCACTTATCTCTGCATAGGACAGGATTCTTGAAGTTCCAAAAGAAGCCATGGAAAGGTGAAAAGGAAAATAAAATTTCATTGAACGTCTGTTTTGATGTTCACTTCAATTTCCTTCACCAAACTTTAAATCATTCTCAGACGATTAGTGATGTCCAGAGATTTCTTTCTCACAAATGACCAAAATCTGGCAACACTTGCCAGATACAAGTGCAGTCAGGTAAAGTAATGTTTACCTGTATCTCTATTAGCCTATGATTTTTTAAAGAAAAAAGACAAGTAAGCAATGTCAGAAATAATAATAATTTAATTTTTGCCATACTTAAGTTCTCTTACATTTAATAAGTAAGAAAAAATATTTTATCAGACAGCTGGAACATACCTAACAAGAAGTTTTTCAAAATGCCTTTCTGTTTTCTAAAGATAACAATTTCATATACAATGTCTAGAACATTGTCTTCAAGAGAAATCCCCAAGCACTGTCTGTAAAGCAATTTCTTTAAGAACTCATTCTCTTTACTCAAACATGGCCTTGGGATAAAATGATTTTGGTATTTGAACAGTAGAAAGTGGCAATCTGTTACATTTAGGGAACAAGGATGAGTGACATCCTCCTGAAGCTTCTAAGATCATTTAAGTGGACAGAATGCAATTAATTACTAAACTGGAATACAACCAAAGGACTGAAACTAAATACTCTTTGCTTGCCAAAACAAGCAAAAAGGAAAAACTGAACCATCATGGAGTCTTTTGCAATTACTGGGCAGGATTTGAAATTTAAATCATATACATTTGGTTTAGTAGACAGAGTTTAAAAAGCTAATCCTTGCCACTTGTTACTGTAGTTTTTCACTATAAATAAAAACCAGTTGCTTTTGTGATTTTGACAGTCACAAATACAATTACTCTGCCTGAGAGAACTTTTCCAATGACAGCTAGGGCTGCAGTATTTTTGTTCAAAAAGTATTACATCCAAAAAACATTCTGTCACATAGAGAAACCATTCTACAGCCTAGATACGCAAACTCAGTAATAACAACAAAATTTTGTCTCCTAAAATCTCCATTCAAGTCTTGATTTTATAGCCAACCACTGATTAACTGGCAAGCCCTTCCTTTCCCTTTTTACAAGCAAATTTCTCTGATGTGTTCTTGTACATTTACTTCTTTTTAAAAGTTTCATTTTCTTTGTAGCTTTAAATATTGCTCTTCTGACAATCTCACTGTTTTTTAGCCAGTTCTACTGGATAATTCACAGCACTATAGTGTATTAGTTTTAGGCATGACTTTGAACATTTTGTTTATATTGTTTGTGATGCTTTCCCATCTGAAACTGCAATGCCTGAGTCTTTCAGAAATATTATACGATGTTTGAGACTTCAAAATAACGCCTTTAAGATTTGGAAATCTTGTCCTGTAATTGTCAGCGTGTGGGATAGGAGAAACTTTTAGGAAGGAGGTTAAATAGTGAAAGACTATGTTACCTATTAACAGAAAAGAAGTTTTGGATAAAAAATGACAGACCCAAACAAACAAACAAACAAACAAACAAACAAAAAACACAGGCAGTTTCTTGACCTTTCTTTGAAGAAATGTAATGTACTAAAAATATTCAGTCATTTTTTAATGACTGGATTTTAAGAAGACTGCTCACTCATTCCTAGAATAGGAAATTCTAAGAATGATATAAACAAATTGTCTGTTTGAAAGCATGTATTTCATAAATATGCACGTACTTTGCAGCTTAGTGTTATGAATCTCTCATTGATTTTCAAAGGATGAAATAGAGGGGAAGATAAAGTAAAAATCCAAGGGATGAGCAGCCTGGGTATAGAAACAAGATTTTTTACTAAATACAGATCATATCAATGGATATTAATTTACTTGTCTTATATTCTTGCCCTGTCATTGATATGTGATGGCAACTAAACCCTTCGAACCCAACAGCACTTCTATTTCCCAGACTGTAAAATAGTTCAAGGGCCAACCTGCGCTAATCTTATCTATTAAAAAAAATTCAGATTAAAGTAGGAATTTTAACTCCTGTATTTGAATGAATAATGTCATTTAACTGGTAATGGAAATTGCAGTAGAGTAACAAATGCTTTTCTCTGAAGCTTGTGTGTCGAAGGATTGCATTACTCAGAATAACTTTTCAGAATATTTTGTTCTGGTCTGCTAAATAGTTCTAGGTCTCTTAGTCTTTCCTCACTGGAGAGATGCTCCACTTTCTTCACCATCTTCATGGCTCTTTGCTGTACTCTTTTCAGTAGCTCTATGTCTCCAACAAGAGCTCCAACTAGCCATACCTGTTATATTGTTTCCAATATTTATATATTTATATATGTAATATTATATATGATATATAATATTTATATTTAATTTATATATATATTTATACTTATTCCAAGTAAAATAACTGCCCATTCTAATTGCCAATGTCAGTAATTTCGTGTGTTTTTAAAGTTATTTAACCTGTATTTGTGCATTCTATCAGAACATCTGGAGAAGACTGTTGTCAAGAACTTTGACTTCTAGTGTGTCTGTAAGCAATTTATAGTCAGTCTATGTGCAAGCAATGTAAGTGGTTGGAGTAGAGACTTAGAATCCTTGTGCATTTTAGACCTTGACTTCAATCGATCAAAATTGTTTTGAATTTTGAATGACTCTGAAGTATAATTTTACAACTAAAATACACTGCATGGATTTACCAACAATAAACCATGTCAACCAATCTAGTATACTTTTTTAAAGGATAACTGTTCTCCTGGAAATTGAGAAGCTTCAGAGAGTAACAACATATTACAGTAGCTTTCCAGGAGCTATCAAAGTTAGTCTGATCAAGATGTTCTCTGATACCACTTATTGTTTTGTGGTGGCCTTGTGATACTAAGGAGTCCTCCAGACTTTTTTTTTTTCAGGCATTCTCTGTAAATACTCCAGCATGATAGGGCAAGAAAAGCCTCTTAAGAGTGGTAGGTAACACAAGAACTCTATCTGAAATGTCAGTTCTTCCTTAAACAAATTTATTCTACTGTCTCAGAATAGTAATAAAATTCCCCATATAATCTGTACCAAATCTGTTGCAAAATGGAATATATGGCCTTGGGGAAAGCTCGTAGAAGCTGTGTACATGGTTGGAATTACTGTCTTTTGAAGAACACGAAGAATGTGTGTGTTTACAGAAGAGTGCAATAGAATATTAAGTAGTCTATAATAGGGTGAAATATATCAAAGCAATATATGTCATAACTCGGGAGCAGACATAAGTAATACACACCTCATTTAAATACAGTAGGGATCAAAAAGAGGATGCTTGGTAAGTGTATCTACAAAGTTGCTTATTTTCCTGGTTATATTTTTATAACTTTTACTAAAACTAGACTAAAAAGAAAGATTATTATGATTTTACCTTTAGTTGATAAGATTATTCTGAATTCTTGTTTTCAGAAAATCTTGTTTGTTGTCAATCAATATTTTGTTAATTTTAAATATTCAAAAACAGAACTCCTTAACCATCAATGACTGTTAGAGAAGTACATTTTATCAATTTCATTTTTTAAAATGAATATCATTTATCCTATTGTAAAATTATCTTTTCTGCAGCCATGATATTTTCATATTTTCATATGGATTCCATTATAGAAATTACTGAGACAATAGTGTCTGTCTGATAAAGCTAATTCAGACTTTTATTTGATTTTAGTGGCCTTGTCTAGTACTGCATTATTAAAGACATATGTTTGAAGGAAAGCAAGGTCTTCATGTTGTTTTCATTTTTCAGTTGTCTGTCCTAGTGTTTACAGAAACATTTGGAGGAGGTTATTTTCAACAAAATTTTATCTAGTGTTAATGTCTCTTTATGCATTTTAGTCCTGTTAACAGAATATTTTGTCTTTTTGTAACTGCAGCTGTATACTGATTCTAGTTTCAGGGCTTTTTTTTGCACTAAGTGCTGTAGTTTTTGTCTCCTTTTAGTGTGCTGGCAGACTCTTTCATCTAATAGGTATCCTCTGGATGGTTTCCCGGAAGAGCACTATCTAAAATTATTGTTGCAAACAATCATTTCAGTGTAAATGTCCTGATTCTTTTTTTTTTT
>JACDJE010000403.1:456202-486079 GCA_016647715.1 Pavo muticus | reverse complement strand
GTAGTAAAACTGTTCTGAATGTACTTTGTGTCAGTGCCATATTACTGACAAAAACAGAAGATGTAGCATGATAACCTAAACCTTTGGTTCTGTATTTAATATATTCCATTGCAGTTTTCCTAACTGCACTTTATAGAACAAAATGTAATATATTGGATAAACCTTCTGTGTGCTATTCTTTAAATTTAGTCATAAAATATGCAGCATAATAAAATATCTCTAAAATATCTTCATAATAATAATAATTAGAAAGATGGACATAGTGTTCTTTATAGCTGTTCTCATATGCAAGTTATACAATACTGAATCAACAACAGCATCAATGAAGCATTCCTTTTGGAATTTTTAAATTTCAGTGATTTGAAAACACTCGATTTAAATTATTTTTATTGCATATCTAACAATAGACATAATTCAGGGATCTGCATGAAAAACAGAGAACAAGATAAAACCCAGGACCTTATTTTTATTTAATAAATAAATAAATAAATAAAACCATTAATATTCCCACACATATGTGTCTCTGGAAAAGAGTACTGTTAAAGGAGTTTGCTGAAATAGTATCTGAAATGATTGTACGTTTTTCAAGGGACAAGCAATCATTCTCTTGTATGAGGATAAATGCCTTCTGGTATTGTGGATTCACTTTCTGTGGTTTATAAATCTCTACAGAGACAGATTTTGATAAGTAAAGAATCCATGCCTGTGTTAAGTTGCAGTTATTGCTCCAGACATTCTTTGGATATTGTAAAAATACACTAATTCATAAGGCTAGTTACTACATATTATCATTTTCAGGAGTGAGTTTGTAAAATATTATTGAATGAATGATTTCTATCTGGACAACTCTTACATCTCATGAATGTGTCTTGATAATGCACATTGTTCCTGTTTTACCCCAAAAAGATTCGCATCTCAAGAAAACTAAGTAACAACTTGAAAGCAACCAAAATGAGTTTCTGTAAAGCATTTAACATATTTCAGTGCTGACTGTTCTCAAAATGGCTCTCAACTAAGGGTATTATGGGATTGTTTGTTCTCTGGCTTAGGTATCTTCCCTCATGCAGGAAGAAAAAAGTGCAGGAGATCAAAAATCACTAGAATTGAAATTGAAGTAACTACAAAATTATCAGTTCCTTTTTTACTCAATATTCTACAGACATGACATCTATAAACTGCATTCATAGGCAAGAGGCCCAGTTTGTCAGATAATATGCAAATAAAGAATAAAAAGATCCTACCACAGGCAGTTTACAAAATACTGTTTCACTCTTCTATTTCTCAGACGAATGCCCAATAAAAAAAGAAAATGTCAAAAGTCATGACACAGGACTGGGGGCCTGAATACTGGGAAGAAAATGATGGGTTTCAGGGATGAGTATAGATCAGTGTAGTACAATATACAAGTCACATGTTGCTTATATTAACGATGTTAGAATTATTGTACCTTCATTGTCGCTTGTATCATCTTTCCTTCCTTTCCTTTTTCGTTACACATATTCTTATTCTTACTAACAGTATTATCTTTCTCTTTTCATACATGAAGCTGATGTCATAACTATCTGTATTTTTCAAAGATAAAAATTTTAGAGGCTTCTTATAGTGCAACTAGGCAACCTCATTCCAAATGCATGCAGTACCCTACACAAGTGCTCCTTTAACCTCCATTGCTGAAATCATATTACTCAGAATGATAAATGCTTTCCTTTTAAGTCACATGCAATAATAATAATAGGAGGCTCATACTTCAACCCCAACCACTGGAGGAGATGTGACTTCTAGGAGGAAAGTGTTTCTTGTTTCCCCATGCCATTTACAATTTTGCTGTTGTGAGAAAGAATAATTTTTGGAAGTTATTCCGAAGAATAAACTCCACGGATCCCTCATGAAATACTGAATTTGATTATGTCAAACATGTAAAGACTAGGATGCTCAAGCCACGGAATAATCATACTGTTGCATACTGTATTGTCTAGAGATTTTCTTTACCCACAAAATATCAAATATTTAATTTACAATTTTGAAGATCAGGGCATAGGAAATTAATAAATCTCTAAATCTGAAAAGCTAAGACAGGATGTTTCATGAAAGTGTTTTTTTTCCTATTCAAGGATCCTTTAGGAAATGCATTCTCTGTACTCAGTTTTGGATAACCAAAAGTAGCAATGAGATGAGAAAGACAACCATTTATTCTTTGGTTTAGAATTAATTGTTTTTCATCACTTTTCCTTTATTTTCCTAAACCCTCATGAACTATGTGTTTTTCATAAATCATTTATTTACACAACTGAACCATTTTTAAGTTTATTATTTTTTTTGTGTGTGTGCATAAAAATCAATTTGAATCCCTAAATATCTTTGTTTATGAGTATGCCTACATCTTCAGTTTTTTAGGAATTACTTAAAGAAGGTGTGGAATGTAGTAAAAAACACATAATATACAAATAAAGGAAGAGTAAATGGGGAGCCACAGGATAAGAATAAAAGAGGTTTACTTATAAATATATTTTGCAATACATTATTCTGATTTTTATTAGCTTAAAAACAATTCTTTTTTTTTGCTATTTATATTTATTACTTCCTCTAGAATTGAGACATTGTGAGAAGTGATGGTATTAGCATTCAATAACTCCCTCATTATCTCAGCTCATCTGTATTTTACAGATTGTGAGTCACTGTAAGGTATCTTTTGTCAAACATGATATGCCTTTGAGTTCTCCAGGAACCTTGTGATTTTAACATTTATTGCTGCTAACATAAACACAATATATTCTCATATTTGACTTAGCTCATGACTGTAGGGATTTTGTTGAATATCCTTGTTAATGTGCTACAGATGTTGAGTCAGAGCTTGAGGCAGCATGATATGAGTTGCAACTGCCTATCTTAGTGTGGCTGCACTGGAAACTGCTTTTTTTTCATCTTTGAGTCTCCTGTAACTTAAGCCATCAAGAAAAGTATTCAATTATACTGAGTTGCCGTAAAAAAAAACAAAACAAAACAAACAACAAAAAAAACCAGCTATGTACAATTAGACTGGGCTTAGTTATTATCATTGATTGCACTTACTGAGGCTGTGCTTGGTCATGGCATTGCAGTTACTGTGTGAGGCACTGGCACATCAGTGGAGAGAGAACTGGGGGCTAGAAACAGCTTCTCAGGAGCACTTCATCATCAGCCTGCAGACTCTGGAAGCTCGTGGGTGTTTGTAATTTATCAAAGGTAAGGCTGATTCAAGACTCATATAGCGTATTGCCAGGTGGTTTCTCGCTAACACTGGAATACTTATTTAAATACAGAGCAAAACAATAATATTCCAAGCTGAGCCTGGAAGATGGTCCCGTTTCTCTAGCAACTGGGAGGAACTTTGACCAATTAGTTTTGTGTCTCCAGGAATTTCTTTGTATAGCATGCTTTTTCAATGTGTATCTATTGTAATGGTGAGCAATAATTTTAATGAAACTAAAATGGACAATAGTTTTTTAAATCTTTCTATTATATATTCAATTTTAGAAGGGATTAAAGGGATAGTTTATTGTGCTGTGCAATATCTGTAATATGCCTCCACTGAAAACTCATCTATAATATTAGATAAAAGCCTTTTTCATTTTGAGGTAATGCCTGAATGTTGCCTCCTCTTTATCTACATTAAATATTTTTCATGAACTTTACTGACTGGCTCAGATCAAAACACTGAAACATTGGAAAGAAAAGGTTATTTAAGAGCAGACTGCATGTCATTCGTGCTCAGAGCAGTTAATATAATTGCTGATTTTCATCTATAAATAAATGTGAATTAGTATATTATATGCAGTCAAAATAGATGAAACAGTTGGATACTTTGCAATTAGTAGCTTTTTCATGTCAAAATATATAAGTTCTTTGATTCTTGCAATTCCAGCTGAGATAGGTAATATCACATTTTGGAACAATCTTTTATAACAGTCCTTCACTTTCTTTCTTAGCATATAAATGCAAAGTAAATAGGAGATAGATCTTGTTTATACAGGTTAGTTTAAAACTGTCTCTTAATTGAGCTTCTCATATTGCTCTTTGAGTTTTCAATTACTCTTGTCATTGTCCTAGCAAAGTCATTCATATTTGAATGAAAATGCAATTTTTAAGAGAGGATGTAAGAAAGTAAATTCAAAAAATATCCCTAGAATAAGAGCCCTTGGCTTCTGTAACTTCAAATTAACAGAGTTGCATCTCTAAAAAACATAACCCCAAACCCTTTCATTTTTTAATCATAGGAGATTCCGTAATATTGTCAAGATTTTTGCTTTTATAATACAAAACAAATATTTAAAACTAAAAATGCATAAAACCACTAGTTTTATGTGATTATCATGCATTGTTAAACACATTTAATCTATCCTTACCTTTATTTAATTGAAACTTATTCAGAGTGTAATATCCAGAATGAATAATGAAAGAAAGATGATGATCTGGCATACTTCCTGTCCTTCATTGTTATTTTGATTTGAGCTTTGTATTCACAAATCAATATGTGACTTCAGTATAAAAATACAGTGCAAATGCTTTCTTTCCTCTTCCATAATGAGATTAGAATTATTTCTGAATCACCACTGTGTACTAACTAGATAATAAATTAATTCTATCAATGCTTATACAAGTGGCAGTACCTTCTTTAACTCTTCTTTAACTTAGTAAATAGAGACCTGTATTTTTAGAGAATTTAAAAGATTTTTTTTTTCCCCAGAATGTATTTTTAGGATTCCAAAGTATCCTTAAAATTCTCTTTCCTATTCCACATGCAGTAATTTTTTCCATTAATTTTGACTAGCCAAATGCTAGAGAAGAACAGGATTGTATATCAAAAGTGGTTCTTAATGAAATCTTTATATGAAAAAATTTGGCCTCTTTTATCAATTCTTCTTACAATAGGGCAACAAAAAGGGAAAGACAGTGATGACTTCATATGAAAAGATTTAAAATTGAAATCATGTAAAGGCATATCTACATGTGTGGTAATGGAAGACCTATGCTGATTAAAGGACTGTTTCCTATAGATGTAGAATGACTCATGGTCAGTTACATAATCATAGAATCATAGATTCATAGAATCTTTAGAGTTGGAAGGGACCTCTGAGGGCCATCAAGTCCAACCTCCCTGCAATGAACAGTCAATACCATCTCATTTTCACATGTTTGATAAGTATGATAGAGCTCTCAGTTCTTTTATAGCAAGGAATCTTCCTCTGTATACAAAACCCAGTAGAGGAACTTCAAACAAATTTCATTTCTTCAATTTCCATTTCCAATTTCCATGCCTAGTGCTACAGGTGACTCTTGTCACCAAACTGTTTCTTTGAAAATAATTAATTTAAATATATTTATATATTAAAATTTCAAAATAATACTTGATTATAAAGAAGTAAGGAAATTAAGGAATGGTTTTCCTTTTCACTTACACATTTGCAGATTATTATGAGCAGAGATTAATAACTGAGTTATTAACTGTCTGACTGAGTTAAAGAATATTTATCTCAAAGATAAGATTTTCTCCCATGAGAGAAAATGTAGGGGTCATAAAAGAGGTGCCAATTTCTGTTTTACTCCAACTGAAGTACCACTTTAGAAACTCCCAGCATAAATTCTGTTCTCCTGAATGCTATGTGTAAGGAAGTGTATCAATCTTATGCATATAATCATTAAACTTGAGCTTTCCTTTGGGGCCTGATTCCAATACTTTATTCACACATAGTAACTTGCTCAACATTCTTTTTAGTGTTATGAGGAATAGATTAAATTTTAGCCTACTGAATAACAAAGCAAACAGGAATATTTCTTTCCTAATGGACACTGGCAATGTATTTTTGAACTCAGAAGGAGCTGGTACAAAAACACAGAAATACTGTGTCAAGAATGATGGAGAGTTTAAATGCAAAAAAGTCCCTATGTGATTCTTTTGAGATAGATATACATATATAAGTGTGTGTGCAAGTAGAAGTATGATGGTTGTGTACTGTTCAGAAATAACAAACTAACTGTAGCAGCCCAGCAGTAGTAGAAATAAAGTGCAGCTATTTCCATAAGTTACCCAAAGCATGAAATATTTTATAAGAAAGTAGGATTCCAATTGTATAATTCAAGGACTATAAACTTAAATGCAGACTCACAGAACATAATTTCCATTTAACCCATCATTATGAGTGTTGTAAGGGAAAGATACAGCTGCAATGTTTTCATTAACATTTCTTTCAGTGCATGATCAGAAACATTTGGAGTTAAAAGTTCACTGTGTAAAGTCATTTATCCAGAAAAAAATATTCTTAAAATCCCAACACACAATCCTCTTTTTTTGCCCTGGTATTTTATTCTTCTAAACTATATCTTAGTAACTCTACCAGAAACTCCAGAATTTTTCCTGGAGTCTCTTATTAATCTTCCCTGCAATGAATCCTCCTGATCTTTCATGGGAGAGATACTTTTCCCCAGCTTTCTTCTTGGCCCGTACTTTCCTATCTACTTCCATATTTGTAGGACAGTAATATGTTTTTGTTTGTTTGTTTGTTTGTTTCTGTTGTTGTTTGTTTGTTTAAGATGCTAAGTGTCCTTTTCCTTCATGGGAGAAGCCAGTAGGCAATTTTATGATATTGGCACTTCCAAAACTTTTCAGTTCCTTCTGTCTTAATATGTTTAACAAGGAACATGGAGTTGATCTTTCTCCTGGTTCTGCTTTCAGCATCTTCTAAGTATTTCATATATGAAAATGCCCGGAGAAAAGTCAGTTTATAAACCTGTTCTTAAAAAGACCCCTTGCTACATTCCCATTTCAGGGAAATTGTGCAGATAACTGCTTCCTTTCTCTCTTTACAGGTAACAGATACTGCCACAGTTTCTCATAACTCTTCATTTAAGGTATACTTAGTCAGTTACTTGGAGAAGAGGTTGACAAGATTACTATCACAAAAAAAAAAAAGTCAAAAACCTTTTCCTGAGCTGCTTTTAAGCCAGCTTGCAGGGCAACAAGTACCTTGGCAACACAGCACAGGCTGTTTTGGATTGCCAGACAAACCGTAAAAATTACAGCATTTTATATCTAAATAATATCTAAAGTAAAAAAATTTCTCACAGAATCACTAAAATCCAATCAAAATTGAATCTACTTACATTTTCTCATGTGACTGGATCATTAAAATATTCAATTGGATCAGTGAATTGTACAACCCAGTCAATAAAATATCTAAGTTCTCACATATTAAAATAAAAAATTCATAGATGTGTATCGGTTGATTACTAAAATATGCAGTTTGATTATTACATTATATAATATAATTAGATGACTGAAACACGTAACAGAATCAGGATGAAAAACTGATTCCTTTGTAAAGTATCCTTGGTATTTACGGAAATACAAGCATAAGTTTATCACAAAAAACTGTTTAAAGCTTGGTTTTGTAATAATTTCAAAGACTATTTGTAATGCCTTGGGCCTGTTAGGTCTGACTTAAATTGGCCTTCTGATCTAAGAAGACTATGCAGAAAACAGCTAAGGCAATGAAATGTCAGTCAAAATGTTTTAGCCTATTTCTCTAATGCTATATGCAAGATTTTCAAAATCCAATTAAATCAAAATTGTAGCGGACTATGGAAATATTTAACGAAACTTGAAGAAATCAACCTTTTTTCCAGGCAAGTCAAACTATGTTTTTAATATCAGTTCACTTGTGGGGTTTTTTCTTTTTTTTTTTTTTTCCAGACATCGCTTCTTTATATTTTGAGAAATATGTTATTAGACACAAATGTTTTGGCTTAGGAGTTTCTGTTGCCTTGAACTACATAATTAAACTTACTGTAATTAGGTTAATATTCCTCTAATTTCTTTTATAGTCCCATTACTGTCATGAATAGAAATATGTAGTATTAGAAGTCGATAGCATAGAGGTATATGAACAAAGGCTTGTAGCACATAATATTAAAAAAAAAAAAGTCATCTAAATATATTCCATTTCTCAGTTCTGCTTGTTTTTTTGACAGTAGCAATAGCCTCTGCCCCAAGTATCTTCATTCTAAACAGGAAAATGACACTAAAACCCATGACGATTGTCTAATATCACACACACATCAGATCATGGGCACAGGTGCATAGGAAACACTGCTCCTCTGTACTTTGTTCTGGTCCTTATTCACATTTTAGAGGATATGATAATGGAAACAAGGTATATTTTCATGACGTGTATACACTTGTTTAGATTAGATAAGATTTTCTATTAGAAAGATAAAAGCTTGTCTGGGGAGGAAAGAAGGCTAAAAGTGATTTTCAGGGATAAAGGGAGAAACTGTCTCAGGAAAATAGGTTTCTAGAAAGAAAAGGTAAGCAGGAAGTTTTGAAGATTTTGAGATGTGTGGATTTTTTCTCTCTTTTTCTTTTTAATTCTCTGTTCATCCCTTTTTTCATGGACGTCCTACTCTTCTGCAGCTGACCCATGCAACTCTAAAATGCTCAGTCTTTTTTCAGTCTGCTTTCTATCTACTTAAAATCCTTTTTAAAAGGTGTAGTCCTCCTCTTCCCATACATTTGTTGATCGTATTCAGCATCTTTCATTTCATGGCCTGCTGCAAAATGAAATGGATAGCATTCTAGACTGCAAATTTTTCCTGTCTCCAAAGGAGCTGGAGCTACAAGGGATAATTATCTCTAAGTGGAAGTGAAAATGGGAGCACCAGCATCTGCTGCTTCTCAGTGTAATTAATCAAAACTCTGAGAGAGAAAACATTAGATTTCATTGTCTTGGCCTTTCTCTTCCTCTGATGCTATTGTTAATTACAGATTTATTATGTTTTCTCACTAATATACTATCTAGATATGAGAGACTTTTTCAGGGGTTTAAAAGACTTAGAAAATTAATAGAAAAAAAAAATTCAAAAAACATTTGAAGCACAACATTTCTGTTTCAAAATACTTTCAGAAGAAATACAGTTCAAAGTGCTTCCCAAAATAACATTTTATAGCCGTCTTTGAACTTATGAATCAGAAAGACGTTTTTTGTTAATGTGAGTATGGTTATGATCCTGTAATGGTACATGTATCTGTTACTGAGAGAAAGCTTTGTAGCCTGATTTTTCTGTTGTCAAATTTGCTTAAATAATAGTAACATTTTTCCAGGCTATAATACTGACTGTCACCCAACAGAAAAATGGCAGGCTGCCATCTCTTTTTTACCCCTCCTTACTGTGATGATTCACAATTTCTTTGAAGTAAACAAGCCACATGCAGTTAGTTTTCAAAATTGCTAGCTCTAATTATTTGTCTTTTTTTTATGTCTTTCTTTTTACAGCACTAAATTACTGTCCTGGCTGCAAGCAGGAATTTGTTAGATAGAACCTTTATGTCTTTTTTAGTTTAAAAAAAAAAAAAAACAAAACAAAAAAAGGAAAAAAGAAAAAAAAGAAAAAAAAGAAAAAAAAGGATAATTCAGAGCTATGTTGTTGAGTTGGAAATGTCTTGCTTAAGAAATAAAAATAAAAATAAATCATGCTCTTTTACTTTTAACTAAATCACATGATGTATAGCTTCAAAAGTCCTTTGTAGGTATCAAAAGTGCTCCTTATCATCCTTCTCTTTATTCCATGATATTACGCAATATGCTAGCAATTATTATGGATGTTTAGCAGTAACTGTTGCTTTTATTGTTTATTATCCTTGTACTAGTGTTATTAGTATTTATTTTGTAGGCTCTTCTGATTTGCAAGCAAGAATTTTTCCAGGCAGCTACTATAAAGCTGCAATACTTTCTTTTCTATTCAAAGCAATTCCATTGCTTTATTAAATAATATTGAGTTATATTAATGTTTCCACAAGGAAAAAAAGTGGAAAATAAATCTATAATTTACAGACGTCTAATTTCAAAATACAGAGATAACAAACGCCCCAGACAAAACTTTTAGTTAGCATATATGTAGAACATATCAACATGTATGTTGTAGCAGAATTTTCTTGTCATAAATTTCACAACATACTTCCTTGCTCGAGTCAGCCTAGCCGATTTGTGATGTGTATTGGTTCCGGTAATCTAATGTTTCCTATCCAATCCTTGTATCATACAATAAAGGAAATTAGGCAAGTTGAATAACTTTTGCCTTGGACAATTTGATTGAAATACATAAGGATTTCATACTAGAAATGTTTCTAAAACAGTGCTTTTCAATCTCTCTAGCATCAGTCTTATTCCAATGAATTCACATACTTTTCATTCCAAAAGAAAGAAACTGGCTGTTGCTACAGGTGGTGATTTTTGCTCCATTCATGATTCCTAGTGTCATGACACAGAAATGTTCTTCTGTGGAATGAGGAAGTGGGTTCTAAAGGTTAATTTAACTCTTCACAGATGTTCTCAGTAAGGCTCATCACTGTGTTACCTGATTTCTTGACAGATTTGAGTTCTGCAGTGCTATTATGAAATATAAATGTTTATTCTTGTTATTCTTTATAATATCATTGTTCTTTTGCTGGAGGCATTAGCTAGTGAGGTTTTGATCACTGAAGGAAGATTCTGTAAGAACTGCAGGAACTTGCCAGAATTCTTTCCTTTCCCTTCCATAATGTGCTTCCTAAAAGGACTGCTGAATTTCTTTGTCCCAGCTCCTTTGTGATGGTCCAACCTATCAGGCTGATCTCAGTGCTGACTGCTGCTCCAAAATGCATTCAGGGCAACCACGCCAGTCTTTGCTGAATTTTGTAATGCTCTGTTTCTCTAATAAGTTCTAAAAAATGTTGGACACACTTCAGCCCAGGACTTGCTACCTAGCATATTAGTATGAAGAAGGTGAACAGCCTTCAAAACCCCTGCTCTACAATAGACCATGGAAGAACTTTATCACTAGAGAGCTGATTTACAAAATATTGTTTGTAGTCTTTTTCAATTTCCCAAATATTGTAAAACTTTTTCTTAAAGATGCAGTCTTTGGTCCATTCAGTTGTATTTCCTGTTCAACAGAATCTGTTCCAGATATCAGTTGAAAATCTATTAAAATACTTGCCTTAACAATTACAATTTATCAGTTTTAGTTGATTTTTCTTTTTCTTGAGATGTAGAGGAAAGGAGAATTTTAGGGTAGCTGTCTCTGATTCCTTTGTGAAAGAGCATATACTCTGAAGAGTTCAATTGACTTTGAAGTAAAGGTCTAACATAATAGGCATGCAGTTTTTCATTGTGGATGTCAACTGCTGGACTTCTGAAATGTTACCAAAAACTTCATAGCAACTTGTTACTCGGAATATCTTTTCATATTCAATTTACGTGTTTTCAAAAATAAAAAAAAAATAATGCTACTTTTTTTTCTTTTCTTATTATTTGTTAATGCTAGATATCTCCCTTTCTGTAGAGGGATGAATGACGCTACATGTCATGAAGCATGGTTCTTATCCTCTGCTCTCTTTCATCCAAGCATTTAAGTGCACAGCAGTAACATACTCTTTTGAATAGTTTGGTATTTGCTCAGTTTTTTACTACAGTTCCTTATTTTTATCATGAACTCCATCACCTCTCTCATGCTGACAAGCTGTAGTTAGATCTGACCCTTACAGCTTCCAAACTTCTTATATAAATTCCAGTCATATATATTTTGCTTTCCTGGGTATTTTGTTGTCCAATTTCACTAAGGTTACACAGAAAATTGGTGGAACTATAACAGGNCTTAATTTCAAGAGTGAGTTCATACTTTCTCTTGGAACCAAGATTTTTGATTTTTGATTTTTTAATAGTATACTAGCTTGATTTTAAGATGGAATACTTGTCAAATTCCTTCAGGTAGATGAAGAAAAAATATTGAAATATTCTCTTTGACTTCAGGAAATGTACCTACCATCTTGATTATAATAAATTTAATTATTTCAGAATATGACAGGTGGAATAATTGGAAACTGAAAGCTTTCACATACTGTTACTGAAATTACATTTTACAGAGATGAAAATGTGAAGATGAAGAATAAAACAGTAAGATCTTAATTCTTAAAATTACTGAAAGTAACTAAATACCAGAAATTCAGACGATACAGATGAACATAGGATTTATACTTACTAGATTTAACATTGTTATTATGTAGACATTGTAAAAAATGTCAATACTGCTCTATTTTCTGCAAGTTTTATTTTTCACTGGAAAGCTAAGACATTTGCTTAAAACTTGTTAAGATGAAGAAGAGATTTCAGTTCTGCATGTTCAGATATTTCCTAAAGCCTGCTGGATTTCTAATGGAGAAAAAAGTCTTCCAACAGATTTTATGTTTTGGGGCCTCTGAAATAAATGTTTGTTTGTTTATATATGTTATATAATGACTTTTTTGTGTATGTGTGTCTGTTTTATGATAGTTAATTTCACCTTTAGAAAGTGGTAGATATATGACTGTTATATTAGCTCTCTCTAAGGTGTAGAAATATTTTACGTCTCCTTCTATATCTTATCTTATCCTGAATGGGAGCTTTTTTCCTATGAAGGAAACAGTTTCAAAATATTTACCCTTTGTTTAAAATCCCTAAGCTCTGTAGTGCCCTACACAAATGCCTAATTATATTTCAAGATTAACATATTTAGAAATTAACATATATAATACATTTTTGCTTGTAAAGAGGTCAGTTACTAGGCTTGATTAAAAATATATATATATATATTGAAGTTTTAATCTAGCAACCCAAAGCATTCTATGATTCTATGATTATAAGTTGAGTAGTTTGGCTCTGTTTAAAACTTCCTGCATAAGAGATAAGAAAGAAATATAGTGAATTAGTCCAGTATAGTAAAATGTTGTTATTAATTTATTTAATATATATATTTTTTGTAATATTCAGCAATCTAAAAAGTATCCTATGTATCTTTGGGTGACTTTTCTTATGATTTTTACCCCCCAGTGATATGTTAATCAAACAGTATATTGTCTGAAAACAAAAATTTTCAGACTCTTTAGCTATTATTAACATCTACAATTTAATTTAGCTGGTATGTCAGGTTTGATTACTTAAGTATTTGCATGTATCTATCTCTATGTGGTGCCTAAACATCAGCACTTATCAGTGAAGTTCTGATAAGTGGAGGCAGAGAGTGATTCATCTCATCTTGGATGCTGTGGTGTCCCCAGAGATATTGCCTCACAAAGGGGAGAGCAGATATTTTCTGTTTTTCTTATCATACATCAAACACTGCATGACTTCAAAAATATTGTTACACAACTGAAGAGCTATCCAGTGTCCACTGATGACATTGATGGGTGTCCATGGAAGTTAAGATATCTAGCACACATATAGCCACCTAGATGTAGAAATACAGGTCTGGACCTGATTCCCATCCTGCTTTTTCCTGGGATGTCATATCCAGTGGACATAGCCTTGGCAGAAGAGTGGTGAAGGGTAAGAAAATGGCTTGGTACAACACTTTTGTAGTCATTGAAGGCAAGGAAGTCCTACTTCTACTATATTGGGTACCATCTTTACTCATACAGAATGACAAAAAATGAAGAGACAATACTTGTATGTGGGTAGCTCCACACATAATATATGTTTAAAATATAGTTTTTTCAAAAGAACGACACTATGTTGGGGTAAAGGATAAGACACAGAATAGAATCATTGAGGTTGGAAAGACCACTTAAGATTATCTAGTCCAACCATCAACCCATGCCTGTGACTGCTCTAGACCACATCACTCAGTGCAACATCTACCCTTCTACCCTTTTCCTGATTATGCTAAGTGTTGGAAGGTCTTTGTATTAAAATTCATTAAGTTAAAACACTATTTATTTTTTAATACTCCTACACTAAAATCAAATGCCTCAGCTTCTTCATTTTCATTACTCTGATTACATATCTAGAAATGATGGTGAGTAGTTCATCCATCACTTGGCAAGTTTGCAAAATGCAGATAACAACACAAAGACAACAATTGGGATTTATTTTTTTTTAACTAAACAGCATACCTTAATTATGACAAAATGCATAATTATTTTGCTTCATTAACTTATTTTTAATTTTAACTTGGTTGCCAATCTTTTGGAATAGTTGAAAATGCAATAAGGCCTGTTTCTAATACATTTTGATAAATGAAAACAAGTTGTAATATGAGGGTACCAGCCAACATGTATATTCTTTAAGAATAAGAAAAAAAATCATATAAACTGTTGCATTTACTAATTTTATTTTATGAAAATTCCTTTAAACTTAAAGAATAACCAGTTAAAGCAACAGCTTACTGCTTTTGTTGATGGTATCCACTCAAAATTCTTCAAGGTCTATAGAAACAAAATTAAGCATGTTTTGTCAACCTACCAAAAAACAAAAACAAAAACATTTAGTGTTATTTTGTCAAGATTTCTGCAATAGAGTGGAGGGTAAACATAAAGCACGATCCTCTGATCTACTGAAAATGGATGCAGACTGTAGTGGAATTCCAAGGTCACAGCCTGAACCAATGGGTGAGCTATGTGAGATTGTGAGTGCCTGGACCGGGCAGGGGGGGGTTAGAGCCCCCCTTCTGACTCCGCAATACTTCCCGTGCAATCTGAGTCTGCGCGGGTCCTCCTTTTCCCCCGCCCTTCTCCTCCTGCAGCGGGACGGTACAAACGGGGGAGGGCCACATTCCTTAGCTCGTCCTTTTCTCCGGACTGTTGCCGGGAGGGGTGAGTTAATTCCTCTTTCCTATCTTTCCCTATAACACCTATTTCTCAAATAAAGGCTTTTGCCTTCATTTGTGCTACACAGACATTCTAAGAAATGCAAATAATAATACGTGTTTCCTTTAATATAGAGATATTAATATATGTATGGGGAAAGATACGAGTAGGATTTTCCACACACATCCCAGCAGAAGATCAAGGCTTTTCTGCAAACGTACCTTCAGTTATGTATTTGGGGAATTTACTAGTCATATTGTACTGCTAATACATACACATACACGTACAAATATTTATATGATTTCATATATATCAATTTATTTCTTTTTTAGAGAAAAACAGAAAAGAAACTTTTTTACTGATCTGTCTGAGCTATGAATCTGCTGGATAATACTTGTGTTGCTGTAATATTGTCACATGCTTTTGATGCTAAAATTAGAACGAAATACCTAAATCTCACTTTATGACTTTCTTCAGAGAGCTCTTACAGAGAGGTCAATTGCACGGAAATAGAGGCAAGACCCTGAGACATTAGGCAGTGATATGCTAATGATAAGATGGGCAATGTGTTTGAAGAGCTTAGCTAGAGAAACAAATGGTTCTGCCTTTGACCTACTTCACTGATGGAGTAGCTGTTTGTATGAATTTCAGTGTCTTTTTACAATGATTCTGAGCCTTCTGTTCATTAATATGAAGAAAAGTAGAATGTTTTGATTTAGCAATGTGCTCTAGGAGGACCTAAAAAATATCTTAAATGAGAAACACAGAATGTACTGTGTTGGATAATGATTACTGAGTCCAACTCCTCGCTTCAAACAAGACCACCCAAAAATCAGACCATATTACTAGATGGTTGTCCAGGTGCTTCTGTAATTGTGGCAAGCTTGGTGCTGTGACCGCTTCCGTGCATGTTCCAGTGCCCAGCCACTCTCTGGCAAAGAACCTTTTTCTCATATCCAAGCTGAACCTTTCCTATCTCTAGCTTCATGTAATTTTCTTGGATCCTACCGCTGGTCACCAGAGTGAAGAGATCAGAACCTGGCCCCACTCTCCCTCACGAAAAAGCTGTAGGCTGCCACGAGGTCTCTTATCACTCTCCTCCAAGCGGAACAAACCAAGGGACTTTAGCTGCTCCTCATATGTCTTTCCCTCTGACCCTTCACCACCTTTGTAGCCTTCCTTTGAACACTCTTTAGTAGTTTTATGCCCTTTTTGTATTGTCGTGCCACAAACTGCACACAATATTTGAGGTGAAACCACACTAGTGGGGTGTAGAGTAGGACAGTCACTTCCCTTGACTGGCTAGCAATGCAGTACTTGATGCGCCTCAGGATACAGTTGGCTTTCCTAGCTCCTGGGCACACTGTTTCATCATGTTCAACTTGCCATCTATCAAAGCCTCTAGATCTCTTTCAGCAGGACTGCTCTCCTGCATCTCATCCCCCAGTCTGTATGTATAGCCAGGATTGCCCCTTCCCAGATGCAGAATCTGACACTTGCTCTTGTTAAACTTCATTAAGTTGATGCTTCTCTAGATCTCTTAGTTTGTCTAAATCTCTCTGCAAGGCATCTCCACCCTCAGTGAAGTTGGCAACTCCTCCCAATTCATTATCATCAGCAAACTTGCTCAAAACACCTTCTAGTCTTACATCCAAGTCATTTATGAAAACATTAAAGAAAATTGACCCTAAATTGGAGCCCTGGGGGAACTCCACTAGTGACTGACCACCAACCTGATGTAACCCCAATTACTATAATCCTTTGGGCTTGACCCATCAGCCAATTGCTCACCCATTACATTACATTTTTGTCTAATCATATGCTGGACTTTTTGTAAAAAAAGATATTGTGAGAAATAGTATTGAAAGCTTCAAAATTCAAAAAGATAACACGCACTGGATTCCCTTGGTCAACTAGATGGGTAACCTGGTAATAAAAGGAAATTAAGTTAAACAGCACCTTCCTGTTCCTTCCAACAATACTGTAGGTGAGCTGTTAGATCACAGCTTAAACTGGTGTTTGAGCACCTGGTGAAAGGATGTGGCTGGCCCAGGGAGCACAGGTAAATTGGTTACTTCTGTGCTTCCCATGTGACCAGAAGGAGTAGGACCAGAAGGCTCCTGGGTGGAGCCACCCTGGGCTCATATAAGGACCAGCCATGGCAAGTTGAATTTTTTTTGGGCCTAGGCTGCTTTCTGTGAAAGAGTGCTGCAGAGCTAGATATCCCCCTCACCAGCTGGGTGAGTTCAATTCTTTCTGTATGTGACTATTGGCCTATCTGCAAATACTTTGCTTGGTATAGCCAAGAACCTATCAGAAAACATTTCATTTCTTTGTGAGCAGAACAGATAGTATTGTCCTCTGAGTGTGTTTTTTCTTAATTTTTAAGTAACTCCCAGCATACCTTTCTCTATAATTTTACCAGGCACCAAAGTGAGCCTAACAGATCTGTAATTATCAGGGTCATCTTCTCTCTCTTTGGTCATGGGAACGGTGTTTGCTAGCTTCCAGTTAAGTGAAACCTCCACATTCCCAAGACAGTTGGTAAATAACTGAGAGGTCTTGTAATGATATCTCTCAACTAAGTAACCTGGGATGAATCCCATTGGGTCCCATGGATCTATACACGTTCAGGTGGTTTAGTAAATCCTGATTGAGTTTGGACTTGGCTGGGAGCTTATTGTTACAGCAGCCTCTAACCTGGGGCAGCTGGTGTCCCAGAGCCCACCATCTTCTTTGAAGGTAGAAGAAAAGAAGGCATTAAATGTCTTCGCTTTGTCTATGTTTCTGTTTTTAAGGTGACCATTCTCATCAAGTAATAGACTAATGTTCTCTCTGGTCCTCCTCTGTTGTTAATTATTTTTTTTTAATTTTTTGTCTCCTTCAGTATTGGCCAGCTGCAACCCTACCTGACCTTTGGCCTTACAAATTTTCTCCCTACAAAAGTTAATAGCATCCCTGTAGTCTTTCCGTATCACCTGACCCTTCTTCCAGTGGCCATATGCTTTCTTTTTCTGCCTAAGCTCTAGATTAATTAAGATCCTTGTTCAGCCAAGCCAACCTTCTGCCCCATCTGCTTGACTTCTGACACTTTGGAATTGCCTGCTCTTGTGCTCCTATGAGGCAATACTTTAAGAGTGACCAATATTGATGGACCCTGATGCCTTCAAAAGCAGTTTCCCCGAGGAACTTACTAACTACTTCCCTGAGCAGCCTGAAATCTGCTCTCACCTTATCTATAGTTGAAGCTTTTGCAGCAGATTTCCTTGTATCATTCCTTATTTTAAATTCAATTACTTGTTACATGGTAACTATGACCAAATTATTATTTGTTATCTTCTGCTAAGGCCAAAACATTTATTCCTTCCTTGTTCTAGAGACAAATGGCTGCCCAGTTCGTTGTTAAATTTCACAAAGAGTCTTTGTGGTATTCTTTGTTTATTTAAAAATATAAAGTATATTCTATAAGTATTTTGTGGGCTTACTAATTATAATGATGTACAGGTAAAATCTAATCCAGTGAGTTTGGTTCAGATCTTGGTGCTTTTGAAAAAATAGGAATATATTTCTAAATGAACTACTTTAATCAAAGATTTAGCTTTTTTCATATTATTTTTCATTAATGGTTGTAGAAGCAATAATGCTACTTATTTTTAACAGGACTCTCCTTCTCGAGGGGAAAAAGCCTGTCACTGCATTTTATCACTGTGCTCATTAGTAGAATGACAAGTGTTATCTTTAATTGGGAAGTAAATTAGGATTACATTACTTATGGATTAAGTGAATTGAATTTAAAATTTACGTGTGTCTGTATGTGTGCATACGTGTGTATCTCTTTTCTATGCCAACATATCTCATGGCAAGATGATTCATACCCGAGCACCAAATTAGAGTGGATGTAAGTGCATAAGACATGAGTATTAGCAACTCTCACATGTCACATGAGCAGAATTTGTTCAAGTTTAGCTTGGACAAATTTGAAGTCAGATTTCCCAACTTGGTCAAAATCTTTTACCTCTGTACGATGAAATACTTGAAAATCTCACTTCTGTGCTTCCATTCTTCTTCAGTACCATAAATAAAATGCTGATATTTGATTAATGCTCTGGAAATCATTATGAACTTAGAGATGGAATATAGTTTGTCTTTTCTTAGATCTTTTTGAAGTGTCTATTAGTGAAGAAAAGGAAAATAACTTGGACAATATGTATTATATCACATATCCGTAAATGTTTCTGTAAGGCACAAGAGTTCTTTCAATGTGCTGATATACGTTCTATGTTGTAATATGTGTATATTAATATATATGTTAGTTTGAGAACTTTGAGTTTGATAGTAGATTATTCTGTCCAGGCAATTATCCTATTTAGTCTCCCAAAGACCAGTCAAGTATGACAAGAACTATCAAAACAAGGCTAATGGATTTTTTTTGATTCATTGGCTGAATGAAATAATACTGGGAATGATCAGATCAAACTAGTTTTCATGCTAAAACAAAAATTAAATATTTTAATTTTCTTGAAATAACTTTAGCATAGTTCAGTTTGATCCTAAATTTGGTATTTTGTTCAACAAATACTCTTCCGTGATCTTAATGCTGATATTTTTTCTACTCCTTTTTATTGAAGTGGCAAGACTAATGAGGTAGTCATTGTTATAGCTACTTCTGAAAAGTAAGTTATTCAAATCAATTTCCATAAGGTACAATTTCTCTGTAATTCTACAGAACTTGTTCTATAGCAAAACATTTGATGATGCAGTACTCTTATCACACCGCTGTCATAGTAATGATGAACAAAATCCTCTTCCCTTATAGAGCTATTTTTCATTTGTTAGAATACAACTCTATTAATCATAAGTTTGACAGCTTAATGCTTGGATTACAGCATTAAAATGTAATTCATTAAAGTTTGTTCCAGGCAGCGTGAGTCAGGCACTAAAATATTTATTAATCTTTTCAGCACTTTTGGCAGAAAATGGAGTTTTTTTAAAAAGTTGGAAGTATCATAAATACTAGGACTGCTCTGAGAGTAATGCCTCCTTCTTTATTGGCCCATGACTTCAGAGGCAGTAGGGTTTGGCAGTACGGGCTGAACCTTTGCACCGGTATTCCTTTACGTTTTGTTTCTGTACAACAGGTGGCAGCAAAGGGGAAAGCCTGAAAAAATGGTGTCATTCGTGAAAGTGAGTATGAAGCAAAGGTGTGTCATTGAATTCCTCTGTGTGGAGAAAATGGCACCTATTGACACTCATTCATAACCCTCTGAACATTTATGGAGGCTGAACACTGAATGTGAGCACAGTGATGGATGACAGTGGTGCAGAGATAGCGGGTCACCTCACCTGGTGAGCTTTTTACAAGCACAGCTTGCAGGCTCTTGTTCATCAGTGGTGGAAATGCACTGCTAATGGAGGTGACTATATTTTAAAAAGTGTTTTGAAGCTGAAAACTTGCTCTATCAAATAGAGTTATTGTGCGGTTTGTTGCAGCTTTAAAGAAGTAAATAGGAGCTGTTACTTTTGGGGTGACCTATGTACCATATATTAAGGATCAATCAAAAATTGCAGGAATGTGTGATGCATTCTGTGACATAGCTATCTGTTCCACTGTTCTTGTATATCTTCAACATAAAAATTTTACCAGAATGTCTAGTCAAAATAGCTACCCATCTTTTAATCGATGGAAAGGTACTGACTGAGATCTAAAACCATAGCAACAGCCAATGTTAAAATTCCAGTTTCAGCCAAAGACTCCTATTAGTGTTGCTCTCCACCAGAAAGACAACTCACCATAGCATGAGCTATTCAGGAAGTTCTAGGAGTGCAATGATGACAGCTTCCTAACATTGACTGAGGATCAAACAAGGAGACAGGTTCTACTGGACTTTCTACTTATAGAAAGGATTGTTTCAGGAATGTGGAATCCAAGGCAGCTCTGGCTAAAATGACCATGACAGGAGTTCAGGATGCTGCATGGAAGGTGCAGGGCTAAAATCAGAATTGTAAACCAGGACTTCAAAAGAGCAGACCTGAACTTCTTCAGTGATCTGCTTGAGAGAATCTCATGGGAGACTGTTCTGGAGATAAACAGACATGTCAAAGACATCTGGTTTATGCTTAAATATAGGCCAGGTTCTTCTCAGTGTTATGTAGTGATAAGACAAGGAGCAATGGCCTAAAACTTCAACGTAGGAAAGTCTGTACTGACATGTGGAAGAATTTATTTGTGATGAGGATGATGGAACACTGGAACAGGTTGCCCAGAGAGGCTGTGGAGCTGCCTCCTATGGAGATATTCAAGGCCTGTCTGGATGCCTACCTGTGTAACATACTGTAGGGTAACTTCTTTAGCGGGAGGGGGAGGGGATTGGACTCCGTGATCTCTTAAGATCCATTCCAACCCCTCCAATTCTGTGATTAATGGGAAGATTTTGTCTAATTAAACATAAATGGGATTAGGAAAGCCATGGCCCACCTGGAGTTAAATCTGGAAAGGTATGTGAAGAGCAACAAGAAAAGATCACAGAAGTACATGAATAGCAAAAAGAAGGGGAAATATAGGCTTGCTGCTGAATGCACAATGTGATGTAGTGACAGAGGGGGGAAAATATGATAAAATAACTTGACTAATATATAGACAGGAAAATCTTTCACCAATTACTGTCACAGCCAAAACTAATTCTTCTTGAAAAGCATTAATTTCGTTGCCAATTAAAGCAGTAGATTACTGAGAACTAAAAGCAAACTGCAAACACCTTCCTTCCACCTGTTTTTTTCTCCATCCACTTCTCTAAGTGGCATGGGGGAAAGGAGTAATGGGGGCTTCAATCAGTCCATGTAACTCTGCTGATCTGTCTTCCTCCTCTTTTCCCAGTATATTGCAGGTTCTTCCCACAGTTCCTGACAGCACTTGCTCCATCATGGGCTTGCCACAGTCTTCAACTTCCTTAATGGCACATTCATTTGTCCTGGCCTAGGGTCCCCCATAGGCTGCAGCTTAGGTATCTGCTCTGATGTACTACAACATGAGGGAGACAGCTTTTTCCTCTGTGGGCTGCAGGGAACTTCTGCTCCATGCCTGGAGTGCCTCCTGCCTTCCTTCTGCACTGACCTTGATGTCAGCAGGGCTTTTTCTGTCTCATTCCTCTCTCCATGCTGCTGTTGCTGGGGCAACTGTAGCAGGCTCTGATCTGACGCTGGGCAGCTCTTGGTGTCATCTTATACCTGTTAACAAAACCTTGTCACATACACCAAATATAGTGACTTGCTCCAGGTAACCCAGCTTTAAGCTGGGGCGCTGGACTAGACAGTCCCCAGAGAGGTCTTATAACCTCCACGTTTCTGTGATTCTTTGTATTACTTCTGAATTGGTATCTCTACCTATAAAGAAAATACGTATATTTCTGTGATTCAGATGTAATAGATGTTTTTAGGGCTGTTTGTGAATACTCAAAGTTCTTTGACCCAGAAATCAGTGACTTTCCTTGAAATTCAGTAATATGTGATATGAATTCACAGAATCACAGACCTGCAGGGATTGGAAAGTACCTCTAGAGAACAAGTCCAACTCACACCTTTCACTAACAAAGGAAGCATCAACTTTTTCTTAAATTTTACAGTATTTTGACTACCTCAGTTAGAATGACTTCAGCATGGATTGAATCAGTTTGAGCAGCTCTCTATTTTTTTGTCACTTGTGCATGTCCAACTCTAGCTGTAAGTGCTTTCTCCTTTTCCACTGCTGGTACTAGGGCTTTTTACCCCAAAATAAACTGCTTCAGAATGGAAAACTAGAAGGAATCTAATGCATCAGGGAAAAAAAAATATATATATACTATTTTATGATGAGAAACAGAAATTGATGCTTCTGCATGAAAAACAAAGTTTTAATCATTTAATCATATGACACTAGACAGTCTGGAGCTATTATGTTTTGTGAATACAGAACACTGCCCTAAGCAGAATGGAGTTTTAAGTCCTCTCCAAGATTTGTAGGTAGGTAGGGAAGAAAGATCTTTTTTCTCTGATGAAATCGCTTCATTCCATTGCCTCTTCAGAAATTTGACCTTTAATCCTGTAGGTCTGCTAGTCTCTTTAATACCTGACATCACTTACTTTTGGTTGCGTCTGACACTCAAGTACTGTCCATGTTCCTTGCCTTACTCCTTGATATTTATTCTCACCCTTCTAAATTGAATGAATAAAACAAAAATGTAAAAAGTGTTTTCAAGGTATTTCAATGTTTCCTTGGTAGATGATTTCAATTTTTTTCTGGATTAAATATTTTACTTGTATATTAAATCTATAATTTTTGTGAAGAGAGATTTAGATATGCAGAAAACTAATCTTATTGTCTCAAGATATTATTCTTGAGAGTGGTGAGTTTTAAAGGACAAAAAAGCACCAGTTCTAGTGATCCACTGAGAAGAATGACACTGTAGAGTATTACTTGTCAGAAGGAAAAGGAAGAATGCTGTTATTTCTTTTTTACATTGAATGACTCTTGCCCAGTGAAACAGCTTAATAGTTCCAGAGATAAATTAACTGGGCTATGCTGTTTCAGACATCTTTCTCTTTCAAACAATGAAGTAGTAGGTTATTTTGGCAGTAAGATGTCCCCTCTGATGCACTGTATGCTTTCATGTAATTCATGCTGTTTAGATGTAAGAACAAAATACCTTATGATGATGAAATAATGAAGATAGTATTGTTAGTTTTTTGTATATTATCTAATTATACTGTAATTCAGAGTGTTGAAATTAGAGCATTTATTTTTCCATTTTATTTTGCAAAACTCTAAGTGGGAAAACTTCACTTTAGCAATGAATGTAAACCTAATATTGAAGACTAACTCCTCTCTTAGGTATATGTAGTGGATGTATTTTGAAATTTGTTAGATCAATGCTAAATAATTTCTAGTTCTTTGCTCCTATATGATTGGATATTCATACTTTTGTCAAGGTCATTTTTATTTCGTGAGAAAAGCAAAAAATATTTAATGCTATATATATATTTTTTCCTCAGTATTGGTTTTAATTAAATTAAATAGTGTATTTTTCCCTGCTTATTACCCTTCCTAGGAGTAGTGGTCCCTTTTCAGATTAAATTTTATTTTGCATTCTAATATATCAGAGACTGCTACACAATTATGTTACTCTGAATGAGAAAAGATTCAACTCACTGCATAGATAAGTCAGCAAAAGTTGCATATCTTACTGTCTTTCCAATGTGGAATTAATTTTATTATCCATTATAAAGAGTACATTAGCAATTTTATGTATATGTGAGGGAAAGAGGACTGCATAGATTAGAATGTAGTTTAAGTATTCTTCCAAAACTAGATTTGACTTTGGAGACACAAAGAAATATCGGTATTATACTTATACTTGGTTTGTATCCATGCTAAAACTGTGAGTACTGAAACAGAAGAAAAATCTTGTCATTTCTGGTATTATTTTCTGTGTGCTTGGCGATGTTGAGTCTGTGATAAAGATGCTATGAACAGTTCAAACACCAAAAANAAGAGTGAGTTCATACTTTCTCTTGGAACCAAGATTTTTGATTTTTGATTTTTTAATAGTATACTAGCTTGATTTTAAGATGGAATACTTGTCAAATTCCTTCAGGTAGATGAAGAAAAAATATTGAAATATTCTCTTTGACTTCAGGAAATGTACCTACCATCTTGATTATAATAAATTTAATTATTTCAGAATATGACAGGTGGAATAATTGGAAACTGAAAGCTTTCACATACTGTTACTGAAATTACATTTTACAGAGATGAAAATGTGAAGATGAAGAATAAAACAGTAAGATCTTAATTCTTAAAATTACTGAAAGTAACTAAATACCAGAAATTCAGACGATACAGATGAACATAGGATTTATACTTACTAGATTTAACATTGTTATTATGTAGACATTGTAAAAAATGTTAATACTGCTCTATTTTCTGCAAGTTTTATTTTTCACTGGAAAGCTAAGACATTTGCTTAAAACTTGTTAAGATGAAGAAGAGATTTCAGTTCTGCATGTTCAGATATTTCCTAAAGCCTGCTGGATTTCTAATGGAGAAAAAAGTCTTCCAACAGATTTTATGTTTTGGGGCCTCTGAAATAAATGTTTGTTTGTTTATATATGTTATATAATGACTTTTTTGTGTATGTGTGTCTGTTTTATGATAGTTAATTTCACCTTTAGAAAGTGGTAGATATATGACTGTTATATTAGCTCTCTCTAAGGTGTAGAAATATTTTACGTCTCCTTCTATATCTTATCTTATCCTGAATGGGAGCTTTTTTCCTATGAAGGAAACAGTTTCAAAATATTTACCCTTTGTTTAAAATCCCTAAGCTCTGTAGTGCCCTACACAAATGCCTAATTATATTTCAAGATTAACATATTTAGAAATTAACATATATAATACATTTTTGCTTGTAAAGAGGTCAGTTACTAGGCTTGATTAAAAATATATATATATATATTGAAGTTTTAATCTAGCAACCCAAAGCATTCTATGATTCTATGATTATAAGTTGAGTAGTTTGGCTCTGTTTAAAACTTCCTGCATAAGAGATAAGAAAGAAATATAGTGAATTAGTCCAGTATAGTAAAATGTTGTTATTAATTTATTTAATATATATATTTTTTGTAATATTCAGCAATCTAAAAAGTATCCTATGTATCTTTGGGTGACTTTTCTTATGATTTTTACCCCCCAGTGATATGTTAATCAAACAGTATATTGTCTGAAAACAAAAATTTTCAGACTCTTTAGCTATTATTAACATCTACAATTTAATTTAGCTGGTATGTCAGGTTTGATTACTTAAGTATTTGCATGTATCTATCTCTATGTGGTGCCTAAACATCAGCACTTATCAGTGAAGTTCTGATAAGTGGAGGCAGAGAGTGATTCATCTCATCTTGGATGCTGTGGTGTCCCCAGAGATATTGCCTCACAAAGGGGAGAGCAGATATTTTCTGTTTTTCTTATCATACATCAAACACTGCATGACTTCAAAAATATTGTTACACAACTGAAGAGCTATCCAGTGTCCACTGATGACATTGATGGGTGTCCATGGAAGTTAAGATATCTAGCACACATATAGCCACCTAGATGTAGAAATACAGGTCTGGACCTGATTCCCATCCTGCTTTTTCCTGGGATGTCATATCCAGTGGACATAGCCTTGGCAGAAGAGTGGTGAAGGGTAAGAAAATGGCTTGGTACAACACTTTTGTAGTCATTGAAGGCAAGGAAGTCCTACTTCTACTATATTGGGTACCATCTTTACTCATACAGAATGACAAAAAATGAAGAGACAATACTTGTATGTGGGTAGCTCCACACATAATATATGTTTAAAATATAGTTTTTTCAAAAGAACGACACTATGTTGGGGTAAAGGATAAGACACAGAATAGAATCATTGAGGTTGGAAAGACCACTTAAGATTATCTAGTCCAACCATCAACCCATGCCTGTGACTGCTCTAGACCACATCACTCAGTGCAACATCTACCCTTCTACCCTTTTCCTGATTATGCTAAGTGTTGGAAGGTCTTTGTATTAAAATTCATTAAGTTAAAACACTATTTATTTTTTAATACTCCTACACTAAAATCAAATGCCTCAGCTTCTTCATTTTCATTACTCTGATTACATATCTAGAAATGATGGTGAGTAGTTCATCCATCACTTGGCAAGTTTGCAAAATGCAGATAACAACACAAAGACAACAATTGGGATTTATTTTTTTTTAACTAAACAGCATACCTTAATTATGACAAAATGCATAATTATTTTGCTTCATTAACTTATTTTTAATTTTAACTTGGTTGCCAATCTTTTGGAATAGTTGAAAATGCAATAAGGCCTGTTTCTAATACATTTTGATAAATGAAAACAAGTTGTAATATGAGGGTACCAGCCAACATGTATATTCTTTAAGAATAAGAAAAAAAATCATATAAACTGTTGCATTTACTAATTTTATTTTATGAAAATTCCTTTAAACTTAAAGAATAACCAGTTAAAGCAACAGCTTACTGCTTTTGTTGATGGTATCCACTCAAAATTCTTCAAGGTCTATAGAAACAAAATTAAGCATGTTTTGTCAACCTACCAAAAAACAAAAACAAAAACATTTAGTGTTATTTTGTCAAGATTTCTGCAATAGAGTGGAGGGTAAACATAAAGCACGATCCTCTGATCTACTGAAAATGGATGCAGACTGTAGTGGAATTCCAAGGTCACAGCCTGAACCAATGGGTGAGCTATGTGAGATTGTGAGTGCCTGGACCGGGCAGGGGGGGGTTAGAGCCCCCCTTCTGACTCCGCAATACTTCCCGTGCAATCTGAGTCTGCGCGGGTCCTCCTTTTCCCCCGCCCTTCTCCTCCTGCAGCGGGACGGTACAAACGGGGGAGGGCCACATTCCTTAGCTCGTCCTTTTCTCCGGACTGTTGCCGGGAGGGGTGAGTTAATTCCTCTTTCCTATCTTTCCCTATAACACCTATTTCTCAAATAAAGGCTTTTGCCTTCATTTGTGCTACACAGACATTCTAAGAAATGCAAATAATAATACGTGTTTCCTTTAATATAGAGATATTAATATATGTATGGGGAAAGATACGAGTAGGATATTCCACACACATCCCAGCAGAAGATCAAGGCTTTTCTGCAAACGTACCTTCAGTTATGTATTTGGGGAATTTACTAGTCATATTGTACTGCTAATACATACACATACACGTACAAATATTTATATGATTTCATATATATCAATTTATTTCTTTTTTAGAGAAAAACAGAAAAGAAACTTTTTTACTGATCTGTCTGAGCTATGAATCTGCTGGATAATACTTGTGTTGCTGTAATATTGTCACATGCTTTTGATGCTAAAATTAGAACGAAATACCTAAATCTCACTTTATGACTTTCTTCAGAGAGCTCTTACAGAGAGGTCAATTGCACGGAAATAGAGGCAAGACCCTGAGACATTAGGCAGTGATATGCTAATGATAAGATGGGCAATGTGTTTGAAGAGCTTAGCTAGAGAAACAAATGGTTCTGCCTTTGACCTACTTCACTGATGGAGTAGCTGTTTGTATGAATTTCAGTGTCTTTTTACAATGATTCTGAGCCTTCTGTTCATTAATATGAAGAAAAGTAGAATGTTTTGATTTAGCAATGTGCTCTAGGAGGACCTAAAAAATATCTTAAATGAGAAACACAGAATGTACTGTGTTGGATAATGATTACTGAGTCCAACTCCTCGCTTCAAACAAGACCACCCAAAAATCAGACCATATAACTAGATGGTTGTCCAGGTGCTTCTGTAAGTGTGGCAAGCTTGGTGCTGTGACCGCTTCCGTGCATGTTCCAGTGCCCAGCCACTCTCTGGCAAAGAACCTTTTTCTCATATCCAAGCTGAACCTCTCCTATCTCTAGCTTCATGTAATTTTCTTGGATCCTACCGCTGGTCACCAGAGTGAAGAGATCAGAACCTGGCCCCACTCTCCCTCACGAAAAAGCTGTAGGCTGCCACGAGGTCTCTTATCACTCTCCTCCAAGCGGAACAAACCAAGGGACTTTAGCTGCTCCTCATATGTCTTTCCCTCTGACCCTTCACCACCTTTGTAGCCTTCCTTTGAACACTCTTTAGTAGTTTTATGCCCTTTTTGTATTGTCGTGCCACAAACTGCACACAATATTTGAGGTGAAACCACACTAGTGGGGTGTAGAGTAGGACAGTCACTTCCCTTGACTGGCTAGCAATGCAGTACTTGATGCGCCTCAGGATACAGTTGGCTTTCCTAGCTCCTGGGCACACTGTTTCATCATGTTCAACTTGCCATCTATCAAAGCCTCTAGATCTCTTTCAGCAGGACTGCTCTCCTGCATCTCATCCCCCAGTCTGTATGTATAGCCAGGATTGCCCCTTCCCAGATGCAGAATCTGACACTTGCTCTTGTTAAACTTCATTAAGTTGATGCTTCTCTAGATCTCTTAGTTTGTCTAAATCTCTCTGCAAGGCATCTCCACCCTCAGTGAAGTTGGCAACTCCTCCCAATTCATTATCATCAGCAAACTTGCTCAAAACACCTTCTAGTCTTACATCCAAGTCATTTATGAAAACATTAAAGAAAATTGACCCTAAATTGGAGCCCTGGGGGAACTCCACTAGTGACTGACCACCAACCTGATGTAACCCCAATTACTATAATCCTTTGGGCTTGACCCATCAGCCAATTGCTCACCCATTACATTACATTTTTGTCTAATCATATGCTGGACATTTTGTAAAAAAAGATATTGTGAGAAATAGTATTGAAAGCTTCAAAATTCAAAAAGATAACACGCACTGGATTCCCTTGGTCAACTAGATGGGTAACCTGGTAATAAAAGGAAATTAAGTTAAACAGCACCTTCCTGTTCCTTCCAACAATACTGTAGGTGAGCTGTTAGATCACAGCTTAAACTGGTGTTTGAGCACCTGGTGAAAGGATGTGGCTGGCCCAGGGAGCACAGGTAAATTGGTTACTTCTGTGCTTCCCATGTGACCAGAAGGAGTAGGACCAGAAGGCTCCTGGGTGGAGCCACCCTGGGCTCATATAAGGACCAGCCATGGCAAGTTGAATATTTTTTGGGCCTAGGCTGCTTTCTGTGAAAGAGTGCTGCAGAGCTAGATATCCCCCTCACCAGCTGGGTGAGTTCAATTCTTTCTGTATGTGACTATTGGCCTATCTGCAAATACTTTGCTTGGTATAGCCAAGAACCTATCAGAAAACATTTCATTTCTTTGTGAGCAGAACAGATAGTATTGTCCTCTGAGTGTGTTTTTTCTTAATTTCTAAGTAACTCCCAGCATACCTTTCTCTATAATTTTACCAGGCACCAAAGTGAGCCTAACAGATCTGTAATTATCAGGGTCATCTTCTCTCTCTTTGGTCATGGGAACGGTGTTTGCTAGCTTCCAGTTAAGTGAAACCTCCACATTCCCAAGACAGTTGGTAAATAACTGAGAGGTCTTGTAATGATATCACTCAACTAAGTAACCTGGGATGAATCCCATTGGGTCCCATGGATCTATACACGTTCAGGTGGTTTAGTAAATCCTGATTGAGTTTGGACTTGGCTGGGAGCTTATTGTTACAGCAGCCTCTAACCTGGGGCAGCTGGTGTCCCAGAGCCCACCATCTTCTTTGAAGGTAGAAGAAAAGAAGGCATTAAATGTCT
>JACDJE010000403.1:363151-455811 GCA_016647715.1 Pavo muticus | reverse complement strand
AAAAAAAAAAAAAAAAAAAAAAAAAGGGTTTCTTGGAGAGCTTATGATCTAATTTTTAAACAAGAAAACAACTCCTGATAAATTCATGAAATTGCGTACACTGGATTATGTGAAAGATAATACAATGTTAGGTAGCAGATAGGGTACTTGTCTTCTACTTGTGCCCTGTAAGGCTTGTAGAGTGACCCTTCCCCAGGTAAGACTGTCTACCCTTTGTTGTGAGGTATATCAAGCCTAAAAAGAAGGCAGCATAGAATCAGAGTGGGCTGTTAAGACTCTCAGTGTATTAGCACTGACAGAGAGATCTATGTATCATTGAGATTTGAGGCAAATGTGATCTGTGTTCTCAGACAGATGATGATTTTGAAGTCATTTAGCAATTTCACATCAAGTGTTTGGTAAATTATTCAGACCTATAGGTAGCTAACCAAATCAGAATTCAAATGATTAAAGTTTCTTCATTAGGAGGATTGTCTTTTAAGGAGTAGACTGGATACTATGTAAATTGTGCAGGGTTGGGCAATTTTTTTAGATCACTGGTAAATTACTAATTTACCAGGTCTGCTAATTAAACTTTAAATCACTGCACTTTCAACACTAAAGATTTTCAGTTTTATTGAGGAGAAGAATTGCATAACGTATGCAAGATGTGTGCTGCATCCACTTTGAATTATGTGCTTTTCTTCACTGTTCAATTTATATTTAAAATTCCAAAAGATACCTTGCGCACCACAAGATGGCTCAACCTTTCTGCGCGGGGGAGGTGCTCCAGCACTAATGGCAAAAATCCATGATTTGATCTGAATCAATTTACCCTCATTTAAATAGTTTCTCCTCAATTAAGGCATAGCTATAATAATGTAATATTTACCAAGGGATTCTAATGGAAGTTCAGATAGACTCTTAACTATTGCAGAGTTGGAGTTGTACAACAACACACAAAAAAAAATTATAAGAACAGTGTTTGCACATTGAAAAGCAAAGATGAGTGCATGCATATTTCAGTTTTGTGTTTATAACAGAAGGGTGTGATAAGGTAATGGGAAAACAGGTGTGTCTGTACAATAGCTGTAGTGTGCTTGAAACATCTTCCTGTTTAAAACAGAAAGGCTTTACTAGGCGCATAATCTTTTGAAATGGAAGATCTTCAGTTCTGGATACTTATTTTTTTCTGATCTCTCCAAAGACAGCTGACTTTTAGAAGATAAGGCAAAGCCCCTCCCCCCTTTTTTCATCGTCTTCCGTATTAAGTATCACTGACTGGTAAGACTAGAGTGAAAAATGAATAGGAAGAAACCTCTCTGTGTAAAGAGAGAGAAAATAATTTTATAGGTGTGTGTATTCATTCACATTTCCGTAAATCATTTCATGTAAATTTGTTAAATTTTAGGTTTAATATGTGTACATTGAATTAAAAAGTGCTATAAAAATTCTTACAATTAGACTTATTTACAGGTCTTATTTCAGTACATTTCTAACTGTTCACACAATAGAACATATACACTGCTGTCAGATGTAATGACAATAACTCTGAGCACAGATTACAGCTCTGCCAACTAATGTTTTATAGCACAAGGAGAGAGATGTTTTGGCCAATTCTGCATGATTGAAATTAAAATAAATAATCTTATTGACATTACTGGAAAGATGAACAGATTCAGCCATATGATAGTCCTACAGAAGAATGAAGATGTTCTGCTGTGAACAAGAAAAGTCTGAACCATATAATGCAAGCTGGGTTATAGCAAATACCCAGATACACAGATCAGACAGTAGTCTTAGTCAGATTGACTAGCCTTGTGAATTTACTAATACTTCCTTCTGAATCCTTACTAGCAATTCTTTAAGAACTATGTAATTATCTTTAGATTAACTGCTTTAAAAGACAGAATAAATTAAGGGCTTCATGTGTATAAATTTATATAGCTGCATGCAAAGTATATATAATTTCTTATGAGTTACTGAAGAAGCCATAAGTCTTTTCTGGACACAATTTATGTTAAGAAAATGTCAATTTTCTTCTAGATTTATGCTGATGTTGCTATAACATTCTGCTTTGAAAACTGTAAGTGAACAAGTAATTTTTTCTCTTCATTAATTTGGAAAATAGCCTGACAGAGTTTAGGTATCATATGATTTTGGTTATCTAAGCTTTTATCTTAACTTCTACATATATATATGAGATTATTGCGGGCGTTGCTGTATTAATTTACACAATTTGATAAACAGATGAAGAAAAGCAATGAAAAACCAAATAAAGTCTGTGGCATACATCCATATTTTCTGGAAAACTGTATGATAGTATACTATACAGAAATGAAGACTTTAACATTAATATCAAACTTATTTGTTATGTTACAAGGGGTTACTGTTGTTACTCTCTGGGAAAAAATATGTATTAGACTGTTGAATCTAATCATTGGCACCATTCATACTTGAAATTAGCATTCCAGTTACTTAATATTCAGTGCCAGGTCCCATACTTTGGCCACAATAACCCCATGCAGTGCTATGGGCTTGGGGCTGACTGGCTGGATGACTGTGAAGAGGAAAGGGACCTGGGGGTGTTGGTTGGTGCTCAGCTGAACATGAGCTGACAGTGTGTCCAGGTGGCCAAGAGGGCCAACGGCACCTGGGCCTGCATTAGAAATAGTGTGGCCAGCAGGAGCAGGGAGGTAATTATCCCCCTGTACTCGACACTGGTGAGGCCACACCTCGAGTATTGTGTTCAGTTTTGGGCCCCTCACTACAAGAAAGACGTTGAGGCCCTGGAGCATGTCCAGAGAAGGGCAACAAAACTGGTGAGGGGTCTGGAGTACAAGTCTTATGAGGAGCGGCTGAGGGAGCTGGGATTGTTTAGTCTGGAGAAGAGGAGGCTCAGAGGAGACCTCATTGCACTCTACAACTTCCTGAAGGGAGGTTGTGATGAGGAGGGGTTTGGCCTCTTCTCTGAGGCAACAAACAGGACCCGAGGAAATGGCCACAAGTTGTACCAGAGGAGGTTTAGGTCAGACATAAGGAAAACTTTTTCTCTCAGAGAGTGGTCAGGCACTGGAATGGCCTGCCCAGAGAGGTGGTGGAGTCACTGTCCCTGGCAGTGTTCAAGAGGCATCTGGATGAGGAGCTACGAGATATGGTTTAGTAGCTTGTGGTAGCAATGGTAATGGGAGGACGGTTGGACTAGATGATCTTGCAGGTTGTTTCCAACCTTGTGATTCTATGATTCTATATTTATGGTGTATTTATGATTCACTTATAAAAAAAATCCTGTCAAATGTAAAAAATACTTCACAGTATCATTATTTTTTTATGTTAAGATTTTTGTATTGAGAATATTGTAACAATGCTGTTTTTATCTCCTATTTATCACTACTCTGTTTAAAAGGTTCTGGAACAGGATTTTTATTTTAAAAGCTTTAGTCTTTGAACAATCCATATCAAACCTAAGACTGCTTTTTTGAAGTCTGAATAAATGAGTGCTGAACAGCTAGTCTTCTACTTTATTTGTGTTCACTAGTGTAGTAGTGTAGCTACTGCTTCTGACAATAATGTATTTGTGCTCCCAGTATATACTTTTTCATCTTTTCTTGAAGAGCAATAGCATCTAATACAAAATTTCAACTCGTCCCTCATAATATGGCATTTCTTATGTTCTTGGGGGTATAAAGAACAATTAAATTATTCCTTTTAAGTTTTCTTCACTGAGATTTACTATCTTGTAACCAGAACTAGGGGATAAAATAGGTTTTGCTTGGTTACACAGTTCTGCAATACAGCTTTTTTTTTGGTAATTTTTTTGTGGATTTTTTCTAAGTACTCTTGATGACTATTTTTTTTATTGGCATATGGATAATGATTTACATCATAGTTTCTCAAGGAAAGTAGAAAGTAAATTAGATAAAATATTGGAAAAAGTGATGATGATTTCTAAAGGAAGTAAGGCATATTGAAAAGCAATGGAGGGTTTTGTGTGGAGGAAGCTATATCATCTTTTCCTCAAGGAGTTTTTCTTTGAAAAAGTGGTTTTTTTTATCTTTAAGGCGGGGGGAGGCTTAGCTAAATAGGTCAAATTTAACTCAGCCTTTCATCCTATGGCTTTGGGCAGAAATGAGTATGTGCACAGCATACATCAATTCTTTGCAAAAGAAATTCCTTTTCTAAATTGTGGTTTCTGTTCAAATATGCCTGCTTTTATTTAGAGATAGGAATGTGTTATTAATTACCACTCTTTTCAGTTTTTTCTTAAACTAACGAAAAATAAAACAGCAGTAGAATTCAATCACCTTTAAAATATCTGTATGACAGTCCTCTAATACTGTACTTCATACAGTCTCAGAAATTAAGCTGAAAACAATGATGTACATGAGAGCATAAATAAAGGACTACTGGGGATGCAGAGAACAGTATATGTGACAGTCATTACTTCAAGAAATGCATGCTAGAATACAATATTACCTAAACCTAAAGCAAATTAATGTCGTGAAATGCACAAACTTATTAAGAACTTATAAACTACTGTTAAAGTTGTGGAAGGCAAACCTACTGGAGGCCTGAAAATCCATCTTGTGAAGTAAGGCCATCTTAGTCCATATATAGCATTTACGTATATCTAATATGACATCCAGGAACGGAAGATTGAAGGTGAGCTGGAGGGGATACACAAATATATATATGACATCTGATTGGTTCCTTATTTGGACACTCATCCTACAACTTTAATAAAATTCTATTGAGTTCTGATAGGACATTGGCAATCTCTGCTGCCTGAAGTCAGTCTCTGTTTGAAGTTTATAGTCAGGGCTTCAGATGGTGTTCTGTCTGGTAAGTTTCATGTGGGCCCACTTCTCAAGCTTGTTCAGATCCCTTTGGATAACTTCCCTTCCTTCTGTAATATCAACTGCAACAGTCAGCTTGGTGTTATCTGCAAACTTGCTGAGGGTGCACTCGATCCTACTGCTATTGATAAAGATATTGAAGAGACTGAACCTACCTTTCTGTGTAATATCACTTGAATACAGAAAAGTATTTTCAGTTTCAGTACGATTTTCTGGTCTATAGACCCATTAAAAAAATTCTGCCCTTTTTTTTTTTTTTCTGGCATTCTCAGAATCCTTAGCACATGTAGCAGCATAACAGAGGGCACATGTATATTTTGCCCTACATATCTCAATCAAACAACAAAATGAGGTTTAAAAGTGTTAATTTCTATTCTTGAGTGTTTGAGTATGGCTACACTCACTGTGATAAAGTACACCTGGGCTACATATATAAATTATACTGGTTTATTAGCTCTTTTTCTATTTCTAGATCATCTGGTCTGTGGTCTTGGTACTACAGTCTAAAACATCTAAATATGTACTAGACATTAGTCTTGGACTAGGCTAGTTCCTGTTCCCTGTCATATCTCAGACAGTGGACTTCAGACAGTTTGGATTTTCATCTGAAAAAATGACACGAAAGGAAATTTTTTAGAAGATAAATAAATCAAAACCATCCATCTTCCTGACAATTAGTAATCAGCCATTTTTCTCTGGCCTTTATTTCGAAGATATGATGCCTAATAGGACTCACTTGTCATACCAGATTCATTTGCAGAGGCATTTCAAAACAAAGATTTTAATTATACTTGTCATCTCTTAGCTCCTTTCTGGCAATGACTATTTTTCATAAATGTAGCATCATTTGTGACAGCTACCTCACAGTGAATCTCTCTGAATCTTCTCTTTATTTTACCTTGATATTAAGCATTTCTTATGTAAGTATTTTTGGAGTTGCAAAAAATACATGTATCAAGAAATCAGAAATGACTGTGATGGTACTGCTAAGAAGACTGACCAGTTTTAATTTCACTCACTAAAAACTCACTACTTCTGAATGGTAATTCCTTTTATAAATTATCACATCAATATATGATCATTGTTGTATAGACAAAACATAGCCTTTAGTACATGTATTTAAACTTAGCTGTGAGTGTAAAATACTACAGAGCTGATGCTGTACAGCTAGCACTGTCCCCGGTGGATTTCAGCACTTTAACAAAAGAATTCGTAGTGAAATAATGGAGATGGGTTTGCTATTTCTAAACAACAACAACTAGGGGATTCTACTCTGCTCTCATTATAATTTCTCTTCTCTTTTTTATGTTTAGTTATCTAGTCAGCCATTCTTTTGTGCAGCTGGGAAAGTTTCCTGTGTATTTTCAGCCCCTTGCACTTTCTTCATCCTCTTACGAAACTATTTATTTCTTGGATCCCACTGGCAACTGTGCCCAGCTCTGTATACCCTTTTCACAAATAACTATGTAAAATTTTATCTGTTATGTCAAAATGTTACAAAGCATATATAATGTAGTTAGTTACAGTATTTTAATAGGCTTATGTTCAGCTACCTGACTAGCAAATATTAATAAGATACTTATAAGTACATTAATGCATTATTGTCGTCATAGGGTCCTGTTTGGGCTACAGTATTAAGACTAATTCTTTTATAAACAAAATTGTAATAATTGCAGTAATTTCTGCTCTTGAACAGTCATTAAGAGGGAGATGGAAGATTGTATGATGGATGCAATTCATTTATTTTCATGCATAAAATAGGTTATAGCCTATATCAAAGTCTTCTACTGACTGAAGTTTCCGCTGTAGACTTAGATGGAGACATTTAGTTGATCTTCACGTAGAACCATACATCCTATCCAGTAACCAAATAAAAAATATCTATAATATAATAGTATATATAGTGTGTCATGGAATTGAACCATTGTGAGAAACCAGTTGTACAACTCCTGTTCAAACTTCATGGCACTTCAGATATATGATAAGGAGACACAGTGTCCTAGACAGGCACAGTATTTTCTGTTTACAGAGGTATGTACATAGTGCAACAGTTGGTAGAGAGAGATATTTCCAAGTAGTTGCCTTTTCTTCAGTTATTGATCCAATGTAAAAAGCAGAGTGTTATTTGGTGCAGGGAACAAAAAAAAACAAACCTTTCCTTTCCTTGCTTAATGCTTTAATGAAAAGGTTGAATAATTGCTAGGTGTTTGACTTCTGGGTACTTGATTCTAGTTTTCTGTGCAGCAGGCCTACTTCCACAAGAGGTGTCAACTGTGGTTCTGACTCTTGCTATGTTGTAATCTAGATAACGAGATACCTGCTTGGGAATTAAGGTAAACTGAATTACTCTCAGACTTAGGAAACAAACACATATTCTCTCCCTAGATGTGTTCTCTAGCTTACTGAATATTATTATGCACAGGTGGACACTGTTGCTATCATGCAGCGTTTTAAAAAGAGTGCCCTGTTGTATATCTGCAGTAGAAGACCTAGTGTTTCAAATTCAGAGTAGACGGGCTTGATCTACACTACTTACCAGGTGGCTACATTCAGCAGTGAAAACTTCCTGCTTTCTTTGTCTGACTAGCAGACTAAAGGGGAATCAGTGCCTAAAATTCAGGGGCACTCCCTGGTGATAAATATCTCTCACTAGAAATAATAGCAGATTTGTTCCTATGGGACCTATGCCTGAACTACCTTTGTAAGTCCAAGAAAGATGAACTGAATGGGGACTTTCATTCTGGACACGTCTCTGTGAGCACAGTGAGAGCATTTGAAGTGGACTGTTTATTTTACAATACAATGCTTCTACTGAAGCCAAGTTTCAGAGTAGACAGGACTACAAACTAGATCACTTCTGCACCCTCAGTAACCCTCATCTTTCTTAGTACTAAGACTTGATCCCTTTTGATCAGAAAGTAAAAGTACTTAAAAGCAATTGCCCTTGTGTACAAGAATTCACAGAGCCTCCTTGTTCCTGCCTCCCAAAACTAGTCTAAGGATCAGTTTAAGAATAACCCATAAGCTCTTCTGAAGCATCTCATTAAAATATTTATTGTAGTGATAGTCAGCATTTACATAGCTATTATATGCATTATACAGCACTCCAGTAAGAATGACCTGTGGGGTCATCATTTCTTGGCAATTAATGACTATCTGGAGGAGTTTTGCCCCTAAAACTAGGTAGTCATTAACTGTGAGGAAATATTAATCCCATAGGCTATTATTTATAAACCATGCAAAATTCAGAATATATAAAATATCATTTTCTTACATCTCCTGCATTTCATGCTATGTGATGCTGTCTCTAGCAGTTTATAATTGATATGGTAACAATAGGAAACCATGGTTTCATTTTTAACATCCCATTACCCTTGTAACAAACTTTGAGGTTCATCTTTCTACCTTCTTTTTCTTTAACAAAATCCTTGTCAGTTACTTATTGAAAAGCCCAAATAATTGTCATTTTAGGTGTCATCATAACACTGTATCTTAATTTCCTTTGTCAAAGTTAAGGTAGGTGAAAAGAAAAGGTGTTTTTTTCCCTTCTCCTTTCTTATAAGATTGCTTAATAAAAAAAAAAAAAAAGCACCCAATTTCCATGTAGCTTGTCTTAGTTTATTTTCATTTCACACAACTTGAGTTTCCATGGAGTCTGTGCAAAATGCTTTGCTTAGGTATATTTGAAACTTTGGCACCATTTACGTATAATTTATTTATTATAAGTAGATGCTTAAGTAGTATACCATCTTTATGGTTGTCTCTTCAGGATGATGCCTACCTGTGAGACCTATTGTAGGGTACCTGCTTCGGCAAGGGGTTGGACTTGTCAACCTCTTGAGGTTCTTTCAACCTCCTGCAATTCTGTGACTCTGAGATTCTGTGAATTTCAGCTTACATAAAGGATGGTACTAAATTTAAGTGTCTTTTAGCTGTGCTGCTGATTGTATTCTTAAATGTCTTTTTTTTTTTTTTCCAACAAATATTTCAGATATTTCAGTTTTCCTTAAATTCTATGCTATATATAATAACCAAATATTTTCTAAGTTTTGTACTTTACAAAGTTAATTAACCTTGGCCAAAACTACTGTACATACATTTTTAATATACTGCATCACCGGATTTCTTTATACTTCAAATTTGGACATTTTTTGACAACATTCTTAGTACTGTATCTTACTGTATGAAGTTTTTGTTATCCAGGAACTGCAGGGATTTCTATTTCACAGGCTTATACTAATCATGTTATTTCTTCAGTAATTGATGGAATGTCTCTAGCAAGGTATTTTACCACCTCAAGATGCTGCTATTTATTATTCTGAGGAGTGTTTTGAAGATGGAAATCTGTCAGATATGGATCTGCAAATATCCTCAGTGTGTTATTCAGTTATTTTTGTAAATGCCTACAGTCTTGTATTTAGTATTCAAGTACATCAGTGTAGTAAAACTAGTTCTAATTTGTTTCACTGCAGTGGGGCAGCCAACATACTTCACTATACCTTTTTCAATAGATCTATTCCATTTCATTCCTCCTTATTCAGTGATTTACTTGATGTATATATTTGCAGCCTATTACTGTCTGGAGAAAACTATATGTAGTTAAAAATAATCCATCACACAGTGACAGGAAGATGGATTTTACTCATTCTATGCATTCTTGCAGTCATGTTCCTTTATTCTCCTAGAAAATGTACTCCTCTTTTGACAATCTGAAATGTAATATATTAACATTTCCTGACAGAAAAAAAATTAAGATGCCTAGCAAAGAAAAACTATTAACAAAATTGACTTATAATTTTTTCTTACTAGAACTGTTTATTACCTATTGGAAATAACTACTTTTATGAAATAATTTAAACACAATGGAGATCAACTTGAATTTTAAACATGTAGAAAAAAATATCTCAAGCTTAACATTAAAAGAAGCATATGTATGTGGTATGAATGGTAATGAGAAGCTGTTCTGAACATTCAGTAAAATGTAATGAGGTTGAATGAATCATGGCAATAAATAAATGTAGTATTATGTCACATAGGAAAAAAGACAATGTGACATTGATTCAGAGATGAACTGTAGCCAGGTGCTTTCTTGATTTCAGGATTTCCAAAATACTAGAGAAATACAGAGAATAGAAAAGTGCATCTAGCACAGGTTTTGACAAAAAATAAAGGGAAATTTGCTGCACTTAAAAATGTATCTTGAAGATAAATACATTGAAATTGTTAGGGAAACCATTTGGATGAGTTTTTTTAGACCATACTAAGATGTTAAGCACACATGTTTTTGCCTTAATTTATATTGAAGTTAGGGATTACACTTTGAGCATGCTTTTGAATGGAGATGGAGTTTGGGAACGGTGTAGCACATCCATGAAAACACAGAGGCTATCTGTTTACTTTAGAGCAAGAATGAATAATTTTTTGAAAATACAATTAAACAAACACAGTGTAAGTCAACATAGAATGACCAGCTATTACAGAGATGAAGATCATGTAAACTGATAGCACCTTCTAATAGTTAGTGATGTGATAAAAATCTAGAAATCAAAACCTGTTTCCTTTTTTCATAGGTAAGTCATTTGTATTTCATATAGTTTGTACCGATGATGAAAAAAATTACGGAAATTCTCATTTGCTTATTGAGTATCTATGGAGGAAATATATTAAGATACTTCTTACAAAAATCAACTTTCATGCAAGATGGATGGAATACTGTAAGAATTAATTTAATATCTTTTTGTTTTGCTTAAGATAGATCCCTTCACAACATAACATTTAGCATGCTTAAAAAAATAGGGTTTCATTATCAGAAAAGAAGTCTTATTTTTTTGTCTAATGTACACAGTGAAAATGTATAGAAAGAATGATTTGGAGCAGAAATATCCAAATTTCTAACTTGGTATACATAAAACTCAAAAGTTTTATGAGTCAGTTTATTTTGACTATCACTTTTTTCATAGTATTTATTTGAAAACATTTTGAAAGTGATCATATTCTGCAAATTAGCCTGAAGTTTTGAGTTATGCATCGAAGTATATGAGAACTACAGACATTTAAAGTCATTGTTCTGTGAACCAGATAACTAATGAAAGTAACAATCCTGTTAAATTAATCCAAGTAGCAGGAAATGGTGCAAGTGAATATTTCTGAGTTCTGTTTCTCAAATAGATTGGGAAAAGTCTTAAAAATTAATTCAAAATGGATGCCAAACAAATGAATCTTGAAGCTAAAGATCAGAATAAACTGAAGTTTCCTTCATTACATGCTTCTATATTGAAACTTGGATAATAAAGTGATTATGTGGTTAACATATGTTTAACATATGCTCTTACAATCAACAAAAGGTCACATGTGAAGGAGTGCATTTTGTTTTACTGATGTCTCATTTTCAATTGCTTGGGAAGTTTGACATAAGGAGGAACATCCATTTAACAGTCATGTAATATTGCCACATTGTTCTTTTTTTCAGAAACTGGTTAATTCAATCTGTACGCATAGATTTTTCCATCAGTTTTTAATTTGCTCAATTTCAATGAGCTGTTGTCTACACAATTTTCCCATCTTTCAGCCTGGTGACTATCTCATTGATGCCTTGTGCTATTCTTTCTCTGCCATTTCCATTTCAATTCAGATTTTATAGTTCATTACCTGTCAGTCAGTTTTAAGTGATGCAGTGCTCATTGTGTCACATTCAGTATAAGTTGCATGTCTTGCATGTATTTCAGCTTGATCTCCATTTATTTCTTTGAGCACTGCTGATATCTGTAGCTATATTTATTTTAATGTGTATATATTTTAAGAAATTCAGTATTTAGTTTTATGTTGCTTTCATTTGGAATACTTATTCAAGCGAGGGAATTCTTACTCAATGATAATCTGAAACTTCCTTTATCTGTAACATTTTTCCATAATATTTTTGTCATAGCTCTTAAAAGGCTAACTTTTTAGTCCCTGCCATAGTTTCCCCAAAACAAAAACAGCAAATGAACACAGAAGCAAATATTTCTTTATTAGAATATCTTGTGTTGTTCTTCTGAACATGTAGAGCATGTCCTATATCATAAAAGAGCATCTGCACTTCTCTGACAGTGACCAGAAAAGGTGACCTTAATAGAAGATTTTCCTGGATGGTACCTTATGTTCACACTTCTGTTTCCACAGTATGCCGTTCTGTTGAGGAGGGTTACAGGGAAGCTGTGTAAACAGAGATAAAAAGGCTTCTTATGTATACTGATGTTAGGAAATCTGAGGAAGTTGCAAGGTTTCATGTTAATTTGTTATCTGTATTGCCACTAAGATTCTGTTTCATGAGAGTTTAACGATGTAAGTTGTTGCCAATAAAAATAGCATTCAAAGTAAAAGAATCAGAAAACTATTTTTGAATTAGTTCATGTCAATAACTGTCAATAGCAAAATGTATTAAGTGTAGGTTAATGGGGCAGTACAATGCCTGCTGTGTAACCTGAAATTTTACAGATTGTTGTACAATTTCTGCAGATGAGAGTTTATTCTATTATTGCCCTGGTACAGCATATAATCTTTGTTACCCAGCAGTATAACTGAAGTATTTTAAAAAAAACATGTCTTCCTTTTTCCGGAAGTATGTATTTTTTTTCTCTTGAGATTATAAGGCAAAGACAAAAGCGATTGTGAATGCTTTGAAAATGGGATGGCATGAACAGTGTCTGGGGAAGTCAGAAGTGCACATCAACTTTCAGAGGATCTATTAATTTTTCTATACTTGATTATGCAGACTGGGTGAAAATGAGAGTGTATAATTTTAAAGAGTAGTCATTGAGAAAAAGGATTGGCTGTTGTCACTGCAGTATAAGCTTTATTTCTGTTACTTGCACCAGCAAGTGATTCTACTTAGATGCATTTTCTTATTTACATCTATATATGTACACTAGTCATAAACATCTTCAGCCTCAACAGATTTATTATTTTATATATACTTATTATTCATGCTGCTTCATTATTTTTCTGAAAGTAATTTGCAGTGAATCAGTATTAAGCAAATGTTTTCCTGTTTTATGATTGTAAGACTAGTGGTTTTTATTTATTTGGTGTTGCTCTAGTGCATCTCTCATTGCCCAGTAATGGAAGCTGTCACATGTATCATAATCTTCAAAACATAGACTCTGATTTACTGTGTTATTTAGGCACTTGTTGAGTTTTAAGCATGAGAAGACTTACAGAATGCAGCATTCTACATAGGTCTCTCTGAAAGTAATGCCTCTTATTTCCATGGAAATTGCAACAAAGAGCACAATGTCAGTATTTGATAGAGCACATTCTCAGTTACAAAACATTATACTTCAACATAGTCATCATCATTTTTTGCTATGCACTTTTGTCAGTGATGAACAAGAGCCTGCATGCCACATGTATAAAATCTGCACGAGCGAGCTGACCCGCTGTCACCACTGCTGAAATGTACTACCCACCACCTCACTGTGCTCACATCCACTGTTTGGTCTCCATAAATGTTCAGCAAGAGTCGATGAATGTCGATGGGTGCACTTCTTTCCACATGAAGAAATTCAGCGGCACACCTTTGCTTCATATGTACTTCCATGTCACGCCATTCTGCCAGACTGACCCTCTGCTGCCATCTGTCACACAGCAACAAAATGTAAAGGAATAAGGGTGGGAAGATTCAGCCTCTACTGTCATACCACCACCATCTGCTTCTCGTGTCATGGGTCAATATAATAAAATAAGTGTTGCATTCAGAGCAGCCCTCATATTTGTCCTTAATGTAAACTGAGTGATTCTGTTAGACCATGCCTGTAATTTCTGATCTCCATTTAAGTAATTAATTAAACAACTTCTATTTCAGCAGAAGCGCACATAAGCTAGGTAATTTTCTCTATTTCAAATCATTAATATAAGCTGCCAATGTTCAACAATTTTTTTTTAATTATTATAGGAAGAGGAAAATATTATTGACTTTTCTTCTATGAATATAAAAGATTATGCCTTTTCATTAGTGTAAAGTACCATGCAGTGGTGATGAATGTAGAACAAAATTGACAACATGGAAAATGAAATATTTTAGACTAAAATTTCAAGGCTTAGTAGTAGGTCCTATAGACTAAACACCAGTTGTTTAAAACTGTGTTTGTTTAAAGAGATTCTCTTAGTAAATGGAACCCTATACACATTAGGTTACAAACACTCATTTTCCTTTTATGCAGTCAGAAAAGTCTTCAGAAGCACTCTACCTCTTTGTATTGAGACTGAAAGACTTCCAGAGATGTTAATGTCCTCATGAAGAATACCATCCTGGTTACCACAACATGCTATAGAATGTCACCACACTGCCAGTAGAGAAACTATCTTACTTACATGGACGCACTTCACCATTTTAAGCAGCAAGGGCAGTTAGTTGCCTTGTAAAACATCTCATACCTGACATTTGCAGAGAGGTCATCCACAGCTCCTTTCATAATTCGCTAAGCATTATTCACTTCCAGTGATCATACTGCTCTGGTAGAGTTTTCCTTTGGTCTTTGTTTAATTAAGAACTCTAAGGTTCCTTCTCCAAGTAATTGTTAGTTACTATTCTCTTCAGTCACCTCTAATGTGTGTGAAAACATAGAAAATTACTCCAAAGATGTTTATAGTTTTCCCTCTGGAATAGAGTTAACTTCCTTCATAATAGCTGGTATGGTGTTTTGTTTCAGACATATGATGAGAATAATGTTGACAACACACTGATGTTTTAGTTGTTGCGGAGCAATGGTTACACTAAATCAAGGTTTTGTCAGCTTCTTGTGAAGCACAACCAGCAAGGAGGCTGAGAGTGCACAAGGAGATGGGAGGGGACAGAATCAGGTCAGCTGACCCAAAATGACTGAAAGGATACACTATACTTTCATATGATTGTGCTTGAACATGTGATATTGTGCTGAAACATAAAACTGGAGGGAGGTGTCTGGGGGCTGCTGTTACTCCAGGACTCTCAGGATATCAGCTGGCTGGTGGTGGGCTGTCTACACCCCCCTCCCTCCCTTTCTTCCTTATTAAACTGTCCTTACATCAACTCATGAGTTCTCACATTTTTCCTCTCTGTTTTAATTCTCTCTCACATCCCACTGAGGGGCTGCATGGTGCTTAGCTCCTGATGCATTAAAGTATAATGCCAGTGCAGATTTTTACAAGCACAACATATAGTCTCTTGTTCATTGCTGGTGAAAATGCATAGCTAATGGTGGTGACTATGCTGAAAAATAGCATTTTGTAGCTGAGAATTTGCTCTATAAAATAGTGTTATTGTCTTCTTTTAATCTATTGTAGTTTCCATGGAAATAAGTAGGAGGCATTTCTTTTGGAGCGACCTATGTAGTTTTGTTATTCCAGCAGTTTGTATTAGCTGTTTTTATCAGATCTCTGCTGATGTTGAATTATCTGTGCTTTATGTTGTCTGATAGTTGCTTTCATTAGTATAAAATTTTATTCTGTACTTATTTGTACTTATCAGCAAATGCCCTCTACTCTCTTTATTTACCTGATTTTCTACGTATCCTATTACAGCCAGTTATGGAAGTTGCCTTTATTATGCTCGTTTCTGTTTTTAAAGCTCTTATGAGGATTTAGACACTTGATCCCAAAAGATAATTGAAAAATCTAAAAATAATTGAAATATCTCAAATAAGAAAAAAATGTCTTCCCGTAGATGCTGCCAGCAGTCAAACATCTTCAGAATTTCATCACAAGCCCTATTCTTAAGCCATCTGTTGAGTTTTACTAATTTCCTGTACCACCCAATGCATTTATGTAGGACAGAAAAAAAAATTAGTTCTGCTTAAAATTCTTGAGTTCTTGAGCTATATGACTCGAGGAGAGCAAAACCAAATATCAGATCTATCTTGAGTATTCCCTCTGGAGAGACAGAACTCCTTTCTGTTTGTGACACTATACCCAGGACAGTTTGTTTTTTTTTTTTTCCTTAATAAAAATATATGGTTGATGTGCAGAGACAAAAATTCTTTATTATTAGTCAAACAAACAAAGGAAGTTCTTTTAGTTACAAATACTTCGAGTTCAATTGCAGCTTATTACAAAAAAATAATAAAAAAAATTGAACAGCTAAAGCTGTTCAGTGGTGGAGATTTTCTGCCCCTTTCTCTAGCTTTGTGCTCACCTTTCCAGTGTCCCAGTGGTGAAATCATTTTTGGATTAAGTATGACATCGATGGGGAGTGTTCTCCCTGGAGCTCTTGTTTTGTTTTGTTTTGTTTTTTAAATTTAATATTGCCCAGTAACAAACTTACAAGGCTGAATTTTTCTAGTGACCACCAACTTCTGTTTATACTCTTACGGCTTCTGGTATGATTCCGTGTTTACATTTTCAAGGACTCTGTTGTCATCCTGTATTCTTACATATTTTTTCATTCTGGGCTCATGCATACCTCAGTCTGCACAGAACAATGCAGTTGCCATCTCCTGGTAAAAAATACGTTGACAATGTTAGGAAAATTAGAACAGAAGTTCAACTATGTAATTTCACAAAGCTAAGAAACAGCTAATGCAGGTTAGATAACTTTGCTTGGTTAAAGTCTATGGTCGTCTGGAAATCCTGAGAAAGATTAACACCCTCAGGCATTGCAGTGTTGAGATAATACTAAGTTTCTGACCAGTGTCTAGCAGTGGTAATATCTTATTTACAGGGGCATGTGCTGTAGAAATTGAACAATTTCAGAGTCCCCAGTCCTATATTTTTAGCTGAGGGTTGTAAGGGTAGTATGGTTGGGTTGCGGTTGGACTTGATGATCTGTAAGGTTTTTTCCAACCTGAGCAATTCTATGATTCTATGATTCTATGCTGTGATTCTCTAAGTTTCTTCATATTCCTTTTTTCTTCTTCTTTTCTTTTTTCTTTTTCTTTTTTCCCCCTGTATTGTTTTCTTGCCCTTGATATAGCATTCTTTGTTTTTCCTGGATTCTAATAATTTGTTCCTTTCTTTCCTGTCTTTCCTTTGCTGGCAGGGCTTTGCATTTCTTGTTTTCCTTTCCATATTCAATCATAATTGTGGGCACCACAATATAAGAAGAATATTAGAATGTTATAGTACACCTAAAGGAGAGCTACAAAAGTGGTGAAAAGTTCAGAGGCAAGATGTATGAGAAGCAGCTGAGATCCCTTGGTTTGCTCAGCCCAGAGCAGTGGAGCTGAGGGGAGGCCTCATGGCGGCTGCAGCTCCTCACAGGGAGCGGAGGGGCAGCGCTGAGCTCTTCTCTCTGTGACAGCAACAGGGCCCGAGGGAACGGCATGGAGCTGTGTCAGGGGAGGGGCAGCTGGAGGTCAGGGAGAAGTTCTGCCCCAGAGGGTGGTTGGGCACTGGAATGGGCTACGCAGGGCAGTGGTCATGGCCCCAAGCTGACAGAGTTCAAGGAGTGTTTGGATAATGCTTTCAGAAATATTGTTTGATTTTTGGGTGGTCCTGACAGGAGTTGAATTTTATGCTCTTGTGGCCTTCCAATTTGGACTATTCTATTCTACTCTACTTTGTTCTGTTCTTTTAATTACTAATAAACTCTGAATACTAATTGGAAACATGTACTGCTTAAAAATTTTTCATTAAATGAATAAATGTGTCCCCATGCCTGTAGTCCTATTTTTTAATAATATATTACCATCAGCAAGGCATGAATCTACATTTGTAATAATCTAAAACTATATTTCAGTTATAGATAACATTTATTAAAGTGTACTGAACTATGACAGGAATTTTTCCTTATAAAACATTAGATATTGCCAGTTTAAGAACCTAAAAATGCTGTAAGCACCTAATATTTAATCTTTTTGAACCTCAGTTTCCAGATTACAGATGATGGTGACACTTGATGCATGGGACAAAACTTGCTGATTAAAAAATCTTGTCACATTACTTGGTCATTTTCAGGAGAAAAATAAACAATAATATATAAGAATATTTACAGAATTAGAATCACTGATTTACTAGCACAGCACTATCATTTTTGGAAATATGACTCAAAATGCTTCAGCTGTGAAGATTAATGTATACCTGGGAGCATCACAGCATTTTAGATAGCAGTTGTTACAAAGCCTTCTTTATTGTCAATAGAGTACCGTAGGATCAAAACAATAAAAAATGTGACTTGATTCTGAATTTTTCCTTTCTTCTTACAGCTCTGTTAATTCAGCTTAACTTTGAAGTTTTCAATATTCCAAAATCATCCTCAGTTATTCTTTATGCAGAGAAAGAAATGAATTGTAAAGGGGACCTTATGAAATACTATCACGTCATTGCTGGAACTCAAACTAAGTAGTTATTATCAGTATTTTTGTTACTATCTTTCAGCAACTTGGTTTTGAGGCTACAAATGATGATGGTCCATCAAGAATATGCAACCAAGTATCTTGACCAGGATATCACGTCTTTGGGCTATTGTAGATATTTGGATTTATATTGAAGGATGAAGAAAAGAGGTATGACTGAGAAAGGGAAATGGAATTAAGATTTGGTGTATTCGCTTATAAAGAAGGCTTATTCAGGCTATGGGTTAGCCAATCTCCGGTCATAAAACCAGGGTCATGTAAGATTCCTGCATCTGAGAGTGTCTTTTGATGTTATTATTTTGCCTATTGATGGTATTTTTATGATACTGACTAACTTAATATCTGAATATTTTAAGGAAAGCATTGTGAAATAGAGTTCTGTTTGATTTTCTGCTTTACATGGTAAAAACAGAGGACTGAGTAATAATGATACTTATTTTAAAAGTTGATCTCCATTTAAAAACAGAATTGCCTCTGCTTGCCTGTGACTTCTTTTATTTGATCTCCACATTTTCTACATGCACTTCAGAAGATGCATCATGAAAATATTTAGTCATTTTCAAGGAAAGAAAATTTTACCTTTCTGAAATTTTATATCTGACTGAAACTACAGCAGCTAGGAAAAGACAAACAGCTTCCTCAGTTTGCTGCACAACCACCAGTGTAACATGGTAAGTAAGCAAATAAAAATACATTGTAAATCATCTTTTATCTGATCTTTTTTTTTTTTTTTTTTAAATGTTCTTACTGCATTATATTCAATGATACAAATGACTTAAAATTTTGCAGGAAGAGAAAGATGAACTAGGGCAACAGTTTACTTCAGCTCTCACTCTGTTATGTATCTATTCACAAATTCTCCCTAGAGTAGATCCTAAACCTAATCATCTAAGATAATGTGCAATTTACTCCTGAAATTCATACATCAGCAAAAATCAAGTTTTTACTCAGAATGTTTTCCTCACTTTAAGTTCTTTGCTGTGCTGCACTAAACTGAGAAAAAATGGGAGGATGAGGACATGCTCTCTTTTTCTCCTTAAAGAGGAATCTTCTTTAGATTTTATTATTATTATTATTATTATTATTATTATTATTATTATTTAGATTAAAGAGGAATCAGTTTATCCTTATCTGTTTAGAGGAGTTGAGTTTATCCTCGTCTCCTCTAAACAGATTTCAAAGACCAGAAAGCTCCATTTTTTATTTTTTATTCCTATTTAGTAAAGGTGTAAGGGCCTCCTGTTAGGGTACTTAGAACAACTGAGAAACAAAGAGAAGCTACAATATGTTGCTAGGTTTGTTTTGATCAGAAGCTTCTGTCTATATAATGTTTTTCAATCAGCTGTGATAACTGTGTCTATGTTACAGAATCACAGAATTCTATATATTTCATATTTTTTTTTCTTAGGAAAATACACATTATTCAAAATCTGATAACATATTGAAAATATTGTCTGCATCAAGACTGTATTTTTAAAGCAACTCTCCCATTGTTACTTTTTTCTCTCTTTTCTTTTAGTCAGAGTGGTCTCAGAAAGTACACAAAATAGATTTCTATTAGATAACATTTCAATGGAAGATACTTTTCTGAAGAACATACTTCTACTGCTATTGAACTTCCAGCCTGTGGACCAGAATAAATTTGTGCTGAAGTAAATATTTTTGATGTATATATACTAAAAACAGCAGGTCGTTAGCAGTAGTGTTCACTACGGGTCTTCTGTCATTGGGACATGGTGGCTACTCATGGAAGCACAGCCTAAGATGTTTGTCCTGAGCATCTCTGCTTCTCTCGCACTACAGGATTCTTACTTATTGGTGCCTCCTACTCAGTCCTCAGTCCAAGCTGATCATGTTTAATTACTGTCAAGTAATTAAACACACACCACACCCACAATTTACCTTCTCAAAGTGAATCTCTCCACACCTCCACACCAGCTCCATTATCACCAGTTGGAAGGTTTCAACTTATCCAACATCAGAAGTTTGTTTGGTATGGTTTAAAACATAGATAACAAAGACACTGTCTTTCACAAGTGAAGAATTTGTTGGAAATCAAATAGTAAGCTTTATGATTTCTTCGATTGTGTATTTGAAATTGTTATTGAAAGCAACTTAGAATTCTTGACTTAAGGAGTTAGGATGAGATTGGATGAATTGGATATTTTGAGTCAAATGTCAACGGCTAAGTATTACATATATTTGTATATAAATATATAAAATACAGATTATATAAGTGTGCGTATTTTTATATGTATATACATATATATGCACACATACATAGAAGGGTTCCTTCAAAAGTAATGCCTCCTGTTTTATTATGTTGGCCCACAATATCAGAGGTGGATGTTGGTGGTATAACAGCAGAGGTTAAACCTTTCACCAGTATTCTGTTCCATTTTGTTGCTGTGTGACAGATGGTAGCAGAGGGGCAGTCTGACACAATGGCGTCTGACATGGAAGTGCATATGAAGCAAAAGTTTGCCACTATATTCCTCCATGTGGAAAAAATTGCATCAGTTATGGAGACCAAACAGTGGATATGATCACAGTGAGGCCATGGGTGGTGCGTTTTGGAAGTGGTGACAACAGGTTACCTCTACTGGTGCAGTTTTTTCTAAGCATGGCATGCAGGCTCTTGTTCATCACTGGTGAAAATGCACAGCTAGTGTTTGTGACTGTGTTTTGTATCTGAGAATTTTCTCTATCAAATAGTGTTATTGTGCTCTTTGTGTCTGTTGTACTTTCAAAGGAAATAATTAGGAGACATTACTTTTGGAGCATCTGTGTGCATGTGTGCATATATATAAAAAAATATAAATCACACAATCTACATGTATGCTTCGAATTTAATGCACAATTCATAAAATACAAAATCATTTGTATCAAAGCCATAAAAAGTGTTTCAAACCTCTTGTGAATAAGTTTTTACTCTTAATATAGGCTTTCATTTACACCAGTTATCCTGTACAAGGGGAAACTAATGTGGAACACTGGTGTCATCTTCTATCTATCTGATAATAACAGACTCCATTTATACATTCTTTGTATAGATAATACATCAAAATATACAGAAACAATATTATCATTACTTGAAACAAACTTTTGTTTGTAATACTACTGCTATCACCTGTGTAAGTACTTCAGCAGAACATATTTGTACTTTTCTCACAATGCTCTTACTTTTTAGGTGATTCAGATTTGGGCATTGCCTTCTTATAACAGATGGCTGAATGGTTATTCAAGATGCTAATTAGTTTTTTACATTTTCCAGCTAACCTTACGTAGACACATTCCTCTGAGAGATGATTACACTATGTGGTTTTAAATAGTAGCACATATTTGCTAAGAGACTTCTGTAATGAGCCCTTTATAAACAATAAAATTGTGATTAACTGTGGTATAGTAAACACATGATACCAGCAAGACAGTAATTAACAGCACTGTGGCATTTTAAAGGACTGATTTACATATTTTAACATTCTTTTACTGTAGGGGTTCCTCTAATGGAACCAGGAAATGCTTGTGGAAGTTCAGAAAAAGCTGCTAAAATGAGGGACCTGTGGAATTTCCATCTGGAGACAGTCATTTATCAACAGGTGAAGCAGAAGGGAGCAAACATGCTAAAAAAGCTGGTCATGGTAAATAAAACATACATAAAAAGAAAAAGGAAGTGAAGGCTCAGAGATGTATATTAGATGATAGTCATGATTAAATCTGTGTCTGCAAATGTACATTTTTGTTCATACAAAACCAAATTTCTGTTTAAATGAGTGATTAGCCCAAAAATGTCTGATTTGTATCCACACCTCATTAAAGAAACTTTCTGGAATTGTGTCAGAAATAATTAAATGTCTAAGCATAGTGAAACATCAAAGTATCCCAATAGTACTCCTTATTTGTGCAGAAATATATATTCCTATTTGCATAGAAGTGTTGCTGAAACATCTTCAAAACAAATTCTGAAAAGGAGACAATGAAAGTATTCATGACAATGAAAATTTAATGTGAAGAAATATCAGATAGGTGACACAAAACTGAGTATCTGTCAGCTCTATCATCTTCTGCTGGTGATGGTCACTTGTTAAGGTACAAAGGAAGCTGATTCTGTGCCCTAGAAATATTAAAGAGAAAATTGTAACTGAATCTCATTTGAAATATCATTTACACAAAAGGATTGATACCAGGAGAGAGCAGATAATGAAAACATTAATAAAACAACCACAAAAAAGCCCACCCTATATCAGTATAGTTGCATGTCCAATTATTAGGACATTGTTAGTTATGAGATAATTGATAACCAAGGACCTTTTGCATCTCATCTTACTTTTTTCCTCCTGTTTTGACTAAAAATTTTATCTTAGATCCAGAGATTCTTTTTTTCTAAGTAATTTTTATAACCAATAGATAGTGACTTACATGACTTATGTGCACTGATATAGGAACGAGAGATTCACTTTGAGAAGGTAAATTGTAATATTCTTGTCTTGAATAACCTTGATTTTTGTGTAACACTTCCAAAAATGCCCTTCCGTTTCTATTGTTTCTTATCATACTAAAAAGCCTTTTTTAAAGAGAATATTGGATGTTAGGAGCTTGGTTTAAAATATATTTTTAAGATGAACTCACATGGGCTAAGTATACTGGTCAAGTGTCATTTTTCAAAGAAAATGAGCATGGGGAGAACTAGTTCTGAGAGGTTAAAGAGGCTGTTCTAGAGGGAATGTGTAAGTTGGAGAATGATACAGAATAAAGTGTGATTTGAATCTTTGCTCTATCCTTTCAGCGTTGCAGAGAGTGTCAGATAATTGACAATTTCATGGATGGCTTCTACTCTTTGTAGTTTTAGCAATTTAATCTCATGTTTAGTATTTGCTTATTAAATATAACTATTGTGGCTTGTGGCTGCAGACAGTAAAATACTTATTTCTTGGCATGTGTGGATGTATTCTGAGGTTATTTTGGAGTAAGACAGTATTCATACATTTTTCCTCACAGGGTGCCTTTTTTTAAGGATAAAAGTCAGAGGTGGTAGCTAATGAGAAGAAATTTGTATGAAGGGAAGTTTATTTCTCTGTGAGCACTATTTTAGTTTTCTTCATGCTGTGTTTATATTTCATAGTATTTATTATATTTCAAGAGATATCTGACAAATATTTTAATCCAACATATTAGTACCTCACCACTTTATGTGTTAGCCAGGATCTCAAACCCAGATATTTAAATTTACAAATTAATATTAAAGTATGATTCTTGCAATATCCTTACTTTCCAAGGTACAGGAATCAACCAGTATGTTTCTTCCGGTTTTGAAACAGATCACCAACTGTTCAGCTGAGTAATTTGGAGGAGGTCCTTTTATGTTGTGCATTCATAAAAGGACATTTGACAGGTGAAACAGTACTGTATTCTGTTACATGTGTGTCTAGTTTAGCTAATTTCATGGTAGAAGACTGAGAGCATCTATGATACTTTTTATTTTTTTTCTGGAAAAGCCCAGAATTTGATAAAAATCTGCATTTTAGAAGTTCACAAGGATCATTCCTTTAAAAACTTAATTCTTTAGTGAGGACTGAAATTATTAATGAAATAGACCTTGATTGATGAAAAGAAAGAAAGGAGGAGGACCCAGGAAACTGCAGTCCAGTCAGCCTTACCTCTGTTCCTGGGAAACTGGTGGAACAACTTATTCTGGATGCAAGCAAGTAGAAGAGGAGAAGGTTATCAGGAGTAGTCAACATGGATTCACCAACCTGGTAACCTTCTATGATGTCATGAACATCTAGATAGACGAGGGGAGAATAGTGGATGTTGTGTACTGTGACTTCAACAGGGCTTTTGATACTGTCTTCTATAACATCCTTGTAGGTAAGCTTAGAAAGTGTGGGATAGATGAATGGACAGTGAGGTGGACTGAGAACTGACTGACTGGCAGAATTCATAGTGTTGTGATCAGTATCACAGAGACTAATTGGAGGCCAGTTGCTAGCAGTATTCCCTGGGGGCTGGTACTGGGTCTGGTCTTGTTCTACATATTCATCAATGACCTGGATGAAGGAATAGAATGCACCAAAGTCAGCAAAAGGCCGTGCTGTGATTCAGAAAGACCTGAACAGGCTTGAGAGTTGTGTGGAGAGGAGTCTCATGAAGTTCAGTAAAGTCAAGTGTAGATTCTTTCAAGTGGCAAGGAATAACCATGTGGGTCAGTACAGATTAGGGGCTGACCTGTTGGAGCTCTGTGGAGAAAGACCTGGGTGTCCTGTTGGGCAGCAGGTTGTCCATAGACCAGCATTGTGCCCCTGTGGCCAACAAAGCCAATGGTATCCTGGGGTGCATTAAAAAGAGCATGGCCAGAATACTGAGGGAAGTGATCTTCCCTCTCTACTCTGCTGTGGTGAGGCTATATCTGGAGTATTGTGTCCAGTTCTAGGCTCCTCAGTTCAAAAAATATAGAGTAGTTCTAGAGAGAGTCCATCTGAGGGCCACAAAGATAATTAGGGACCTGGAGCATCTCCCTTATGAGGAAAGAATGGGAGACATAGGACTATTCAAGCTGAAGAAAAAAAAGAGGCTGAGAGGACATCTTATTAATGCTTATAAATATCAAATAAGCAGGAGTCAAGTGGATGGGGCCAGGCTCTTTTCAGCAGCGATCAGTGGCAGGAAGTTCCATGTGAACATGAGAAGAAACTTTATTTTGGGGGTGTCAGACCACTGGAACCAGCTGCCCAAAGAGGTTGTGAAGTCTTCTCTCTGGAGATATTCAAAACCCATCTGGATGCTTTCCTGTGTAACATAGCCTAGAGAACTCATACTCCTATGATTCTGTAATTCTGTGAGATGATACGTGAACTAAGGGATAATCTGGACTGGGAGGACTCAGAAACGGCAGAGCTCTGCAAAACCATGGGGATGTGTGGGGGAAAAAGAGAAGGAGGAATAAAGTGGGAGATAGGTAGAGAAGGGTATAAAAGGGCTAGTCACATGTAAAATATGGCCAGTCAGCATGCTTGTCTGTCTAAGCCCTGTACCTGATCACTGCAGTCTGTCCTATTTTTCTATATTTTCTCATGAAATCTTAATCTCTGCACATCTGTACTCTTTTTCATGGGTGTACATGCTGAAGATCTAATTGCCAGCTCCTGGATGAGCTAGTGTGTGCAACTGCAGCAAAATTCAAGCTGCGCTAGCTGGAGAGTAGGCAACCCGTGAAGTGGGTATGAGGGCCCAGGATCCAAGCAGGGGTGCTGAAGGGCCATGCCTAGTGAGGGGATGCTGGACAGAGAGGCTGTGCTGATTCCTGAGAGGTCTGATCATGCCAGGTACTGAAATGATCTGTGAATGTGTGTGTGTGTTTGTGAACCTTGAGAGTGGGATCTGTGTACCTGCACAAGTGAACTTCTGTCTCTACCATTTGGAAGAGGTCTCAGCTGTCTGTATCCATGTTTTATGTGAGTTGTGTAAGAGATGCTGAATGCAGCTCTGTATGTTTTTGGGATACAAGCTCAGCTCTGCTACTGGTTGGTCTTGCAAAAGGGAAAGCAGCAACTATGTTCCCAACCTGGGCAGAGACCTTGGAACCTCCAACACTAGGCTGCAACCCCAGCAGCTGGCCAGAAGTAGTCCTGGGCCAGAATAACTGGAGTAAGAAGGCTATTCTCCTCACTTCAATAGAGGTAGACTTCATGCTCAGTTATGGGGTTTTAAGACACATGCTTCTATTTTTATCCATGATGGGATTCATTCTACCTAATTTTTATGGTCTCAACATCTAGTCATCCTAGACTCTACTTCTCTAAAAAAATTAGACTTTCTCATGTGTATACATTAGGATCAGGAAATTCACAGGTAAGAAGTAACTACTTTGTTTCATTGGCTACAGAAGATGCCTTGTGACTACTTTAAATAACAATCCTTTATTAGGGAGATCATATTTCTTTTAGGTAAGTTTCCTTTTCTAGATTTTTTCCAGGTTTTCTAGGTATCTGCCTATCATATGAACAGAAATCTAAGTCAAAATAGCAGCATATATGTGTTATGTTAGTAAAGAACATTTAGCACATTTTCATATATAATACCATTCCGACTGTACTTGTCTCCAGTCTCCAAATATCCTGTAAGCCTGACAATTGCCAGATTGCTTGATGGAGAGCAGATATCCCAGGCAGAAACCTGATATAGCTGTTATCACAACTGATTCTTTTTCTAAAACTAAAAACACAATGCGTTGGACTGGAAGGGACTTTACGGATCATTTAATCTAATCCCTTCTTTGAAAGGAGTCTATATAGCAATAACACACAATTCCTGAAAAAGATCTGGCAGTAAAAGCCAAAATGACACACCGAGGCAGAATACAATATTTACAGTTTAACAAACATCATCAGTCAGTCAGTAACAGCAACATACAATAAGAAAAGGAAAGGTATCAAATACAGAATAACACTAGAAAATATCTGTCTATCTCAGATGAAGTGATATGTTTATAAGATTTTACGAGTCCAGAATGTGTGTTCCTGTTACCTTTGTAAAAAGTCTGTACTTCCACTGATATTAGCTAGTGCATCTTTATGAAGCATTAGCTATCTATATCCAAATGTGGGAAGAGAAAAGGCAACAACAGCAAATTGAATGTCACTGTTTATTTGCAGTAGGGAAGCAATGGGCTGTTTCTTGATGTTACTTTTTTTTGGATTTTCAAACAGCTGATGACATTGCCTTTTAGGTCTAGTGGTTGTTCCAAGCAAATTATTGGGATAATTATTGTATTATCACAATGAATGTCTTATTCTATAATATTTTCTATAGGAAACTGTGAGAATGATAAAATAATTTAGAGAAATATATTGTCTATTAAAGCAATACTCCAAAATAGGAGTATTTTATGATATACATTCTTATGTATTATTGTGCTCGATGCTTGTGTTTTTAACTAAATAGTATTAAAAATATAGGTAGTCTTTAGCAGTTGCATGTAACAAATAATATTTCTGTTTCTAAAGGAAAGAGTTGTGTTAACAATCACTGTACTGTATCTTAGCTGCAGTCATGTTAAAAAACTTTTAAGAAAACAGAGAGCTGACACAAAAATTGTCTAAGCTGGCATCTGTTTTAGGCTTTTGAAACAAATCTCAGATAAAAATCTTAATGAATGTGTGTGGTCTTGCTTTAACATGAATCTATTTGCCTCAGAGTAATTGGTATTTTACTGGTAAGAAAGCACATTTGACAAGAGTATGATTTACAGAACAGTCTCTGTAACAGTATACACAATGATATTTTCTCCAAGTAACTTTATGTCTAAAGAATCCGTAACCATTTTAGAATCTTCATGAAAGAAATAGATTTTTTTTCAGGAATCTCTGGAAATAAAAAGGTACAGAATGTATCTATTAACATGGAAAGGCTTTGAATTTGGGCAAAGGCATAAGAAGTGTACATTGAATAATATTTGATATTTTTTTTCTCCACTCAAATACATATATTTTTGTAGCTGTGAATGTGTAATACTAAAGAAATGCAAATAGTATTTTTGAAGTTCACTAAAATTCATTCCACTTCCTTGTGTCTTTTTAAACTATGAACTTTTTTCATTAGGATAGCTCTAGTAACTTTACTCAAGCTTACTGCCTTCTGATGTGTGTAGTGAGTAGCTTTTCTTATGTTGAACAACTAACGATCCAAACAAATAGAATGTGAAATATACTGTTATTACCATCATTGTATTGATAGAAAAGCTGAGCATAAGCATAAACATTGATGTTCTGGCTTCATTGACATTAATAGTAGATTCCTTCTGATTTCACTGAGACAAAATTTTACTCATTCTGAAGTCACTAAGAACAGCTATGGCAAAGCCAGAAAATCTTCAGTTCCCTTATATATGTTTTTTTAATAATAGAAAATCAATCTCAGATCTTCACATTTCATAGAGCATTTTTCTACTTCCTTGTCACAGTACAGTATTCATTTTCTAGTTGTTGCAGCTCCTCACAGAATTACTTCAAATGTTCAAAATCTTTTAAGAAGAAGGAATGAATGAGTTTTCATACACCTATTTGAATGATTGGTAATAGGCACAATTATGGAACCATACTGAAATTTATGTTGAGAGAATAAAAGAGAACTAAGAGGCAACTGTCACATGACAGCTAAAAAAGATTATTATTATATACTACAATTATAATTATTATACTGTACTAGAAATTCTGTTAGTCCATCTTCAAAACAGTTGCTGGAATATAAACTCTCAAGGACATTTGGGCAGAATTTCACATGCAAACAGGTACTGCAGTTCTGCAATTCCTCTGTGTTATCCATTCAAAGGGTACTATTGAAAAAGGTAAGTTTACATTTTAAGTGACCAATTTATCTGTAGAAGAGCACTGTCTTGGAGAGAACAGCAACATTTGTATGAAATGTAAGCATTAATCCTGAGCATACAAATTTCCAGTTGTTGGAATACTTTGGAGCAGTGCATTTTGATTTTCATTGGCATCAATAAAGACAAAAAATTGTACCTCTTGCCACTGCCATTTCCAGCTACTGATTGTTTCCAAACTACAGACATACTTAAGGATGAGATATTGCTGCAGATAGATTAAGTAATGCACCTTGGGCTATAAATGCATCTTCTTAAAAAAAAAACACAAAAAAACCCCTTGCATCTACTAATACGTTAGCACACATAGTGTAAGTGTATATTCTTTAAGTTGATCAGATTAGCCAGAGAAAGAATGATGCAGCTGTCCATTTCATGTGATGAATAGTGGGACTTAAATTTTCTTTATGTTTTAGCTTTTATCTTCGACAAAAATAGGAAATTTATTATTGACTTTAGTGAAGATAGAATAGCTGGGTAGCTCTCACATAGATGTTTCATGGGAATGCAGAAGTAAGCACAATCTACCTCTACACAGAATGTGTTCTGGATTTTTATTTATTTATTTATTTAGATTCTGTTTTATTTTGTTTCTGTCTAGTCTGTATACAAATTGGTAAGAATTTGTAGCTTTTAATGTAGAATTTGTTATTGTTATGATATGATGTAAGACCAAAACAAGTGGACTATTTTAAGAATGGTGTTAAATAGTGGTGTTAGTGGAAAAAATTAAATTAGTCCAGAAAAAAAAAGAAAAGAAAAAAAAAAGAAAACTATTTCTCAATAGTAGCAAGAAAAGTTCTGAAAGAAACAGTATTTATAACAAATATATGGATGCATAACATCTTTGACAGTTAAAGGGCAAAGACATCCTTTTTATGCTGTGAAAAAATATCCTTATAACGTGTTTCTTTAATAGACTTTTTTGTTAAATTAAACTAGCTTTGACTTAAAATTGCTGTAGAGAAGTGAGTGCTCTATTCTACTATTTTTATTATGTTGGGTTTTTCATCTTTTGCACTGTGTAAGCAATGGATACAGTAAAACTTTCAGCTGAATTATAACAGCATTGTATTGTTAAGTCTCTTTTCTCTGGTTACTGCACTTCTGTGATGTGACAACAATTAAACTGTGAAAACATTGGCTGGCAACTTTTGGAAACAAGGTAGTAATTCCAGGCGTTTTCTCACAGAGGTATCTACTGTAATTATTGTAATTAACTTCTGAATCAAGAAGATACAGGCCAATTGATTTTAGCAAGCCTTTTGCAGTAATCCTCCAAATAAAAGCAGAAATAACAAAGAAAGTCAAATTAATTTACAAAGGGTTTAGTTTTGTCCTCAGTGCATCACTTTCTGGTACACCCTAAGTCAAATAGTTGAAATGAGATGTATCCTGCACAACGATCAGAGCCAGAAGACACGCAAACAGCAGCCCATACCTGAAACACAAGTTTTTGAATTTACCTTTATTGCTCACTAGTTGGCATGGTTTAGGTATCAAAGTATTACTAGTGGGTGTTGGGGAAGATTAACGTATTAACAGTCTTTAGTTATAACAAAGTTCTATAACAAAGTCAGATATCAGCATTCACAACTCTTGCCTAATTCATCCATCAAATTCTGCTGCCATTTTGTACAGAAGGTGTTTTGATTGTAAATACATAGAAAACACTTGTTACAGTTACTTTAATTTTAATGGCTTTGTGGTAGTTAACAGTGTCACTGCTGAAGCAATTTATTCAGTGGCAATTCAGGGGTAATTGACGTATGTCACTATCAGTGAATTTTTTCAAATAAGCCTTGATATCCTGCTTTGGATTTTTACTGGAAATGTGGTGCTACTTGGTAGTGAGGGGGAATTTGTGGAAAGGGAAATGAGCTAATGTGTTCTTCACATTCAAGGGCAGCTGATTAACTTTCTGTACTTGTGAATTTGGAACTAAATGTGCTTTGTGCCAGCTTTCCGTTTTCTGTATTTTCATTATACATGACTTTTAGATTGCTTATACTTTGTTAGATTACAGCTGTGGGTTGATAAGAAGTTTCACCAAAATATAAACCTCAAAAATGAAAATCTGAAATGATTGTCACAGTAACTTTACCTTAATTACAGCTCAAGGAGCAGTGGTGGAGGCTACTCGTTGCAAAGCAGTGAAATGAAATCAATGGTGATTGCCCAGTGGTAGTGCTCAACGTTATAGAAATTACAAAAATGATCTTCCTTTCTCATTACAATTTTCAAAGCCTTGCTGCCTTTCTTAAGTTGCTGTCAAGTATGTTCTAAATGAGGTAAAAATGAAATTTGTCTTCTTGGTGTACTTTGCAGTCCTGACTGCAGCAGAACATGATCAAAACTGCTCAAACGTAATGCTCTGAAGAAAAGGAGGAAATGGATTAGAACCATATTAATTTAATAATTTCACCTTTGATAATTTAATTCAAAATGCAAAGTTACTATATTTATCAGTGATTATCTACAAATAGTACTAATCACAGTGTTTTAAAGGGTTGGGATTTTTATTTATCAGTTTATGTGCATGTAGGCATCAAATGAACAAACAGCAGATTTAAAGTTATTATTATTAATTTTCATCTATTAATTCACTTTTCAAGAGACTGTCAGTACCTTTCCATACCAAGTAGAAGCCTATTGAGTGCCAAAGAGTTATTTTCCTGTGTTATCTTGTTACTGAAGACACTGTAGTTGAATCGACTCTTCACTGTTATAGCAAGGCACAGAATTACCCACATATTGTATGTATACATGGCAAGGTTTTGGAGGCCAGGTGTGTTTGTGTCTATGCATGCATAAAGGGATGGATGGCCTCTACCCACTGGGGATCCGTGCTGAAGCGCTTTGCTCCTCTGGAGTGGGTCCCCTGGTACCGAGTCATGTTACAGCAGTGCTTGGAGAGATGCAGCCTGTGGGAAGCCCATATGGCATTAGTTCGGGAAGGACAGCATTCCATGGGAGGGACTCCACATGGAGCAGGGGCAGAGGGTGACCATGAAAGAGCAGCAGAGACAAATAATTATGTTCTGTCTGCAGCCCTCATTCCCCTACACTCGGGGAGAGGAGCTAGAAGAGGATGAATGGGGGTGGGGAAGGTATTTATATTCTCATTGCTCTAATCTATAGACAACAAAAAAAATCATCCTTCAGTTAATTTAGAAACAATGCAGAGCTGCCTTATGGTCTTAAGACTGCATGTATTTTAGCTCAAGACCTGATGAGTATCTACTGCCCTACAACTCACATGTATTTAGTAAGCTTTTTGGGAATGCAAGAGTTGTTAGGAAAATATACCATAGATTCTATCATTCCAGTAGAAAATGAGTATTATGTGTAGCAAGTCCTAATGGGAAATGTCCACAGCTTGAGGATATTCAGGCCTTCTAGTAGTACCATTCCAAGAACTGCAGCTTTGGATTCCATGTATGAATTTTCAAGTATGTATCATTCCTAAGGACAGTTGCTGTGTAATGCACATCTGTTATTTTATATATTTTCTTTGTTTCAACATGAACATGAATATTTTTTGGAGAACAAATAGTCAGAAGTCCTTAAAATTCAGTGCACGATCTTTAAAAAAATTGTAAAGTTTTTTTTTCTTTGATTTGATACTAATATAATGAGCTTTATTCTTCTGTTCAGTGGTATTTCTCTCCTTATATTCAGTTTGGAAAGGCACATAGGAACATAAATCTTGCATTTAACAGTGTGGGAGACTATGTGTTGCTGCCATTGTCAGTTGCAGAGTTAGATTTGCACTGTCTGTCCTCCAGGGATGTCCCCACTTAAACATTCCTGTGTCCCTACTGCAGGAGAGACTGGCAGAAATATTTACAGAACTCTAGTCCTTAGACTAGAACACTAAGCTGGGAAAAGGAGAACTGTGCCTCCAGCTTATTCACCTAGGCTTATTATTATTATTGATATTACCTTTATTTATTCAGTAGCTATTTAAAATAAATTTTATGTGCTGTCCTGAGTCAGTTGTCCTAATCAACTGAGAATCTGATCAATAAGTAGCAAATCAGGCTGCTTTGTGCTTTCTAAATAACTCTCCTATTCAGTAATCAACTTTCAAAAGGTTAATATGAAAATCTCCACAGCTGTAAGTTGAGGAAACAGAATTAGTGAGAATAACAGCCTCACAGACATGACCAGCTGGCTTCTATTATACTTAAACCAATGTGATGTGCCTAACCCCAAGCAAACAAACAACAACAACAACAACAAAAAGAAAAAAATAGTTTGGGCACATATTTTATTTTTTCTGATTGCTGGCTTAATCATAGAATCATGAAATGGTTTGGGTTGGAAGAGACCTTTAAGATCATCTAGTTCCAACCCCTCTGCTATAGGCAGGGACACTTCCCTCTAGACCAGGTTGCTCAAAGCCCCATCCAGCCTGGCCTTGAATACTTCCAGGAAGGGGGCATCCACAACATCTCCGGGCAACCTGTTCCAGTGTCTCACCACCCTCACAGTAAAGATTTTTTTCCTAATGTCTAGTCTAAATTTACCCTCTTCCAGTTTAAAGACATTTCCCCTTGTCCTGTCAATATGTGACCTTAAAAAAAGTCCCTCCCCAGCTTTCCTATAAGTCCCCTTCAGGTACTGGAAGGCTGCTATAAGGTCTCCTCAGAGCCTTCTCCAGGCTGAAGAGCCCCAGCTCTCTCAGCCTGTCCTCATAGGGCGGTGCTCCAGCCCTCTGATCATCTTCGTGGCACTGCTCTGGACCCACTATAAAAGCTCTATGCCCTTCTTGTGCTGTGGTCTCCAAAACTGAACATAGTACTGCAGGTGGGGTCTCATGAGAGCAGAGCAGAGGGGCAGAATCGCCTCCCTCGACCTCCTGGTAACGTTTCTCTTGATGCAACCCAGGATACAGTTGGCCTTCTGGGCTGCAAGCACACATTGCCATCTCCTGTTGAGTCTTTCGTCAGTCAGCATTCCCAAATCCTTCTCAGGGCTGCTCTCTCGCCATTCTCTCCCTAACCTGTATTTGTGCTTGGGATTGCCCCAACCCAGATGCAGGACCTTGCACTTGGCCTTGTTGAACTTCACGAGGTTGGCATGGGCCTGTCTCCCTTCCCTCTAGTGTGTCAACTGCACCACTCAGCTTGGTGTTGTTTGCAAACTTGGCAGGAGTGCACTCAATCCCACTATCCATGTCTCCTACAAAAATGTTAAGTAACACCAGTCCTAGCACTGAGCACCGAGGAATGCCACTTGTCACCAGTCTCCACTTGAACGCTGAGCTGTTGTCTGCAACTCTCTGAGTACAACCATTCAGCCAATTCCTTATGAGGAGAGTGGTCCATCCGTCAAAACCATTCCTTCTCCAATTTGGTGACCAGGATGTCATGCAGCACAGCATCAAACACAAGTCCAGGTAGATTAGATTGGGTATATTATTACACAACTGGCTGAGTTTTGTGACACAGTGACTGATATTATGAATTCTTTTCTTTGAGCTAAAGGCTCACTTTTACCTGTTTCAGTACTGAATTTCATAGTGTTATTCTCATCGCTTCTATATAAAATGTTTAGACAGGGAAGGTTTGATTCAAGCCAATGCAGACAAATTCTTATGTTCTTTTGCCTGTGATGCGTTTGTTTCTTTGAAAATGTGTTTCCAGGGAACTAAAGGTATCCAAATAATAATAAATTCAGGTTTAAAGAATCTAAACAGAGTATTGATCAGGAAAGGAAATATCCACCAGCCTTGGAAACCACAATAGCTACAAAGAGATCAGTAACACTGATAGAACCCTTTATTTCAACAGTCATCACCATTAGACAATTTGCACAAATGAGCTGACCAAGATGGTCCCCATTTTAGAGTGTGACAGCTGTGCATGGCCATCCAGAATGTGGCTTGTTTTTCATGTTTTTGTCACCACTGTTGAATCACAGCATCCGCTGCTTCACTGTGCTCACATCCAGTGTTTGGTCTCTGCAGTGTCTGATACACCAACTCAGATGTAACCGATCCAAATCATTTATTACAAGTTCTCACATCTCTTATATACCTTCACAAGTTTTCTTTTTGTAGCTTTCCCATTTGCCCATACGACTTTCCCATCCACCTTTACATGTCAACAGAGCATTCTACAAAACAGTCTTCAACCGTTCATGCAGGCACTTATCCAATCTGAGCCCTGAGATGTTCATTCTTCTTCTAGAGATGTCCTTGGTTCTCATGCTGTTTATCTTGCTCCACAGCTGCTGCTCTGAACAGTTTTTCTTGTATTCCCACAGGTTTCCATAAATGATGATTTGTTCCCAGATAGTTAGAATGCTAGAAGATTTTGTGGAGCCTGTAAGAATTTAAATTATTTTTCTCTTTTTTCTTGTAATGTTACACCATGCATGATTTCCTAATGTTTGTTGACAAGAGGAACTTTTGAGAAACCATTGTACTGGGGACCTCATTATAAAATACAGCAAAGATCGGAAAGATATTGGGATATCTGAAATTCTTTTGTAGACTATAATGAGCTAAATATACTTCGTATTATCATATCTTTTTGCTTTTCTTACACTTCACTGTAATATTACCATGCATCTTCATATTAGATGTTTCTGTCCTATTTAACCAAATATGCAGGCTTGTATCTTCACAACTGTATTTTATTAATATGCCATTATACCTTTCAGAAATTTCTTGTATCGTTTCTTTTTCTAGTCTCTTAAGTCAGTATTTTTTGGAATACTGTTACATGAAAAGCTGCTTCCTAAGGGGTATTAATAGACATAATCAAAAGCATTACAATCATAATCTCAACAATTATGAAACTTTCTTAATAAGTGAAATCTTCTGGACATTCTACTTGCAATACTCTGTCTGGGTCCATCCTGTTCACCTGGGAGAAATCCCACATAATTAGTTGCCTTGTAGGGAAGTTAAGTAGATAAGGTCTTTATAAGACCTTCTGAGGCCGTTATTTTTGGAAAGAAAAAAGAGTAAATGAGGGTGCTTGTTCTGCAAAGAGCAGTATCTGAGCATCTGTACAATGCCCTTGATACCACATATGTGTATAGACTGGATTTAATTTTTTTTTGCTGCAGGAGAACATCTTTAAAATTGATAATTGTAAGATGTTATAGCTTTTATGAAGAATAATGAAAGTAATGCCTTAGACTTTTAGTGAATACCGTTATTTAAAACACATTAATTGCTTTTTTCTTCTTATATTTATGTAATGTGTTGGGATTTCTTGACTCTGAACAGAAAATCTACCTGCCTCTTTTAATACTAGGAAAAAGGGTTGTGTTACTACAGATGTGAAACAATTATTCCAACATATAAACATTTTTAAAGAGTGGTAAAACATTCTTCTTGAGGAAAAGATTCTTTCTAACGTAAAATTCATCTTTTCCTATTACTATGCTAAGAACATCCTATGCAAATGCTATATAACTTATGCAAAGCAAACCCTATTATTTCTTCTTATCCAGCTTTATCATTGCCAAGAAGATGCTAATTGGGCAGTTAACAGCTTTTTATTGAGGATAGTGTTCAGAAAGGGCTGGCTCAAGCATGGGTTATTCTCTGTCCAGTTTATTATTCTAACTTTAAGGTTTGCTTAGGCAGATTTGGAAACTGCTTTAAATTATATTTTAGTGTATATGTTTTCATGATTGATAGTACACACTGAATGCTTTAAGAATCATAGAATATCCTGAGTTGGAAGGATTTCACAAGGGTTACTGAGTCCATCTTCTGTCTCCACACAGAATCGATCAAAAATCAAACTCTATGTCTGAGAGCATTGTCCAAACACTTCTTGATCTCTGGCATGGTTGGAGGCAAGAGTACTGTCCTGGGAAACCTGTTTCAGGGCCCAACTACTGTATCAGTGAAGATGTTTTTCCTAATATCAAACCTGACCCTCACCATTGCTGCTCCATCCTGTATCGCTGTCACCAGAGAGAGGAAGATGTAGGCTACCATGTGGTCCCCCTTCAGTTTCTTATTCTCCAGGCTGAACAAATCAAGAGACCTTAACCACTCCTCATAACTATTGCCCTCTAGATCCTTCACCATTATTCTAGCTATCCTCTGGATGCTCCCTCTAATAGTTTGATGTCCTTCTTATATTGGGGCACCAAACACTGCACAAAGTACTTGAGGCAAAGTTGCACCAGTGCTGAGACCTTTCTTGGGCTTGAATTCTGGAAGTAATGGGAATGAAATATGCTACTAATCTATCATAAGAAAACACTGCATTTTACAATTCCTAGAATCACAGAATTGCAGGAGTTGGAAGGGACTTCAAGAGATCACTGAGTTCGACCTCCCTGCTAAAGCAGATACTCTACAATAGATCACGTAGGTAGGCATCCATACGGGTCTTGAATATCTCCATTGAAGGAGATTCCACAACCTCTCTGTGCAATCTGTTCCAGTGCTCCGTCATCCTTACCATAAAGAAGTGCCTCTGCATGTTAGTATGGAACTTCCTGTGTTCAAGTTTTAGGCCATTATTCCCTGTCCTATTGCTACACACCACCAAGAAGAGCCTGGCCTCATCCATTTGCCTCCCACCTCCCTTTAGATATTTAGAGACATTTATCAATTCCCCTCTCAATGTTTTGCCCAGGCTGAATAGACCCAGGTTACTCAGCCTTTCCTCATATGGGATATGATCCGGGCCCTTTATCATCTTTGTGGCACTACACTGGACTTCAAGGAGATCCCTGTCTTTTTTGAACTGGGGAGCCCAGAACTGGACACAGAATTCTAAATGTGGCCTCACCAGGAGAGGGTAGAGAGGGAGGATCACCTCCCTTCACCTGCTGTTCATACTCTTTTTAATATACCTCGGGATCCCATTGGCCTTCTTGGCCACCAGGGCACACTGCTGGCTCGTGGCCAACCTGTTGTCCACCAGGACTCCCAGGTTCTTTTCTGCAGAACTCCTCTCCAGCAGGTCATGTCCCAACCTGTACTGATACTTGTGGTTATTCCTTCCCAGGTGCAAGACTCATCACTTGCTCTTGTTAAGCCTCACCAGGTTCCACCCTGCCCAACTCTCCATTCTGTCTAGGTCTTGTGGAACAGTAGCACAGCCTGCCGAATTGTCAGCCACTCCTCCCAGTTTTCTATTATCAGCAAACTCTCTGAGGGTGGACTCTGTCACTTCATTCTGGTTGTTCATGAAGATATTAAACAAGACTGGACCCAGCACTGACCCTTGGGGAACACCACTAGTTACAGGCCTCTAACTAGTCTGCACCACTGATGACAAACCTTTGAGCTCTGCCAGTCAGCCATTTCTCAGTCCACCTCACCGTCCACTCATCTATCCAGCTCTTTCTAAGTTTCATAACAAGATTGTTGTGGGAGATGGTGTCAAATGCCTTGCTGAAGTCAAGGTACACAACATCTACTGCTGTCCCCTCATCTACCCAGCTGATTATGACATCGTAGAAGGCTACCAGATTGGTCAAGTGTGATTTTCTCTTGAGGAATCCATGTTGACTACTACTGATAACCTTCTTCTCTTCTAATTGCTTGGAGAGGGTACCCAGAACAAGTTGTTCCATCACCTTTCCAGGGAAGGAAGTGATGCTAACTGGCCTGCAAAATGAAATAGAATCTCAGATTGAATCCTGGAAGACTGGAAAACTATTGTGATAAAGAATCTACAAACATAGAATGCATAAGCATCTGGCCAAAAATTTCTTTTTTGATTTTGAATGGCAGTTACCAGTAACCAGATAAGAAATTTTGGTTTCTGTTTGAGAATATTAATTTCAGATTAATATGTATGCATAGCCTGAACAATGAACTCCTATATCAAACGCAAGCTTCAAGCTCAGAAAATTTTCTTTGCCAAACAAAATAATCATATATATCTTACATCTGGGAAATATAAAGCAATTAGAAGAATGATAGCTAAATAGCATCTTCTGTCAGCTGAGACAATGAACATTTTTCTGGAAAAAAAAAAAAAATCAGATTCAGGTATATAGCCTGAAGCTGTATGGAGGAGAGCAGAAATTTGAAACTATTAAAATTTATAATACAAAATAACAAGAAGATGAGAGGTTTAGATCTCTCATTGCAAAATCTATTCCTTGCAGAGATGGAGTATCATATTATAACTTACTTAAAAACGCCAAATTTTCTCCAGGATACATTATAGTTTTCTAATGAGAGGTAAAAACAATCAGAGGATAAACCTATCTTTTTTTTTCTCCTTTTGAAGTCTGCAGAAAAGGTCAAAGATATGCACTCTAGCACTGTCATAGAATCCTCTGCTCTCTGTGAAATGACCCAGACATATTGCAGTGGTACTCAACACAAGTGTTTTGTTGTCTAAGCTTTTCCTAAGATTTAGACTGTCTTCCTAAAAAAATTAATTGCATTAATCACATTTTTTTACATTTGCCTGCAGTTAGCCTGTCCTTTTTAGTTGTTTTAGATTCTGTTAGCTAATTTCAGACATATTTGCATAACAGAAAAATCTCAGAAATATTCTTAGAAATTTTATGAAAATAGCTCATGAAATTGACTCTGGTATGATATTCTCAGTAGGTAGAAGCTGCAAGATGAAATCAGCTACATTAGTAAACAATAAAGAGTCAGCAAGAATTGTATTATGAATACTCTACTGACAGCAAGAGTTTCACTACACACTTGTTATAGATTCATGACAAATCAGGATAAAATAAAGCTAGAAAAACAGGTGTTTATTAGTTTTGGTAATCATTTCCTTTATGGATTTCACTTAGGCTTTTTATCCTGCAAGGTAGCATCTTTATGATGAAAGTATCAGAAATGGGATAGAAGGTACTATCTGCTGACCCACCTGGTTCTAAGATGCCTTTTTAGAGTTGGTATATGTTCCATATTTATTTTCATTGAAAGAATAAGAGAAATAAGAGCTAAATCACTTCTATTTTAATTAAATCTCAGTACCAAGTACCCTATTTTTTAGTTTTTTAATTTTTTATTTTTAATATACAATTGAATTTCATAAAGACCCTTTTCAGATCCTTTTGAAGATCTTCACTTAGATATCAATTAGACTGCATTATTAGAAATGAACACTTTTGTTCTGTAGTAGAGAGAACCTCTTGACGAAGAAGATTCCTAAGTTAGTGTTTGGCTTTACTGACAATCTTTATCCACAGATTGTCTTTGTATTCTTTATTAGCAAGCTTGATACTACATAATGAATTTCTTTTTTATGATTTCATTTGGTATTTTTTAAGGCTCTTTGTTCAGTACAAAGCTTCCATACAAGTTGTGAGATGTTCTTTCTAGCCAAACTCTTGTCAGCATCCAAAGAAACATTTTACCCTCATGTTTGGAGGATCTGGAAGACTCACATTTGTGTTGACGTCATTTGTGTTGTCTGGTCTTGTTCAGTATCTTCATTGACAACCTTGATGAGGGGATAGTGTCCAGCCTCAGTAGGTACGCCAATGATACAAAGCTGGGAGGAGTGGCTGACACAATGGAAGGCTGTGCTACCATTCAGTGAGACCTGAACAGACTGGAGAGCTGGGCAGCAAGAAACAAGATGAGGTTTAACAAAAGCAAGTGTAGAGTCTTGCACCTGGGAAGGAATAACCACAAGTATCAGTACAGGCTGGGACATGACCTGCTGGAAAGGAGCTCTGCAGAGAAGAATGTGGGAGTCCTGGTGGACAACAGGTTGGCCACGAGCCAGCAGTGTGCCCTGAGGGCCAAGAAGGCCAGTAAGATCCTGGGGTGCATTAAGAGGAGCATGACCAGCAGGTGAAGGGAGGCGATCCTCCCTCTCTATTCTGCTCTGGTCAGGCCTCACCTGGAGTACTGTATCCATTTCTGGGCTCCCTGGTACAAAAAAGACAGGGATCTCCTGGAGAGAGTTCAGCAGAAGGCCTCAAAGATGATAAAGGGCCTGGATCACCTCTCCAATGAGGAAAGGCTGAGTGAACTGGGTCTGTATAGCCTTGAGAAAAGAAGACTCAGAGGGGTTCTTAGTGATATTTATAAATATCTTAAGGGTGGGAGTCAAAGAGACATGGCCAACCTCTTTTCAGCAGTCTGTGGGGACAGGACAAGGGGAAACAGCCATAAACTGGAGCATAGGAAGTTCCACACCTATATGTGAAAGAACTTCTTCATGGTAAGGGTGACGGAGCACTAGAACAGGCTGCCCAGGGAGGTTGTGGAATCTCCTATGGAGATATTCAAGACCCGCCTGGACACCTTCCTGTGCAGCCTGCTGTAGGGAGCCTGCTTTGCAGGGGCGTTGGACTCGATGATCTCTGAAGGTCCCTTCCAGCCCCTACAATTCTGTGATTCTGTGATTCTGTGACATTTGCCCATACAAATTTGTTACAGAACAATGCTGAGAACTATTTTTGTACCCCTTCTATGCTAGGCAGGTGGCTTAAATCTGTGGAGCCAATGGAGGAAAACTATAATTGAACAGGCAAAGAAAAAAAGTTAATTGCTGTATGTGGGGAAACAGGATCCTTTTTCACATCTGCCAGAATGTACTGTTAAGATTCTGTGCCACACTTCACTTTATATTTCAAATCGCAATAACAATTTATTTATTTTTTTTTTTTGGTCAGGTAAAATGTGGTATTTGGGATTTCAATGTATCACATTAAAAAGCTCAGATTAAACGTATTTGCTCAAAAGACATTACAACTACTTTAGTTCTTTACATTTTCATGGTAGTCTGTATGACTACCAAACAGTGAGAACTGTTTTATAAGAGTTGCATTTCTTTTAAGAAGCCTGATTTTTTTTTCGTTCATGGCTGATTCCACAGACACTTATTCCACCAAATACTCTGAACTTTAAATTAAATGTATGTATTTTGTAAATAGCAGCAATAACACAACAGCAGCTGGTAAGCTAGTGAGTTCTTGTCTACCTTGATGTATTATTCTAGTAACTATTGAGCTCCCTGTATTAAAGACTGTAACATCAGGTCCTATTTCTCTTCTTTAGAGCAATTGCAGTTTGTTCCAGTAGGACCGAGCACCTTTTCAGGTGTGGCAGTAGTTACTGGAATTCCTCTAGCTAAGCATTCATTCGCAAAGATTTTCACTTCAGTAAATTACATTCCATTTTCAGTACATTTTATCCTGATGGTGCTTTAGCATCATTCATTTTACAGTTTCTCACTGTGCTATAAGGAATTGTTTTACATTTAAGATAGATTTAAATCTTCTGTATGGATAATTAGAAATCTACATTTTCATCTTCTCCTCTCCTTTTTACTGTTCAGTGACTTTTTTAGTATATTTTTTTTCCCTGCAGTGATTGAAAATAGAAAAAGGACATTTCTGGAAAAAAAAAAAAAAAAGTATCAGATCTTCATGTAAATAAATAGTTATTAGAATTCAAAAACATGCCTCAAATCTGTTAAAAAGTGAGAATTTTTATATTGACACATGCATCGATCTTGAGTAAGAAGACCTAGTGGGTAGCAAAGTATTTTCTACAGCTAGTGATTTTGGAGGTTTGAAAGAAGACGCAGATTCAGCTCTGATAACTTATGAGGGTAAGTGCTCCATACTAGGTTTAAAAAGCAGTGGTAGGGATCAAAAGCACCTTTATTAGTAGCTACAGAGGCAGATTACTAGTAATAACAAAGAAGAGGAATAAGAAGAGGAAACAACACTACATTTTCCATAGGCAGGAAATAGAGAAGAACATTCAGTCTCAGGTGTGCTTATGTAAACTTTTACATACTAAGACAAACTTATTATTCCTTCTCTGTCTGAATGCATGGGATTTTCTGAAAAATAATTATTTCCTGCCATCCTAATTGTATAGTAGAGAGCAGATAGCAAATTCCTTTTATTTGCTTTCTCCTTTCGAAAGCTTGCATCTACAGACACGTACAAGAATGTCATAAACAACACTTCTTACTACCACGTTAAACAGTATGTTCAGTAACCAGCAGAGTGGAAAATAGATCTCATCTTTCATTCTAAAGATACTATTTCCATAGGGCAGAAAAGGTGCTGTAAAACATCAAAAACTTCAATGTTACTTCTCATTTGTTATACTTACTACCCTATTGCAGTATGTTAGTACATAAATTCAACATAATATCAGAGGAATCATTAAGAAGCATTTTAAATAATTCTACCTTCAGAGTGTATTCAAGTTACTATTGCGAACAATAATACTTTACAGTTCAAAAGGTAAAGTTAGGTATATATTACAATATATAATATAGAAAAAAAATAATCCAGATTTCTTTTGCTATCTTACCATCAGTGTTTAAGAGTGATTAGTTAGCTTTCAGTGAATTCCAATTAGAGATCAACAAAAGTGTTTAGCAAGATTGTGGTAAATAAAGGTGTCCTGTAGTCTATTTGCCCCTTTTCAGAACTGTAGAGGATAGATAGGAAAACAAAATATTTCTTCTGAAACTGTTATTTTTGAGGGAATTTTCTGACTCAAGTTCAATATCTTTGCCTAGATGGGAAGCAGTTATTTTCTAGTTAGGTGCTAGCAAGGGACCTAGAGATAAGAAAAGGCAAAATGTATTTCTTGTGTTACATAGCTTTAAGTATCATAGGCCATGTATATAGTGCAACGCTTTCTCTACATCTGTGGGCATGTTGGAAGTGAACAAAATTAAAAAAGAAAACAACCAAACTTGTAATCAACTTCGTGAAAAAAAAAAAAAAAAAAGTCAGTCTGCCCTAATTTCTTTTTTTAATCACATTAAAGAATGTCTCTACTGGAGAGCTTCATTCAGTTACCGATAATGCCTTTACATTGTAGGTCAGTAACAGACTCATGAGATTGGAAAAACTAAAGTAAGATTTATGCTCTTGGAAAAATCATCCTAGAAGTTAGAAGCCTGAAAAAGATTTCACAAGTTTAAATCAATGATGGGGAGATGCTCATCCAGCAATAGCATGTTAGTATAACTGTTATTTGAATGGTTACAGAACATGTAGTGTTAACTAAGCAAAAAGTGTCTGAAATTAGAAGAGATTCAAGGCTACCTACAATAAATGAAATTCCACAGAGCTCTGAGAGAAAATAACAATTATTTTAATAACAGAATTCTTTAGGACATAGTGTCTGGCTTGGTGCTTGCGTACCTTCAGAGCTGAAGCATGAACCTCCTTCTAAGTTTTACAGAGTTTCAGTTTTATCTTTTGTATTCTCTGAAACTAAAGATATGTGCAGATACTAGATAAGTGTTTTAATTACTTTTTAATTTAAAATTAGAAACATAATTCCCTATAGTAATAAGGTTACAGAAATAATTTAAAGGCAGTTAAATGAATGCAAGCTTTGGATTCTTGTATAATACCATCTTTAGTGTCTGTAATTAGATTTAGATTTGTTCTTCCATTAATCAAAATTAATTTGTATGTCCTTTAGGAGCATTCATATATTCAAATCCAGAAAAAAAAAAAAAAAGTATGTTTGCTTGCCAAGTGAGTTATTTGAATACGGTAATATTTAGAAACATGGCTTAAAAACTAGGTATTTAATGAAAGAGTTTTATCACCAGTACATTTCCAGGAAAACAGAAGCTGTAGCTGATACTCAACAACTGCATGAATAAAATATAAATTATAGTCATTATAAAAGTTATTATCGAATTTCAGGTGCTTTGAATTTACAGGTCCATGTCTCTCAAAACTTTTCAATATCACATCACTATTTTCTAGCTTCAATGTGTTTATCAGTGTTTAATTGTATATTAAAACTGACAGTGAATCTCTCTCTGCAGTTTCAAGCTAAATAGAGGTACACACTGAGAAGTATCATGTGTTTTTAAAACTTTTAATATAATTTCCAGTTCTTCTGAATTTATTTTAAAAGAAAGAACTGAGTGTAATGAAAAGTGGATGACATTTGAATTAGGATTGCAAACTTCAAACAAAAACATTTAAATTATGAAAATAATTTAATCAAACACAATATTTTTTGTACAAAATATTTATTCTACAGCAACATAACAAGATAGATATACTTTATTTTAAAATTATCCGTGTGCACAAATTTGTGTTTCAACAGCTACTCTGCTTCCAAAATTAAGATTGTGAGATACTGATCCCTGCAAAAAAGCCTATGAAGAGGTGGATATTATTCTAGAAAGTGTTTATTTATCAGTAGTGATCTTGCAGTCGATCTCCATCTCTCTCTCCTTCTCTCTCTTTTTAAATCATTGATTTTTTTTCAAAGACACAAAAGCTTCATATCTTTCTCACTGTGGAAGCCCAGGTTTATTGTAGAAGTTTACTTATTTTTATATATCAACTATACATTTCTAGATAGTCCCTTGTTCAGACCAGATAATAAATCTGGGAGATGTATGCTATTTGCAATTTCTGTTATTTTAAATGGTTATGCTCAGAACAAAAGGCAAATCTTAAACATTTGTAACCTTTTTCACTTGTCCTGTGAAAAAGTGACTGATTCTGCTGAGAGGAAACTGGTCATTCAACATTGCTCACAGTTTCAGCAGCAGCTGAAATTGTTCTTAGAAACCAACTTGTCAGTGTTATAGCGAGGTACGTGCACAAGGACTTATCTGGAAATAGATGCTAGTATGCCTGGTCTGTGGAGGTGGTAGTCAGCAAAGTTCAGATAACTTTGTTCCTGTGCATAAAAGATCAAGCGTGTTACACAGCTTATGGTTAGGAGAGGCTGTGGATGTATTCACTTGCACCATCCTGAGTTCTTGTCTACCTTGGCTCTTCAACGAGTGGTTGAAGGAAAGTCTCAGTGAAAAGCAGCACGCAGTATCATTCTCTGGAGTGGGCAACAGTGTATTTCATACTGCAGAATCTTGAAACTTTTCTTTTTAAATGAATTTGAAAGTGTGTATGAGTTTTCTGAGGTCATAATGAGAAAAAAAATCAAAGCCAACTTTGACATGGTTATGTACATTTACAGAAATTTTAAGCTATATATATATGAAAACCCTCATTACAGTGAAACTTTGGGATGCATGCCAAGTTAGCTGCATTTATGAAACTGAAACATAAATAAGAAGTCCTGGTTTATGTAAATATAGAGCATAGCATTTGTGGAAGCAAACGTGAAGGCATTTTTAAGAACCTGTCACCAAGCATCATAAACCACATGCTCAAAAATCCTGTTCTGCTTTTATCTCCTTCTCTCTTCACTTCCACTACCTCTAATACATGGGCTAAGGACGATATTGTTGTATGTACATATACTAGAGAAGCAACATTCAAGTGTTTCTATATATATTGACAACTAAAGCAACCACTCAAAAGATGCAGACATTTGAATGCTGTGAGTAACATAAGTAAATAGTATTTTCAATGTAGACAGTACGAATCAATATCAAACACTACAATGTCTATATAAATATAGATGTCTCCTTTTCTTTAGGAGGCTTACATTTCAAGTTGTCCAATCCAACAAAAGGCACAAAACTGAGAATGTCTGAATCTTCGATATGCTGAATCCTTCCTGTTTGTACTGAGACCTGTATGCACTGAAGAGTTATGGATCCTCATTTTCAGTCTGTGGACACAAGTCCTGAAAGACCTGTTAAACATATTACTTCAGTAGTTCACTTAGAATTGATAAAAAATAGTGTCAGAAATCATGTCTTTCCTTTAGTATTCAGATATGAATAGAAAATTAAAGGTTTTTTTTTTAACTTAAATAATAGATAATAATAATGCAGTTAAATTTTTACAAACCAGCATAAATGGTTAAGGATCCAAATAATTCCTTTCAAAATATTTGAAATCTTTTATTAATTATGACACCAAATAATTGTACCAATCATCATATCCACAGAGCATTTCAGTATTGTCTTTTCAAACTGTTTTCTTGTAGACTTCTGTATAACATGGAAATCTAACAGCTCCAATTATACCTCTTTTCAGGTTGAGTAATTAAACAGTGCAGCAGAAAAATGTATGATCTACAGACACTCTTATGTCTTTACTTTTTTGAAGTGTTATTTGTGTAAGGCCCGAATTAACTCTTCAAGTAATTAGTATATTTTTCAAGGGTTTCCCATTTGTGCATAAAATCAAGTGTACGGTTCTTTTCAGATACTTTCTGTCTAAAATCATTAGCTTCAATAGAACTTCCAGTGTATCTTCTGTTCAGCCTCATTATGGCACAGTTGCCTTTTATACAATTTAAAGACAGTGTGTGCGTGTTCTGATGCCCTATTTTTGGTCCAGTAGCTCCCAGCTTTGCACAAAGTAGTAGTGAAATAGGGTAGGTTATCAAAGTGAATTAATCAAAGTATTGAATGAAGTGTGAGTAAGGTAATTTTGAAATTTGTGTCATTTTAAAAAATGGTAATGTCAGTACTCTGTAACAATATTAAACTACAGGGATAGATGTGACAGAAATAAAAACAAAATAAATCTCTCTTTATATATATATTTATATATTTTACTACAGCATGGAAATATAAGGAATCAAAGTTTTAGCCTTCGCTACAGCGAAAACACTGACTACCAGAGAAAGGCAGTGCATCCTAAGCAATTTGGAGGATGGAGGGATTCCATAATATAAGATAAATTACAGCTATCATACAGTTTCTAGGGTTAGCCAACAAGAAATTCAGCAGATAGGATCTGGTCTTCTGAAACTATGAAATTCATAGTTCCAATCTTCACCAGAATCCAAAAAAAAAAAAAAAACAAAAAGCAACTTGTGACTTTAAATATCAAATTATATCCAGAGATGTGACATACTTTCTTCTTATCTCACAGTTCAGCAGATGCTGCATTCTTACAACATTTCATTTTCCCATTTAATATTTTTGAACAGATTTAAACCTTCATCTTTTAGCCAAGAGGATGAAAGATCCTGTTAGGACTTTTACCAGTAGGCCCTCATTGTCTNGCAGTGATTGAAAATAGAAAAAGGACATTTCTGGAAAAAAAAAAAAAAAAGTATCAGATCTTCATGTAAATAAATAGTTATTAGAATTCAAAAACATGCCTCAAATCTGTTAAAAAGTGAGAATTTTTATATTGACACATGCATCGATCTTGAGTAAGAAGACCTAGTGGGTAGCAAAGTATTTTCTACAGCTAGTGATTTTGGAGGTTTGAAAGAAGACGCAGATTCAGCTCTGATAACTTATGAGGGTAAGTGCTCCATACTAGGTTTAAAAAGCAGTGGTAGGGATCAAAAGCACCTTTATTAGTAGCTACAGAGGCAGATTACTAGTAATAACAAAGAAGAGGAATAAGAAGAGGAAACAACACTACATTTTCCATAGGCAGGAAATAGAGAAGAACATTCAGTCTCAGGTGTGCTTATGTAAACTTTTACATACTAAGACAAACTTATTATTCCTTCTCTGTCTGAATGCATGGGATTTTCTGAAAAATAATTATTTCCTGCCATCCTAATTGTATAGTAGAGAGCAGATAGCAAATTCCTTTTATTTGCTTTCTCCTTTCGAAAGCTTGCATCTACAGACACGTACAAGAATGTCATAAACAACACTTCTTACTACCACGTTAAACAGTATGTTCAGTAACCAGCAGAGTGGAAAATAGATCTCATCTTTCATTCTAAAGATACTATTTCCATAGGGCAGAAAAGGTGCTGTAAAACATCAAAAACTTCAATGTTACTTCTCATTTGTTATACTTACTACCCTATTGCAGTATGTTAGTACATAAATTCAACATAATATCAGAGGAATCATTAAGAAGCATTTTAAATAATTCTACCTTCAGAGTGTATTCAAGTTACTATTGCGAACAATAATACTTTACAGTTCAAAAGGTAAAGTTAGGTATATATTACAATATATAATATAGAAAAAAAATAATCCAGATTTCTTTTGCTATCTTACCATCAGTGTTTAAGAGTGATTAGTTAGCTTTCAGTGAATTCCAATTAGAGATCAACAAAAGTGTTTAGCAAGATTGTGGTAAATAAAGGTGTCCTGTAGTCTATTTGCCCCTTTTCAGAACTGTAGAGGATAGATAGGAAAACAAAATATTTCTTCTGAAACTGTTATTTTTGAGGGAATTTTCTGACTCAAGTTCAATATCTTTGCCTAGATGGGAAGCAGTTATTTTCTAGTTAGGTGCTAGCAAGGGACCTAGAGATAAGAAAAGGCAAAATGTATTTCTTGTGTTACATAGCTTTAAGTATCATAGGCCATGTATATAGTGCAACGCTTTCTCTACATCTGTGGGCATGTTGGAAGTGAACAAAATTAAAAAAGAAAACAACCAAACTTGTAATCAACTTCGTGAAAAAAAAAAAAAAAAAAGTCAGTCTGCCCTAATTTCTTTTTTTAATCACATTAAAGAATGTCTCTACTGGAGAGCTTCATTCAGTTACCGATAATGCCTTTACATTGTAGGTCAGTAACAGACTCATGAGATTGGAAAAACTAAAGTAAGATTTATGCTCTTGGAAAAATCATCCTAGAAGTTAGAAGCCTGAAAAAGATTTCACAAGTTTAAATCAATGATGGGGAGATGCTCATCCAGCAATAGCATGTTAGTATAACTGTTATTTGAATGGTTACAGAACATGTAGTGTTAACTAAGCAAAAAGTGTCTGAAATTAGAAGAGATTCAAGGCTACCTACAATAAATGAAATTCCACAGAGCTCTGAGAGAAAATAACAATTATTTTAATAACAGAATTCTTTAGGACATAGTGTCTGGCTTGGTGCTTGCGTACCCTCAGAGCTGAAGCATGAACCTCCTTCTAAGTTTTACAGAGTTTCAGTTTTATCTTTTGTATTCTCTGAAACTAAAGATATGTGCAGATACTAGATAAGTGTTTTAATTACTTTTTAATTTAAAATTAGAAACATAATTCCCTATAGTAATAAGGTTACAGAAATAATTTAAAGGCAGTTAAATGAATGCAAGCTTTGGATTCTTGTATAATACCATCTTTAGTGTCTGTAATTAGATTTAGATTTGTTCTTCCATTAATCAAAATTAATTTGTATGTCCTTTAGGAGCATTCATATATTCAAATCCAGAAAAAAAAAAAAAAAGTATGTTTGCTTGCCAAGTGAGTTATTTGAATACGGTAATATTTAGAAACATGGCTTAAAAACTAGGTATTTAATGAAAGAGTTTTATCACCAGTACATTTCCAGGAAAACAGAAGCTGTAGCTGATACTCAACAACTGCATGAATAAAATATAAATTATAGTCATTATAAAAGTTATTATCGAATTTCAGGTGCTTTGAATTTACAGGTCCATGTCTCTCAAAACTTTTCAATATCACATCACTATTTTCTAGCTTCAATGTGTTTATCAGTGTTTAATTGTATATTAAAACTGACAGTGAATCTCTCTCTGCAGTTTCAAGCTAAATAGAGGTACACACTGAGAAGTATCATGTGTTTTTAAAACTTTTAATATAATTTCCAGTTCTTCTGAATTTATTTTAAAAGAAAGAACTGAGTGTAATGAAAAGTGGATGACATTTGAATTAGGATTGCAAACTTCAAACAAAAACATTTAAATTATGAAAATAATTTAATCAAACACAATATTTTTTGTACAAAATATTTATTCTACAGCAACATAACAAGATAGATATACTTTATTTTAAAATTATCCGTGTGCACAAATTTGTGTTTCAACAGCTACTCTGCTTCCAAAATTAAGATTGTGAGATACTGATCCCTGCAAAAAAGCCTATGAAGAGGTGGATATTATTCTAGAAAGTGTTTATTTATCAGTAGTGATCTTGCAGTCGATCTCCATCTCTCTCTCCTTCTCTCTCTTTTTAAATCATTGATTTTTTTTCAAAGACACAAAAGCTTCATATCTTTCTCACTGTGGAAGCCCAGGTTTATTGTAGAAGTTTACTTATTTTTATATATCAACTATACATTTCTAGATAGTCCCTTGTTCAGACCAGATAATAAATCTGGGAGATGTATGCTATTTGCAATTTCTGTTATTTTAAATGGTTATGCTCAGAACAAAAGGCAAATCTTAAACATTTGTAACCTTTTTCACTTGTCCTGTGAAAAAGTGACTGATTCTGCTGAGAGGAAACTGGTCATTCAACATTGCTCACAGTTTCAGCAGCAGCTGAAATTGTTCTTAGAAACCAACTTGTCAGTGTTATAGCGAGGTACGTGCACAAGGACTTATCTGGAAATAGATGCTAGTATGCCTGGTCTGTGGAGGTGGTAGTCAGCAAAGTTCAGATAACTTTGTTCCTGTGCATAAAAGATCAAGCGTGTTACACAGCTTATGGTTAGGAGAGGCTGTGGATGTATTCACTTGCACCATCCTGAGTTCTTGTCTACCTTGGCTCTTCAACGAGTGGTTGAAGGAAAGTCTCAGTGAAAAGCAGCACGCAGTATCATTCTCTGGAGTGGGCAACAGTGTATTTCATACTGCAGAATCTTGAAACTTTTCTTTTTAAATGAATTTGAAAGTGTGTATGAGTTTTCTGAGGTCATAATGAGAAAAAAAATCAAAGCCAACTTTGACATGGTTATGTACATTTACAGAAATTTTAAGCTATATATATATGAAAACCCTCATTACAGTGAAACTTTGGGATGCATGCCAAGTTAGCTGCATTTATGAAACTGAAACATAAATAAGAAGTCCTGGTTTATGTAAATATAGAGCATAGCATTTGTGGAAGCAAACGTGAAGGCATTTTTAAGAACCTGTCACCAAGCATCATAAACCACATGCTCAAAAATCCTGTTCTGCTTTTATCTCCTTCTCTCTTCACTTCCACTACCTCTAATACATGGGCTAAGGACGATATTGTTGTATGTACATATACTAGAGAAGCAACATTCAAGTGTTTCTATATATATTGACAACTAAAGCAACCACTCAAAAGATGCAGACATTTGAATGCTGTGAGTAACATAAGTAAATAGTATTTTCAATGTAGACAGTACGAATCAATATCAAACACTACAATGTCTATATAAATATAGATGTCTCCTTTTCTTTAGGAGGCTTACATTTCAAGTTGTCCAATCCAACAAAAGGCACAAAACTGAGAATGTCTGAATCTTCGATATGCTGAATCCTTCCTGTTTGTACTGAGACCTGTATGCACTGAAGAGTTATGGATCCTCATTTTCAGTCTGTGGACACAAGTCCTGAAAGACCTGTTAAACATATTACTTCAGTAGTTCACTTAGAATTGATAAAAAATAGTGTCAGAAATCATGTCTTTCCTTTAGTATTCAGATATGAATAGAAAATTAAAGGTTTTTTTTTTAACTTAAATAATAGATAATAATAATGCAGTTAAATTTTTACAAACCAGCATAAATGGTTAAGGATCCAAATAATTCCTTTCAAAATATTTGAAATCTTTTATTAATTATGACACCAAATAATTGTACCAATCATCATATCCACAGAGCATTTCAGTATTGTCGTTTCAAACTGTTTTCTTGTAGACTTCTGTATAACATGGAAATCTAACAGCTCCAATTATACCTCTTTTCAGGTTGAGTAATTAAACAGTGCAGCAGAAAAATGTATGATCTACAGACACTCTTATGTCTTTACTTTTTTGAAGTGTTATTTGTGTAAGGCCCGAATTAACTCTTCAAGTAATTAGTATATTTTTCAAGGGTTTCCCATTTGTGCATAAAATCAAGTGTACGGTTCTTTTCAGATACTTTCTGTCTAAAATCATTAGCTTCAATAGAACTTCCAGTGTATCTTCTGTTCAGCCTCATTATGGCACAGTTGCCTTTTATACAATTTAAAGACAGTGTGTGCGTGTTCTGATGCCCTATTTTTGGTCCAGTAGCTCCCAGCTTTGCACAAAGTAGTAGTGAAATAGGGTAGGTTATCAAAGTGAATTAATCAAAGTATTGAATGAAGTGTGAGTAAGGTAATTTTGAAATTTGTGTCATTTTAAAAAATGGTAATGTCAGTACTCTGTAACAATATTAAACTACAGGGATAGATGTGACAGAAATAAAAACAAAATAAATCTCTCTCTATATATATATTTATATATTTTACTACAGCATGGAAATATAAGGAATCAAAGTTTTAGCCTTCGCTACAGCGAAAACACTGACTACCAGAGAAAGGCAGTGCATCCTAAGCAATTTGGAGGATGGAGGGATTCCATAATATAAGATAAATTACAGCTATCATACAGTTTCTAGGGTTAGCCAACAAGAAATTCAGCAGATAGGATCTGGTCTTCTGAAACTATGAAATTCATAGTTCCAATCTTCACCAGAATCCAAAAAAAAAAAAAAAACAAAAAGCAACTTGTGACTTTAAATATCAAATTATATCCAGAGATGTGACATACTTTCTTCTTATCTCACAGTTCAGCAGATGCTGCATTCTTACAACATTTCATTTTCCCATTTAATATTTTTGAACAGATTTAAACCTTCATCTTTTAGCCAAGAGGATGAAAGATCCTGTTAGGACTTTTACCAGTAGGCCCTCATTGTCTATCATTGTTCACATACTCCATCTAAAACAATTTTATTTGTAAGTTTAAATTTGTATTTAAGAGGGAAAGAAAGCATGCAGGTACTATAATGGTCTGAGTGAACATCCTTATTAGCAGGATGGAAAGCCATGATAAGTTACAGGCTCTTATTGGTTGTGTTAGACTTTAATTATTAATACAATGTGAAAGCAGGCTGAAATTCTCACTGTTAGCCCCTGCTGTTAGTGATATCCTCCTCTAGAGCAAATCATCTTGGAATATTTAAGGCATTACCAGGGAAGAGTGGGAAGCCTGACTCATTTCAGGCAAAGAAAATAATTGAGACACCACTCACTACATCTAAAAATCCTTGAGGTGTGTTTGGACTGAAAATCTGATCTTCTACATCTGTTCAGAACACACCAGATTGCTTTGAGCAATTCTATTTGATGTACAACCATTTTATTCATTTTAACTGGATTTATGGAGGAGGCAGGTGCAAAAGTGTAAACACTGAGGAACATCCAGACATGCTCAGAATAACAATGTCTTAACAGTTTGGAAATCTCTATTATATGCATCCTTACTGAGAAGAAATAGCATGCAAAGTGAGAACAGATTCACTGTTTATGTGCTGCAAAGTTATATGAATATTTGTAACTAGCTACTCCAGCAATTGTATGGTAAGAAGGACCAGAACATACTGTTCTTTAACAACTGTCTGACTGAGCCCTTATTTTGCTTCCGAAGTGGAGCCACATGGACTGCATGTGAGGAGGTGAACCTGGTGCTGAACCAGAACTGAAACTGCTCCAGAAACATCAGTGCGAAGACTGTAGTTCTGATGTGCTTCCCAGATAAGGGCACTCAGAGCTCTCTGGAACATTAGGCACACAAAATTAGCTAGGCAGGGCTTCCTTCTCTTTTATTCTTGGAGAATAAATTACTTTTTAATGAAACAGTGGGTGTAAGTCAGTCTGAAATTAGTATAATAACTGGTTATGTGCAGTGAATGACTGTGCACTGATTAAACTTTAATGTCATGATTCCAACTCACAGGTCTTCAAGTCTGGATTAGAAGTACCTTTCGAATTAGTTTGTACTCTAGATTTAACAGACTCTTTGTTAGGCTGGAAATGAGCCATGTAGTATGACAAAAAAATTACAAAAATAAGGATAGAAGTGAAATAGAATCATCTGTGGGTTTTGTTGTTGTTGTTTGTTTAATTATTATTTTTTCCCCAAAGCAGCCAGGATTTAGTACAAGAATTGAGAAGACTATCAAAGAATTGTCTAGCATTCTTCCCAGGTGATGCAGAAGTTTTTGAACAACAACAACATCCTGGCATGTGCCTGTGATGCTCTCAAGATAAGTGAAAATGAATTATTTGGGGGAAAAAAAATATGTTCTACATTTATTAGCCCCACTGCTGTAGCTGGAAATTCTTAGTCCCTCAGTTTTGTTACAGAGTGTGTGGAACTTGATGCAGCTTAGCCTAATTACCTAAAGGCCAGAGAAAAAGCTGTGTTGTGTTGGTGTCCTAGTTAGCTTTTAAGTAAAAGAAGTGTTTCAATAATGGTATCCAGAATTGTTTGAGAACATTCTGTATTCAACCTTATTTCTTTCAAGTAAGAAGGAACAAAGGAATCCTTGCTTTATTTTCCCCCATGATATTTTAAAACATTTACAATTATACAGTTCATTCTTGCTAGGTGTCTGTTACAACAGATGATGGCTAGAACAATTTTAATGCATGTTACAATAGTTATTGTACTTTGACATGTAACAGAGACAGCATTTGTTTACTGTATGTGATTTGAACTACATTGTAAATAAATTTGGTTCTTATATTTCCGTGTTCAAAAATGTTTTGCATGTTTGTGTGTGTGTCCTAAACAATCTTAATATATTTAATTATTATCTAGTTGCTGTACTGGCATAGCATTTGAAATATCTAAATAAATGTACAATATTAACTAGTTCTAGTTAAGATATGTAGGTTGCTCTGAATGCAATGCAATGCACTATAGCACTGTTTGATAGAGCAAATTCTCAGCTAAACACTCTTTTTTTAAGATAGTCACCACCATTAGCTATGCATTTTCACCAGCAATGAACAAGAGCCTGCATGCATTGGTCATACAAGTCTTCATGGCCATCTGGAATGTGATTTGTCTTTCATATCGTTATTGCTGCTGTTGAAGCACACCACTCACTGCCTCACTATGCTCACATCCACTGTTTAGTCTACATAAAGATTCAGCAAGTGTTAATGAATGCCAATGGATGATTTTTTTTTTTTTCTGCAAGGAGGAATTCAGCGATACACCTTTGCTTCATATGTACTTCCATGTCAGATGCCGTTCTGTCAGACTGCTTCTCTGCTGCCATCTGTCACACAGCAACAAAATAGAAAGGAATGGGAAGATTCAACTTCTACTGCCATACAACCAACTTCTATCTCTGATATTGAGAGCCAGCATAATAAAATATGAGGCATTACTTTTGGAGGAGGCTTTGTACAAAGATTAAGTGTGCAAGTTTGATTAGAGTGTCAATTAGTTCCCACAAGTGAATAGAAGCAGAAGGAGTAGTGATAAAATAGAGCTGTGAGAAGAATAAAAATACAGTAATATAGTATATTAAACTTATCTTTACTAAACAAATTATGAATTTAGTACATTCTTACAGTACATTGTCTTCATCCTCACTTAGGCCCTGAAAGTAAGCAATTTAGAGCCTAGGTATTTTCTGTAGTGAAATTCATAGTTTGAAGTGATATGTCTTCTAAGGATATCATGTATGACACAGAAATAATTTCTTTGAAAATAAATGTTATTTGAATTCCAAGACTTTGTCAGCTAACTTCTGAAGAAATGAAATGATTTCAACAAAAAGAGATGCACTTTTCCTGTTATATAATTAAATTATTATTGAATTAAAAGTACTGAGACATTTTAGATATCATAGCCAAGAAAACACCTACTGCCTAATTAATATTGTTGTTAGACTGATTTAGTTATTCAGTGAGTTAATTATCTAAATTCAAGAAAGAATCTAATTTTCAGTCCCTACAAATTACTACATTTTTCCCAAATACAATAAGAACGAGCACAATTGGGAACTTTTATCTCAGAAAACTTAAAAGAATTTGTAGGAAATTAATGGATCAAGGGTAATGACACTATATGCAATTTGTCATTGAGGACCACAGTATATTACTGAAGAGAAGAGTTTGGGTCTACCTCTAGTCTGTAAGGTGATCAGGATTTTATTGTATAATTCTCACGACTCTTTAGACTGTGACTGAACTATTCCTTTGAGGATGAAAATGGACACTTCTAGGTCATTGACATCAGAGTTGGGTGAGTTGATGGAGAGATTATTTTCGAAAAACTAAAGATGTTAGGAAGAAACAGCATTGTGGATATTCTCCTCTTATGTTTACTAGGCTTAAATGAACTCCAGTCATGATATTCAGAAAAAGTCATGTCCTCTGCATTTCCAGTGGCTTTCCCAGCCATAGCAACTGACACAGCTGCCCAGACAGAGCTCCCAAGGGAGCATGTTGCCATCCAGGTCTCAGGCCTTAGGTTGTGCCGGAGCTTCCTATCAGTATCTAATGGCAGCAATAAGTACACCTGTGGACAGTGCACAGAGGTAAAACAAACAAACAAACAAACAAACAAACTGCTTAGCCTGATGACAGAAATCTGCTTGGGGAGAGGCAAATCTCTTTCCTGCCTACTTCAGCCCCAGAAGGAATTCTTACACAACAGCTGTGAGGCAAAAAATGATGTCGATAAAAGTACATCCAGCTTGGAGGAGCCACCTAAGGCTAGTGAGTGCATCCCCTATAACCTGATAGATTCCATCAAGAAAAAAAGAAGGCTTGTTTTCATAGGTCATTCTTAAGACTACAGGAACAGGCAATTCCAAAATGTTGGAAATCATGCAGGTGAGGAAGAAGGTTGGCTTGGCCGAGGAGGGACCTTGTTCAGAGCTTAGACAGTAAAAGAAAGTGTGTGACCACTGGAAGAAAGATTGGTTGACATGAGAGGACTACAGAAATGCTATTCTCCATAGCAAGGAGAAAACTAGAGTGGCCAAAACTTAGAGTTTAAGCTGGCTAGCAGTGTGGGGGAAAGACAAAAGGGCTTTTAAAATATATTAACAGCAAAACGAGGACTGTAGATAACATTAGTCTATTTCTTGATGAGAATAGTCACCTCAAAAATGGGGACACAGACAAAATGGAGATTTAAATGCCTTCTTTGCCTCTGTCTTCAACTCTCCAGAGCTCTAAGTTGGAGGACCATGACTGTGGTAGTGATGAATTTCCACTCAACCCTAAACATTTGCAGACTTTGCTGCTCCACCTGGATGCAAATAAGTTGATGGGTCATAATGGGATTCATCCAAGGGTACTCAGAGAACTGGCTCGCCCCATCACAAGAACTCTCTCAATTATTTTTCAAGTGTCTTGGCAATTTGAAAAGGTCCCAGTTGACTGGAAGCTGGCAAATGTTGTCCAAGTTTTCAAGAAGGTCAAGAAAGAAGACCCTGTTAATTACTGGCCTGTCAGACTCACTCCAGTGCTTGGTAAAATTATGGAGGAGATTATTGTGGGAGTTATGTGAAAGACAATGCAGACAATTTGTCACAGCCAACATGAGTTCACAAGGGTTCAGTTTAATTAACTGAATTTCTTTTTATGACAAGGTTGCCCACCTAGTTGACCTAGAGAAGTCAGTTGATGTAACCTTTTTGACTTGAGCAAGCTTAAACTGTTTCTCACAGTATACTTCCAGACAAAATGTGCATCATACAGCTAGACCAAAACATAATGTGATGGGTGAAGGACTGGTTAATGAGTTGGGCTCAAAAAGTTATAGTAAATGTGGTTAACATCAGCCTGGCAGCCGTTCACTCAGTGGAGTTCTGCAGGACTCCATTTCAGGGCCAGTTCTCTTTAATGCTATCATCGGTGACTTGGATACAGGACTAGAAGATACACAAAGTACATATAGATGACTCCAAATTGAGAGGAGCTGTTGACTTTCTCAAGAGCAGATAGGCCTTGCAGAGAGATCTTGACAACATAGATGGCTGAGAAATCATTGACCACATTAAGTTTAACAAGAGTGAATGCCAGATTCTGCACCTGGGGTGAGGCAACACTGGTTAGATGTACAGACTGGGAGACAAGGGACTGAAGAGCAGCCTTGTGGAAAGGGATCTGGTGTTCTGGCTGACAGGAATTTAAATATGAATCAGCTGTGTACCATTGCAGCCAAAAAGGCTAACCATACCTTGAGGGTGCATCAAATACAGCATTACTGTTGATGGAAGGGATTGTCCTTCTCTTCTCTGCCCTCGCGCAGCCTCACCTTGAGGCGCTGTGGACAGGTTTGGCCACAACAACAATGTAAGAAGGATATACAACTATTAGAGAATGATCAAAGGAAGGCTATAAAGAGAGTAAAGGTTCTAGGAGACAAGACTTTTGAGGAGTGGCTGAAGTCATTGGTTTGTTTAGCCCAGGGAAGAGGATATGGAAGGGAAGCCTTGTGGCAGCCTACTCTCCCTCATGAGGGAGCAGAGAGGCAGTACTGAGCTCTGCTCTCTTGTGTCAGCGACAGGACTAAAGGGAAAGGCAGGGAGCTGCATCAGGAGAGGATCAGGTTGGGTTTTAGGGAAAGGTTCTGCATCAGAGGGTGGTTGGGCACTGGAACAGGCTCCCTAGGGCAGTCATCAAGCCACCAAGCTTCCAGAGTTCAAGAAGCATTTAGACACCACTGCCAGAAATGTTTTTTCATTTTGTTGTTTTGATTGTTGCTTGTTTGTCCTCTATGTTTCTCCATATCTGGATGCAATACTCCAGTTGGGGTCTCACCAATGCAGAGCAGATGGAAAAACTTGACACTGAGCTGACATATTTATATGGTGGTATAACTCTACTCTTTGATTTTATCCCTTCAAATGAAAATNTTTTTTTTTCTGTGAAGAGATCTGTCTCAATTTTTCCATTTTTTTTCAATCTGAGATTTTCTTGTGATTGATTTCATTAATGAATGGATGATGAGCTGGTATGTTGAAAGTATTCTTGTTCCAATGAAATTTTTTGTTTTGAACATGCTGAACTCTGAATAGATTCAGGTCTTACTCCTGATTCAAGCTCCTGTGAAAATGCTAGCTGAGGTCTGAAACATAAGGAAGTAACATTTGCAGATAGCTTATTTTAATGTACATTTGGAAATATTTTCCACGATTTTGAAAGGGATGATATGTTCATCAAAGTTATACAACTTAATATCTTGATGTAGTGGGAGAAAAAGAGACACAGGATAGCCAAGTCTGTATTGCATTGTCAAAGGATCTCTTTTAAAAAGATGAAATGTGTGAACTGTGGAAGTCTACTTTCAGTTTTACTTTTAAAAGATAAGATCAAATATCTGCCAAAATACATTATTCACAGTGAAACATTTCACTGATTCTGTACCGTAGATACCTTGAGGCCTCTATCTTTTGGCAGTATTACTGCAACAGCAGAGCTGTCAAGAGGAAAGGGCTATTTACAGTCATTGGGAACAACTCTTCTCTAACGATGGGCAGACTTTTGAAACTGAGCTTCTATACTGGAAAACTGAGAGAATTTCCCCTGTGTGGTTTTTCTTGAAGAACAGCAGGGAGTTGAAATTAATATTTTTCTTTCTCTGATTTTGCTATCTGGATACCTCTGGTGACATGACTTTTTCTTTTATGCTTCTTTCTTAAATATAAAATAATAATTTAAAAAAATCAGTCTACATCTAATCTTTGTTTGTTTGTTTGTTTGTTTTTGTTTTTATTCTTTTAATCATAAGTTTGCTCTGTTTCTTTTTAGTGCAGTGAAAATTCAGTGAGATGAGATAGAATTTCTTCTTGGCTATGATGGATTTCCAAAACTGAAGGTAATGCTAAATGATATAGACATTTAAAAAAAATTAAAAAAAAAAATAAAAATCCTGCACAGTGTTTTACCTAAGATACAACTTACCTCCAGACAGAGGTAATATAAAGTTAGATATTTCCTTTCAAGCTCACTTTGAAGAGATAAAATCTGAGAGAAGCTTGAGTATAATTTAAACTTTCAAAATTCTGTGAAAACCAGGAACAACCTACACAAAATACTGTGTTTAGAGATCATAAATAATCACCTACTGCAAATCCCTAATCATCTTTGGAAGTTCTTTCCCAAATCCTTCTCCACAAGTCCCACATGTCCAGAATTCTCTGGTCAGAGTATTCAGGCCATTTCCCTAAAATTTGTTTTCCGGCATATTATTCCCACTTACAATCTTCAGATTTTTTAATTTCTNGCTAATTGTGATCACAGTGAAGAGTCTAGATCCAAAGAGACTAGGTTCCTGCTAAGGGTTTCTGACCATTGTTGCTCCTTCTTGCTCCCCTCTAGTTAGTCTACCCAGATGTTCATTAGAACTTATTTCGACTGTAATTTTCCTTGCCCTTAAAGCTGTAAAGGGATAAAGAATAACTCATTCAAAAGAAGTTACATGTCTTTACCTATAAGCCAGAAGATAAAATTAGCTGCCTTATGCATCTCTAAGATTGTGATAATGAAACACGTTCTTATGTGATGTTATTTTATGAAGATTTGTGTAACTTCTTAATGTAGATTTTACATGCTCAAAGATTGCCAGTATGTAATATGTATTCTGCTTAACAACTGTACTGCAATGTATGTAGAAGGCAAAGTTATTTGCGTATTGTAAATAACAGCTTGTCCAGAGATCAGGGACCAGGATGTGTATTAGTATTTCAATCCCAGCTACTCTTTATCATAGATGAAGTGCACCATATATCTTTCAGAAGGGAAGTTTATGAGGTGCTTTATTAACTTCTCCAGTAGTGCAAGACCTTATTGTGTAAATTATCCTGTAATGCTTCATTCTAGATATGCAACATAATTCAGCTGTCTATATGAGAAGGGTATACAAGATATTGGAATAATGTAATTTTTGCCTTTTTTCTAGTAAGTATAATAATTATCTGGGTTGTAACACTGACCCTTGCTATTTGTTGGTCTTTTAAAATGGCTGTGACTGAATACCATCCCTCTTGCAATTAAGTGTAACCTAGAGTTTTATCATGTTTCTTGTTGTCAAGCAACAAACACGTCAGCAGTTTTTAATGTTCTGCAAGTCAAATTAATAGAATTTATCTAAAAAATTCCAGTAAATCAAATGCATTATGATTTATCTTCTATAATCAAACTGATAATCTCACAATAATACAATGTAAAAAATACAAATTAAATAATATTATCTGTTCATACAAAAAATAAGTAATGTAAGACCATGTAATGTTATTGTATTACATTAATATAGATATATCCAGTGGCAGCTTATTTTCCTATGTGTCAGATAATATGGTAGATAACACTGTCATGCATTTCTCTTAAACTGCTTAAATCTGTCAACTCAGTCATAGTTGTAAGTATATACATTATTTATGTGTGAGAGTATAATTATGAATAAGGACTAGAGAACTGTTGTTTTTACATATTTAATTTTCTATCATGAAATGACATTTCAGATAGTTGGCTTTTGTTTTCACTGACATAATGTACTCCAAGTTCAGTACATATATGTGATCAGTGAATTGGAAGTCACTTTTAAAAAAGGGGGGAAAAATCAAGTAGGAATTGATGCAGGCAGAATGGGAAGGACAGAAGTATGTTGCAATAAAATGAGATCCACACCAACCAGGATCTAACAATGAAGGTGAAACATTGCTTATTCACTTTCCATGGGTACTACGTATTATGGAATCGCAAAAGACAATCTCAACATCTTTAAAAATATAGTTGAAAATCAACCATATGAGAATTCCTTATTTGGTAGTTTGTTACCATGAAAACTCTTCATGGAAATATGCTTGTTTCAATTTAATATTAATTAGTAAAGGCTTTTTTGTAAGTATTGCTAATCACAATCAGGAAGGAGCTCTATAGTTGATTTCTGTGAGGATTAGAGCACATTGAATTTCCTGCACCATATTAAACAAAAAGACACTTAGAATACAGTTTACTTGAGTTTCATCCTTCACTCAAGTGAATTCTAGTGGGTATTTGAAAATGATTATCATCTCCCTTCCTTTTTTTCATGCGAACCTTTGGAATGCTTTTTTCCTTGTTGTTACAGAAGTAGAGCTTGCAAAACTTGAAAATAAAGTGGAGCAAAAATTGCTTGCTTCCCAATCCTATTTAAGAGTCTCTTTTGAAAAATTACAGACTTAGCTCTTTCAACTGTATAAGAGGCCTACACCTGGAAACAGTGGGAACAGAATATTTTATGTTCAAACACCATGCTTCTATTATAGATTTAATAGTAAAGGTGTTACTTAAATACACAAACTTCCCAGAATCACACAATCCCAGGATGACTGTAGGGGACCTCTGGATGTCATCTGGTTTAACAGCTCTGCTTAAGCAGGCTCTTCTGGACTCCTCCCCATGGGCTACAGCTCTGGTCCAGGGTCTGTTCCTGTGAAGGTCTCTCTGTGGGCTGTGGTCTTCTTCAGGCCACATCCACCTGCTGCACTATGGGCTCCTGCACAGGCTGTGTGTGGAGATCTGCTCTGCATGGTGCTCCATAGGCTGCAGGAGAAATTCTACTCTGTGACTGCAGAACCTCCTGCCATCCCTCTGCCATGACCTTGGTGTCTGGATTGCTGTTTGTTTCCACAGTTTCTCATTCTCTCCCAGCTGCTTTTGTGCAGAAGTTGTGGAGTTTTTTGGTTGTTTGTTGTGTTTTTTTATCTCATTTCCTAATGCTTTCACAGAGGCACAACTGGCATTGTTCATTGGCTCAGCTTTGGCCAGGGGTGTGTCCCTTTTGGAACCAGCTGGAATGGGCTCTTTCTGACATGTGGCAGCTTCTGGGCTCTGCTAATATTGACTCCATATTACAACAATCATAATAGATAACAAGAAAATAATGGTCATTTTAATATCTACTTGTTACTCAATAGCAAATGCACATCTAAGACACAGCAGTCATAGAGGTCAATGTTTTTACCTATAATGAAACATCTTTGCTTGAATGAAACAAAGACAGAAAGCTTGACTGAGGATCTTTGGAAGGTATTATAGAGAGTGAGGTGGATGGGGATACAAGGTGCTTTGTATGTGTGTATGCTTTATTTTGGATGCGATTGTGATCTTTTGTTTTTCTGGGGAGGACTCTTAGGAGTTGATGCAACTTCCCAGTCTCCTCCCAGTCTGTTTTTTCAAAAGGTGACCTGGATATATGTCATCAGTTGCAGATCTTGAGAATAAATGCTTGCACATACCAGCCTACCTTCACTTCCTTTATATAACAAGATTGTTTATTGAAGTATGAAAAGAAAAAAGGAATTTCAGGAATTACAGAGAAATAACTGTTTCACTTCTGTTTCTTTCACAAGGATTTGTGGATCAGAAATAACAAAACTGGCTATTTGCTCACCTTGATAATAACTTTTAATTCTGTGTAAATGGGTGCAGAATACTGTTATTTAAATTTATATCAAAGAAAAGATGATATTTGGGTTTCTAACTACAACTTTCAATAATGTGAAGTGATCAGTCAAGTTGATATAGTTCTGAGGATAGGTGAATAATATTTGCTGCTTTATACAAGGTGTTTTATGGAAAAAATAATTCAAGATCAGTCTTACATTAAATTTTCAGGAATGTGTGAGTTATAGTTTTTTAGCCAACACATTCCAGCGGGAATACAAACTGCATTAAAGTTTTCTTTCGTAAAGAATATTCACCACTTCCTTCTACTCTGCAAATATAGTCTTTGAGTTCAAAGTCATTACTGGGAATGACATATGCAATGTATTAAATGATTTTTATCTCTAAAAGATACTCAGTGCCATGCAGTATTTTCTACATTAATGTTTTTTTCAGATGTACTCACTGAAAAGTAGACGTTAATTGTAGAGACTGTGGAAAAATTCTCTTGGTTTTGGAAAATTCCACTGGAATAAAATCATTTTAACTGTAACAGTCATGATCATGCTTCTTGCTCTGCTATACAATAAAATGAAAGATAAAGTGTTTCATCTGAGGAGATAAATTTTGATTTAAAGATTTAGAGCAAGCTACCTACTCTTTCCTGGCATAGAAGAATTCAAATTTGAGCTCTGGCCAGCAGAGTTGAGGATACTATCTGCCAAAGAAGCGAAGGAGGAGAGATGCAAACACCAGATGCCTATGCTGTGATTAATACTTATATTATTATATATAAAAGTAGGCATTTACAGTGTGTTGATCCAGAAAAAATTACTGTAGCAAAAGAAAAAAAGCCAAAACAACAAAAAGAAACTAAAACATGAAAGTGTAAGTCCAACCAGTTGATATGTCAAAAGATTTCTTAACTGGAAGAGTTAATTATAAGGGTAACATGTTGTCTATTTGTTTCTGATGCTGTGAAAGAACATACAGAAATTCTGTTACAATGTTGCAATTGTCTAGGGGAATATTTATATTATAAGTCAGTATTGAATTAAAATTACTACTTAACCAACATATATTTTCATTGTTAGTGTTTTACATAGATTTTTATTATGTTCTTTGGACTAAGATATTTCTCTATAATGTATTCACTGCTTGATGGTGAAAAACACCAATGCTACATATTTATATGACCTAGTTTATTTATAAGCTGATTCTTATATATATCTCAAAAGCGTTCTATCACTTCAGATAACTTCAGAGGTTTAGCTGTAATCGAGGTGGCTGCAAATACAAAGCTCACAGCAGATAAAAAGTTGTCTAAAGCCTGATTAAAGAATGTTCTTTATGAAAATTCTTGACAGATGAACAAAGAGGTAAGGGTTATCATTTCCTCTTCCAAAGACATTTCCCTTATTTTGGCTGGTTTTTTTCACCCTGCAGTTCAAATAGTCATGAGATGCATTTTAAGCTAGCAAATGTGGTGAGTTAATTTGTGTAGCCACTGCTAAATAGGCTAGTACAAACAAAATGTCCCAGCCTACAGATTGAGACTTTTAGCCCACACTAGCTGTAATGTCATCAAATTGAAGATGCTAGTATATATCTGCAGACGTGGTAATCAGAGTTCTGAGCACTTAGATTAAGTTGTATTTAGCATATTGAAGTATAATAGATGTGATTGTAGCTAAGCTGAAAATATGATCAGTCTATGAATATACTTTGCTTATGTTACATTCAAAAAAGTGTAATAAGTATTGCTTTCCTGTAGGTCCCTTTAGGTACTGGAAGGCCTTTAAAACATCTCCCTAGAGCCTTCTCTTCTCTAGACTGAATTAACTCCAACTTTCTGCCTCTTTTTGTAGGAGAGTTGCTCCAGCCCTCTGTGCATCTCTATGGTTCTCCTCTTCATCAAGGTCCGTGTCCTTTTTATTATGTGGGTCCCAAGGTTGAAAGCAATATGCCAGGTAAGGTCTCAGGAGAGCCTAGTAGAAATGGAGAGTAACCTCTCTTGACCAGCTAGTTATGCTGCTTTTGATGCAGACAAGGATACAGTTGGCTTTCTGGGCTGCAAGGGCACATTTCTGACTTATGCTGTTGTTTTTTTTGTCATCTAACACTGCCAAGTCCTCCTCAGGCTGCTCTCAATCCATTCTCTACCCAATCTGTATTTGTACTTGGCATTGCCATGATGCAGATGCAGAAGTTTGCAATTGGCCTTGCTGGCATGAAGTTCTTACAGTTCCACCTCTCAAGGCTATCGTGGTGCCTCTGTACGTTATCGCTTCCCTCCATCATGTCAACTGCACCACATTGTATGATTAAAAAGTCATCATGTCATGATCTGCATGACTCCCTGACCTGTGGGTGTAACAGAGATCACGATACAGAGTTTTTAGGATTTTGTATTATTGATTCAACAAATTTATCAATACTGTTATAGTGGACATGCTTATTATGGGCTGTAATTATCAATACTATAATAAACTATAATTATGAGAAGTTGTACTTATCAACACTATGATTATGGTAGATGATGTTCCTGCATATTTCATTATTTATATATATATGTGATATGCACTTGGTACTGGTATGAAACTGATATGAGAAGTGTAGGGGGAAGTCAAACTGTTCTTACAATAGTCTAATTAATAAAACTGACATCAAAAGGAAAGGAATTAAGAAAAGGCTCTCTGAAGAAACCAAGTCCCTTTAGTAGGCTCAAGAGTGGGACCAAATAAGTACTGATTGAAGTCTCACTTTAAAGTTGATCTGCACCAGAGTCCATTAGGCATCCCTAGAAAATGTTCAATTTGTTTAGGAGATTGTGGTGGAAAGAGAAGTTCATGCAACACAGGAAGTTTTCCAAGACAGAGTCACTGTACTGGATAGAAACAGTCCTTTTGTAACACAGACATAAGCAGGCGTAGCACAATGTCTTCAGCCAATACATGTTGCTGATTTTTTGTTTCAACTGAGACAACAGATAGTAATAATCCTTCCTGTTCTCTTGGATAAAATTTTATTTTCTCAGGCTTCTTTTCAGATGATAAGTTGCTGCCATAGTTCTTTGTTTTTGTCCTTATCAATGATATCATTAAGATACTCCTGTTCTTAGGTACTAAGCTGCTGTTCAGAGAGGTTAGTTGTGCCTATCAAGAGTGTTCCTGGGTTGCCAGGACTAGTTTCCAGGATAGTAGGCAGGCATTTTCTCTCAGTAGATTTCCCATTAGAACCAGGTCACTGTCATGACTGCTCTCATCTAATGGCCAAGTTGAAAATAAGAACAAATATTCCAGCTTCTCTAAGCTTATTCTAGATGATACTCCACTATAACTTTAATTTATTTCAAAGGCAGAGTCAAAAANTAAAAAGCAAAAAAAAAAAAATCCATGAAACATAAAACTCTATTTCAACTTTTTAAAAAATGTGGGTTTTTTTCTTATTCTTGTTAACAACCTAATTAAAGTAATATGTCGCTAATACACACATTTATTTATCTTGATCTATTTATTTTTTCTGGTTATAATTCAGTTCTAATATATTTTTCCAGTATTTTCTGGCTGTTTTTGTTTGTTTGTTTATTTGTTTGTTTTTAATTATACAAATTAGTGGCTTTTGTTACTCTACTAGAAACGAAGCCAACATCAAATGTTGCATAAGATGAGGATGTTGGTAGTCTGATCAACTTCTCATAAGCAGTTTTTTTTTAGCAGTTTGTATGAAAGTTATGTTATCTCTTAATTTGAAATCCTATATGCCTTCCTGAAATTCAGTGTCTGATCTTTCTTTTCAAAACAAGCAGAAATTGGCTGCTTTTGAGAGAGGAATTTCGGCTTCTCTGATTAGAGGAGGAAGTGGGTACTCTGAGGAAATAATCTACGTGTTTGGTTTTTTTTCTTTTCATTTCTTTCATTTATGAATATACATTAGGTTGAAGCAAAACAAGTGTCAACCATAACCATAACCTGATTATCTGCATGGGATGGGACCATTCTGAATTCCAGTTTCTACCATTATGGAGAATTAATACAAAATTCAAACATAAAATGCTTCCCACAATGAATGTTTGAATAAGTGGCTGAAAACCAATTCTTATTCTTGAACTTTGATTCAATAAATGTGTAATTAATTTCTATCTAATGAAATGGCTTCAACAAGCCAGAGTTCTCTGCGTGTAGATTGATCAGTTTCTGTTCTAGGAAGTTGGAAATGTGGGTTTAATACATTTGTTACCACAAGGGACTGGATTTTAAGAATCAGATGTAAAAAATAACAAACAAACAACAACAAAATACAACACTAAGATTCCAACAGGTATAACTGACATCAAACCATCATTTATGTGCAAAATAGAGACTGCTCTTCTAATGAGTTAAAAAGACACATTTAGCCATGCTACACAAGCACACCTTACCACTGTAAAGTGTTTTGTTAAAGTTTGTTGAGCAAAGTCTTATTTTGTTGAAAATAACTCAGAACATAAAAGTGAGGAGAGGAAGTGAAAGTTTCAAGGTGACTGTGGCATTTAAGAGTCTGTAGCCAGAGTGCTATCGTTTCTGGTTAAGTGCTTTCTCTGATGCCTGGTTGTCTCTTTATGTTTGGGTCATATTCATCCTTCTAGCTGAGTCAGTGAAGCAGTACATGAGCTTGGTTCTTTCACTGTCATCCAATTGACCCTCCTCAGTAACCCTATTTTTTAAAAAACATTCTCTTGATATAAACTGACTTCTCCTTGGCAGAAAGAATTATAATGCTGAATGATTCTTATGAAATGTAGTTATAATATAAATACAAACAAAATGTTGCAGCTCATATATTGAACTACAGAATGTAATGCCCTACCAATTTCCATTTTTAATTTGCCTTGATTGCATAATTTTGCTTTTACTCTGTAAAAATTATTTTTCTCTGCAGAGCTGACATTAATTCAATCTCCTCAGTTTCTAAAGCACTCTATAGTTCCATACAAATCTACAAATACTACAAATTTACATGAAAAAACAAACAAACAAACAAACACTTAACCTCTGGAAGAATATTGAAATAACATTAGGAGTACGCATGTGGCTCTGAAACATGGAATTGTATCTTACCACAAGGATGGGTGCAAGTACACAATCCTATGACACAGAAATATAGAATTCCAAACAAAGAAAAAATATATTGAATTAAATCTGGCAGTATATACCTGTTGAAAAGATTGATATAGGACTGCACTTAGAAAGCACTGAATTCAGTAGGAAGCTGGTAATATATACTTTAATATTTCATAAGTAACTGGCAAAATAAGATTTTTCATTTTTACAGTTTCTTGCACCTGCTGCTCTCTCTTGGATGTTAGTGATGCTATGAATTGTTACTAAGGAAACAGAGAATCTTGGATTTAATTAATACTTATCAGGTAAAGAACTTTAGACTATTTGATTTTTTGGGGGGGAAAAACTTTCAAAATGATGTTGTTGAAAATCAGCCTGCACATATCTTGTTACTGATAAAAGATCTGTGGCTGTAGCAGTTTTGTCTCATTCCTATACAAAACAAAACAAAACTAACAAACAAATTAAAAAACCAAAACAAAAATCAAAACCCCACAATTCAGAGAATAAATGAATGTGAAAATGGCAATGAAAGTAGCCATTTCTAATTATCTTTTCTTCTGCAGTTTGGTTTTATAGAGAAATTGAAATACATATACAATTGTCTTTGAGGTCTATATGAAGTCCTTGTGTATTGTAACCTCTGTCAGAATTGGAATTAGTATCTACAATGTGGGCCCTCTCCAGAAGGAAACTGGAGACCTGGTCACGAGGGATACAGAGAAAGCTGAGGTTCTCGATTACTTCTTTGCCTCAGTCTTCACTGGCAAGGACTCTAGACACACTGCCCAAGTTGCAGATAGCTATTGTAAGAACTTGGAGAAGGTAGGTCTGCCTACTTTAAATGAAGATCAGGTTTGAGACCATCTAAAGAACCTGAAGGTTCACAAGTTCATGGGACCTGATGAGATCCATCCACAGATGGTCCCTTCCAAGCCAAGCCATTCTATGATTCTATGATTCTATTGTTTGCTCTGATACCAATATTTCACATTTCAGTGATAACTCAGATTCCAAGATTTTATATTGAACGAGTCTGTCATATTGAATAAACTTTCCAAGAATACATTTCTAAGGCAGCAAAATTCAGAAATATGCATTTTCTCCTCTCCATGGTCAGAAGGGTATTCATCATGCTATGGTAAAATGCATATGGCCTGAATCTTCTCTCAATCACTATGAAACTACTGAAAACTGCTGTATATAAGGGGTAATTGAGGTCACATTGTTTGTCCAGTCCAGAGAAGAGGAGGCTGAGGGGAGGCCTCATGGTGGTCTACAGCTTCCTCACAAGGAGAGCAAAGGGGCAGCACTGATCTCTGCTTTCTGGTGACAGCAATAGAACTCAAGGGAATGGAGCTACGTCACGGTTGGATACTAGGAAAAGGTTCATCGCCAGTGAGTGGTCAGGTACTGGAACAGGCTCCCCAGGTCAGTGGTCACAGACCCAAGCCTAACAGAGTTCAAGAAATATTTAGACAACACTCTCAGAAATATGGTTTGAATTTTGAATAGTCTTATATGGAGCCAGGACTTGGACTCAATAATTGGATGTCAGGAGGAAATTTTTTACTGAGAGAGTGATTAGGTTGCCCAGAGAGGTTGTGGATGTCCTGTCCTTGGGAATGTTTAATGTCAGCTTGGATGGGGCCCTGGGCAATTTGATCTAGTACTTGATCAAGCAGTTGGCAACCCTGCCTGTAGTTAAGGGGTTGGAACTTGATGATCCTTGGGTCCCTTCCACCTCAAGCCATTCTATGATTCTATGTTCCTTGTGGGTCCTTTCCAACTTAGGATATTGTATAACTCTATGATTCTGTGAATTAGTCTATAATTCTATTTCATTTATAAACAGACTTCATATGAAGTTCTGCTAAGCTTGTTTTATTTTTCCTTTCCCTTTTAATCTACTTTTAGTTGTTAACCTAAAATTTACTATGTGAATGTTCATTATTACAGTGATGACAGATTCATGCTGTTGTCACAGATTATTTACAGTTTTAAATGGCTGACAGATCAATAGTTAAGATATCAAGGTAAAATTGTCTGTTACTTTCATATTTGTTTATGTGCTCATAACTTCAATTAAGTTGGAAATATTTTTTTTTTCAGAATTTAGTACACAACCAAGGAAGTTTTTGCAGCCTGAATCCTTTTGTAATCATATGTTCAGTCAGAAATAGGTGGTGTAGCGGAAATGCTAAGTCATGGCTTGAACCAGGGACTGAGCACCTGACAGGAAGGCAGGGCCAACATAGGGGAGCTCAGGTGCATGCAGTGCACTTGAGTGACTAGAAGGAGTGGAGTCAAGATCCACCCCTTCCTAGACCTCATTTAAGGGTTGGGAGTGGAGGTAGAGGGATCTTGTTGGAGATCTGGGATGTTTTTCTATGCTTGAGGCCTTTGGAAGGTAAGTAGATTCTTTCCTTTGTTTGAATGCCCATATCTGTTGTATTTGCATGAGTCCTTACTTCCTACAGCCTTGGACTTTGCTGTTCTGCTGCAGTTACAGCTGGGAATGTGCCAAGTAAAATGAGAGGGTGAGTAGCATGGAATAGGAATATTAACCAAATTACTCTGATGCATANTTGTACAAAAAAAAAAAAATTCTTTCAAGAAAGATCATTTGCTGTCTGTATCCACTTGGCCTCATTTATATCCATTTAAATCTAGTTAGTTGTTTTGCTTCAATGAATAGTACAATTGACTAATGCAATTGAGAACAAAATTTCCTACTCTAGCCTTCCTAGAAGTTAGTTTAAATTACCAGTGTTAGCAATTTTATGGCCTGGATGTACCTTAACAGTTAGAAATATTCAATTACTTCAATGTCTGTGATTTTACTACTTAGTTTTATTCAGTTATTGTTGCCTCCACAATTTTTCTCTATTTCTCTCTCCCTTCCCTTCAAGACTTAATCTATCCAGAAAGTACTTCTGCATCTACTGACTTACACATCATGCAGGCTATCAAACATTAGGCTCAGAGTCAGGTTTGTTGTTCAGTGTTCAAAGGGGAAGCAACCATTTCCTGCTATAAATAAATGCTAAGTTAGGCATTCCTTTCTGCCCTTGAAACATATATTTTTGATCAGTTTGTAGACTGTTTGCAGAGACCAAATAATGAAATAACGTAATTAGGAGAGCAAGACTGAATGTGATGTGTTTTTTGTAGTTGATTTTCATAGAATCAGAGTTGCAAGTGGGCTTTGAGTCATCTAGTCCAACTCCCCTGCAGTGAACAGGGACACCTACAGCTGGATCAGGTTGCTCAGAGCCCTGTCCAGACTGACCTCCAGGGACGACAGGGCATCCATCACCTCTCTGGGTAACCTATTCCAGTGCCTCACTGCCCTTATTGTTTTCCTTATATCCAATTTAAATCTCCCCTCTTTTAGTTTGAAACCATTTCCTCTTGTCTTATCACAACAGACCCTGCAAAAGAGTCTCTCCCCTTTTTTCTTATGGCCCCCTTTAGATACTGAAAGGCCACTCTCATGTCTCCCCAGAACCTTCTCTTCTACAGGCTGAACACCCCCAGCTCTCTCAACCTGTTCTCACTGGGGAGGTGGATCATTTTGTGGCCCTCCTCTGGATATGTTCCAGAAGGTCCACATCTCTCCTGTACTGAGGACTCCTCGTTTGAATACAGTACTCCAGGTGAGCTTTCACTAGCACAGAATAGAGGAGCAGGATCACCTCCCTCAATTCTTTTGTCCTCGCTTCTTTTGATGTAGCCCAGAGTATGGTTGCCTTTCTGGGCTGTGAAAGCCCATCTCTGTGCTTGTGTCCAGCTTACCATCCACCTGTACCCCTAAGTTATTTTTGGCAGAGATATGCTCTATCCTTTCTTCCCCCAGTTTGTATTGATAGCAGGCATTGTCATGACCCAGGTGCAAGACCTTGCACTTTGATTTATTGAACTTCATGAGGTTCACCTGGGCCCACTGCTCAACTTGCACAGGTCTTTCTGAATGGCATCAGATGGGTTTGTTGACTGTACCAGACACCTTTGTGTCATCCACAAACTTACTGAAGGTACACTTGATCCCACCATTGATGTCATTGATGAAACTGTTAAAGAACACCGATCACACTACTGATCACTGAGGTGCCCCCACTCATCACTGATCTCCATGCAGACATTGAGCCACTGACTACTAATCTCTGGGTACAATCTCACAATCAGTTCCTCATCCATCACACAGTCCACCCACCAAATCCATATCTTTCCAATTTGGAGAGAAGAATGCTATGGCAGATTGTGTTCAATGGTCTTACTGAAGTCCAGATAGATGACAGATAGATGTCTTTCATTTTTTAGCGCATGCTGTTCACATGCACATGCAGACAGATAGTTTTCTCTCTTTTTNAAAAAAAACCAGTCAGTTACTAAACAATCTGTGATATATTGATGCTGTTTAAAAAATGAGTTTGCATTGCATTACATCTGTGAATTTCACTGATTTATCTAGCAGGCATCTGGCCCTTTCAGATCTGAGGCAATCAGAATTTCTCTTTGGCTTGAAAGCAGCAAAGATTTTACACTTAAGTTTCAGCTTGATAGTCTTTAAAACTTTTCATCTCTTCTTCCACATCTTGTTACAGTTGTCAAGTACAGGTCTTCAAAAATAGTGGCAGCCTTCTCATGTTTCTATGAGAAATAAAGAGTTTTGAGTTATTCTATTATGTTATGGTGCCTCTAATGATTGAAAAGTATTTAAATTAAACTAAAACAACAATTTTCATTTTCCCCACTGGCTTCCAGTTTTTCTCTTTTCCTTTCTCCCTCTCCCTCAGTAAAAACCCTCATTATTATTCATTGTTTATTTAGCAAGAAGATACAGAAATATTTCTACCACAGATGAAAGGTGACCAGGAGTAAATCTTCCCAGTTCTGGTCTACATCCTTTCTCGACTATCAGTCATGATGAATGGTGCCAGATTAACTTGTTTGGAAATGTAGACAACTGTGGTGAGTTCATATAATTTTCAGTTGCTGTGAAAATCGTTGTCATAAACCCATTATCATGACATTTCATATTTTTGCAATAACTGTCAAAAGTGTTACATAGTCCCTGAAAGATAATAGTAAAGAATTTCTTCTGATTTTGTTAGTTTTTTGAAATTTGATTTGCTAGGGACAATTTTTCATGATTATAATTTTAGTAATCTGTAAGCAAATAGAGCAACAAACAGGAAACAAACCACAGAATATTGAAAAGACTAGTACATGCAGACATCAGTACTGTAGTCTGTCTTGAATTTTAAAATGTAAGCCTTAATTCTCATAGCTAAGGCTAGACTATCATGCATTGAGTCTAGAGTGAAATAAAATTTTTCTTGTGTCTTGATTCTTTCTTTTTTGCTTATGTTCCCGTGTACATAGAAATTTGGGAAGCAGTGGCAGGTTATAAATTCATACTCTGGTTATAGAAACATTCAGCAGAGCTGGGGGGAGTTAATGAATACTTTTATTCCATTTACATTGAACATATACTCTTGTATGAGTGATAATCTCAATTTGCCATGGCTGCAATACAGAAAATTGTGTGGCTCCATTACTGTAAAATATATTTATGACTTCTATAAACCGTTAGAATATGAATGAATATAGTCCATTATCAAAGAAAAACTGAATATTTATACTAATTCTACTGAAGCCACAAAGTCTTTAGAAAATCAAATCACAGATGTTCCTTGTCTTGAGAGGATTTTCTGCTGTCCTATTTCAAGGTCTAGAGATATATTAAGAAGTTTTCTAGAATGTTAAGTGGCTAGGTGTAACATTAGTGCAATTATGATATACTTACTTGATATCTTCAAAAAATTTTAATGCTTCTGTAGAATCAATCCAATACTTGTTGCCACAGTGTTTGACAATGAGAAGCCAGAGAATTTGGAGCAGAATTTAGCACATCACATATCATTCTTAAAGGGGAACTTTACTTAGTGTTTTATGAAGATTGCCTCAGCAAATGGCAGCAGTGCACTGATGAAGATATAATTAGTACGTATGCTAGAATCTCTAGGGCATAAGCATTACTGTCTTGGCAATATCTGGTAAATTATTGGTCTTTTTTCTTTCATTTTATTAAGGTAAGTAGGACTTCTACTCTGCAGTTGGAAAATGGTTGTTGATTTAGTTTAATCTTGTGCAAACAAAATTTACTGTAAGCTGTTTTACAGCTTTTACTTTTTCAAGTGTAATACAGATAGATAATTCAGTCTTTAAAAAACCTTGGTTTTAATAGCTAATCTTTGACACAACTCACAAAAACCGTGAGAAAACTTTGGTTGGTGGTGGCTTTTTAAGGACGTTTAGCCTTTTATTTTGCAAATCTAATGTCATCCAGATATATAATTTTGATGGCAGAGATGAAGTAATAGTTTGGATGGATGATAAATTGGAAGGACCTAAGAGATAAAGGGAGAAAAAAAGTGCAGAAGCTTTTAAGCCCATTATCTGTCATGTCCCTTATTTGATTGCCAAAATCAATTTTCAGCTTTCTGTTGTTGAATGTTTTAAGGATCGAAGTAAAAAGTAGATAACTGATGTCAAGCACAGGTGAGAGAGCAACAAATATATTCATTATATTTTACTTCTTTAGGTCTGTAGGTGATCAATGCTATTCATTCTTGGTAGCTTCATAAAGTGAATGTTAATCCACATCTACAGTTAAGGATGCTCATAAATAATTCCAGAGTTTTAGAAGTTTAATTTGTGTTTAGTATGTAGAAAAGCTTTATAACCCACTGCTAGGCTGGAAGAAATCTTCATGGCTTCATAGATTCATTGGAGTTGTGTTAGATGATCTGATGATTGTCTGCTTTAGTAAGAAACTTATGTCTTACCACAAGCCTACTGACAGCTTCAAGAAGAATTTGTGATATTTTTTTTACAATACTGTGTCTTAAGAATTTAAAAAATAATATCTTAGTAGGGAGAATATCACTGTACTAGATGACACTACTTTGCTTTTGAAGTTCTTAAAATTGCAAGAAAAGCATTTTGAATCATTTATCTTTTACATATCTGCAAAAAGAATGGGAGATTAGCAATTGCCTTATTAAGGTCCTAGTTCAGCGGAGCTGATAAGCACCCATTTAACTTAAAGCAGCTGAGTAGTTCTAGTAACTTAAATGTACTTTACATATTCATGTGCCTATTTACTTAGGTGTAGGACTCAAATGCATTGTTATGGCTTTTATGATTTTCTCATGTACAATTTCTGTCTTGGAATGAGGATGTAGAAAGGATTAAAGTCAGCCTTGCTCTTAGCCATTAAAAATTCAAATGAATTAGATTCATAAGGATGCAGACTGTGGCCTTTGATGCATAAATTATTTAATGATTAAATAGGAGCCATATTTCATAGAGTTACACAATTTAGGTTGTTTAATACAGTGATGAGGAACCTGTATTTCTTAAATACCCTTATGCATTACCAGACTAACCACAAATTGAAGTTAATTCAATTTGAGGTGGCCTCTAGGTTTGAAAAAATAAACAAGAGGAAAAACAAAACTACACAATCCTATACAATGAAAAACTGCCATGTTAAGAAATCTTTACACCACCACATTAAGTGCAGTTTACCTGATTTTTGTAGGAGGTCACATACTTAGCTCACAATGATAGAATGAATTGAATTCCCTGGGTCTATTCAGGATTATTTTGGTGCCTCAACACAAACTGAAAATTAAGTCATAAATCTTTATAAGTGACTACGAAGATTGTTTAGTCACATTCATATAAACTGTATAAGCTAAATTTCTGCTTTGAATCATCCTTGATGTTTCACCCTTGCAGGCAGTGAGGCACATACATCAGGAGAATGGGCAAGAAAATCTGAAAGGTACAAGTGAGAAAACTCATGGGTTGAGATAAAGACAGTTTAATGGTAAAGCAAAAAGCCGCACACAAAGCAAGATAAGGAATTCATTCACTACTTCCCATTGGCAGGCAAAAGTTCAGCCACTTTCAGGAAAACAGGGCTCATCATGTGTAGTGGTTTCTTGGGAAGACAAATGCCATCACTTTGAACTCTTTGTCCTTTCCTCCAACTTTTATGAGCATGATGCTATATGGTATGGGTTATCACTTTGGTTGGGATCAACTATTCTGACTGTTTCCTTCTAGCAGCTTGGCATCCCCAGCCTTCTTGCTGCACAAGAAGTGAAAAAGAACTTGACTCTGCTCAGCAACAACTAAAATGCACATGTGCTATCAACATCCTTCCTTCTCAAATTTGAAACATAGCACCATATGTGCCTCTATGAAGAAAATTAACACTATTCCAGCTTAAAAAAAAAAAACAACGCAGTTATACTTCAAAAAGTCTCCTCAATGCCTGTATCAGGAATCAAGTTACATTGATGTCACTATGTTGTCGCTGCTGAATAAGTAATTAATCAACTCATTGATGTTTATTTTCTCACCCAGATATGGAGAAGTCTCATTTCTACTATACATTAAAAATAATCAGTAGCAGGTGACACTTTCATGGACCAAAAGTAAACAAGTATGTAAACAATATCATAGCCCTACAGAACTTTAAAACATTCATGAGATGAAAATGTGGGTTTGGCTGTAGGTATCCAATCCTCTCTGTGTTCTTTTAGAGATTCTGTATGTGGAGGATTTAATTCTTAATATCAAAATCATCTTTATTGGAAGATATTTAATGTTACATAGTATTTTAACTTAGAGAAATGTTATAGCAATATACTGAAATAGCTATTTAAGCAAAATGGAGTATTTAAATAAACAGATTGCAACATGAGATTGATTCCCCTTGCTTGTCTCTGCATGTTTTGATGCTGAACATTTCATTCAGAAGGAGGGAATGTGTGGGCTGAAGTCAGATCGGACTTACTGTTCTCTTCAAAATTGTTTTGCTAGTTCTATAATTAATTTACTCTGAGTTGAGCCACGTATTTACTTTCCTCACGCTGGTCTAGCTAATTCAGGGAGCCATTCACACTTTTAACAAACTTAGGAGAAACATTTACACCGCTGGTTAATCCGTTCAACTGTTGTGAGTTTATACAACTAAGATCAGCTTGCAGTACCCTTTCTGTTGAGAACAAGTCAACTTCTTTGCAACAGTTGTGGCCAGTCCTGTTGGTTTGCTTGTTACTGAGGGCTATGGTCTATGTGTTAGTAATAACATCCTTTCCCACTGGACCCTCTACTACACATAGAAGTGTAGTCTGCGACATCCTCATGGTCTCTCTTGCTCTTCTGAGACAGGAAGCGCTTTCCTTATTTTTCACTAAGTAGACTGGTGTCTGCCTCTGCTCTGATTTGCTTTGGACAAAAGGGAAAGTACTTGGACAAAAAGAGGAAGATAAGTACTACTAGTAAGGGAAATACATAGGGCAAGTGTCCTATATAAGTTTTTATCATCTATGTCTGAGCCTGATAGTCTGGCTGTGTTGTTTCGGGTTGAATCTGGAGTACACATGGGAGAGAAGTGAGTGCTGCTGCTGTAATGCCAAGTTGAAATAATGTTAGTAGTGAAAAAAGGGTTATAACTGAAGAGGATTGTGGGAGTAAATTTATCTGACTCTGTCTGCCAAAAAGTCTATCAATCTATTGTTTAACTATGTATTTATTTATAAAATTGATCAGAATAGGTGAGAGAAGTTGTACGCTTTCCTATATCCTTCCCAAAAAAAGACCAAAGAACTTATTCTTTGAAGTTTAGTCAAGATCATTTTAAGTTGATAAATTCTTTTAAAAAAAAAATCAGCATAACATTTAAAAATGATTCATGAGAATGATAAATGTACAGAAAGTTAAAAAATGAAATTTAAGCTTTCAGAAGTTTGCGTAAGTTTCAGTGCTGTTTGAAAGAAGTAACTGGAGGACAAATGGGAACTTAAAAAAAAAAAAAAAACTCTGATTCTTCAGTTTTTCCTTTGGACTGTCACTATTGGTTACTAACTGCTGAAATTATTCAGGATAGTGTTCCTCATTGTCTTTCAGGTGCGCGAATCTTAAATTAGGTTTCTAGATTACCATTTAAAAATTGTTTGTAGGGCTCACTTCTCCTCTGCTGGTGTTTTTCTTGCATGTCTCTGATTCTGTAGTTGTTTTGTGAACAGTTTACTCCCTCAGTGAACTGAAATAATTTTTCTTTTATGTCAATGATAAAAGGATTAAAATAAAAACATTAATGAGAATTGTCTTCTCAGATTGCATGCTCTTCACTCTATTCAGAATCCTGCTTTTTTTTTGCACAACTATTTGAAAACTTGTTCTTCTACGAACCATCTTTTTTTTTTTTCAAAACAAGTGTTTATGATTGCTGAAAACTTGTTTTAATAGTGCTGAGACTGCCCTTTCCTAAGTAGTCAGTAAAATGAGTACATTAGTAAAATGTCTCTCTGCAGCAAATTCTCTGAAGTGTCCTAACTAAATTAATCCCAGTGCAACTTTCAATATATTCTTGATCATGCTATCTTCTAGACTGTCTATTCTATAGTTAGAGTACTTCTACCAATTTAATTAATTGTGTAAAGTTAAAGAACATTAAATTACTCAATGGATGTCTCTTCCATTACCTTCCCTCCAAATTATAAAGCTGAAGTAGATTAACACTACTTGTCTTTTGAATTAGATAATCAAGGAGGTGTTTAGTATATTTTCTGTTCACGCCTTCAGTTAATTTTCAGTGGAATAGAAAACCTGTGCTTCTAAATTCTAAACTTTGAATCACATTGTGACTTTCATGACTAACCATTTTACTGTCACTTTCAATTAAGAAATGCTCATAAACAATGTTCTTTCTTTCTTCAATTTTGCCCCCAAGGTATATCAAAATGTTAGTAGCATTCCTACTTTGTGTCAATAAAGTGCTGTTCTATTCTTCCCTCCTCAACTCATTTGCTTGTGCCTAAATTTTATCTTATAAAAAAGACATAACATTCAGACAGTGATGAGATTAGAGAAATATAAATGAAACATGGAACATAATGACACAACTAAAAATTGCATCAGACTTCTTAAAAATAAAATGAAAGAAAATTGTGGCAATTAATATTAAGTCCGAAGAACAGACTATATTTTGTTAACCTTGAAGTGTAGCATTTTCTTCTAAAATAAAAATTTGGCATAGAGTGTATTTAAAGTTATTCTGTTCTGAAAGTAAAATAACTATGTTCATTAGTGAAAGCATTACAATGAGCCTTAGACAATTTTTTTTTCAATTTTTTTTTCCAAAAAAGTGGAGGCCCCTTAAATGCATTTCTCACTTGGAGATTTTGTATGGATTTGTACATAGATCTGAAAAGTATAACAAAATGGAAGAGTGTGTGAAGATATGTAATTTTTTTTTTTTCCTTCAAGGGTGTAGAAACAGATGCAGGCACAGAGTTGTGATAGAGAGGGAACAGAAAGAAAGCTGTTTTGCTGAGATACTTGATACTGCTTAGATAATAAATGGGTTTATTTCTATTAAATAATTAAAATTATGTTGTGTTTAAACATACACCTTCATTTTTCTCTTCTTTGGTCCTTTAATTCCTTAGTCTTTCATTTTTAGCCCACTAAAATACTTCTCAGGTCAATGACCAAAGTACAGGAATTATTTGGATGAATAAATGTATGTGTAATGTTCTTCAAAATACTACTCATTATCACATAACTTCAATAAACGTGATTGCCCTTTATAATTTTGCTTCAGTTGGTTTCTTGGATCTTTCCAAAATTAATGTTATCTTAGATCAGTGTGCTCCCAGGAATAAATAATGAATTTCTCCATTTTTCATCTGTTTTTTTATATATTTCATACAATAGGAGCATAGAGAAAATTCCCTATCTCAGAAGTAGACCACCTTCTAGTAATCAAATAGAAACCTAAAAAGGTTGTAGATGCATGACAAGTCAAAGTTATCTCAGCAGCTTCCACTGTAATGTCTTTGCTGAGAAGACACTTCCTGAAAATATAGGGTTTTTATTTTTCATGTACTGCTGTCCCTGTAGTTTTTTGTACTCATGCTCTATGTTCTTCTTTTCTGGCCCAAGCTAGTGTGTATTTTGCTAAATTCCTGATTTTATTTTATGTATTTCAGAGTTGCTCATTCATAAAGAGGACATGGGGAAATAATACTTCCAAAGATGTCTTTCTGGATCTGATCATGAACAGAAAATTTTAAGTTTCATTGAAATTCAAGGTGAAATTAGCAGTAACAAGAAACTAGGAATCAGTTTCCAGGAGAGAGTATAAACGTTTGCACAGTTAATAATTTACAGAACCAGCTACATTTTGTGGCAACACTGAAGAAATTAGCTACAGGCAGAAATCTTGAGTTTCTCTAATTCAATTGAAACAACAAAAGCAGTTTATCTATATATGGCTAGTATCATTTGATGGAAAAGAATTATTTAGTTCTGATAGCTCATAAATATATTTATGATAAATTTAGGATGCACTGATTGTAAGAGCTTTTAAAAAGAATAGAATCAAAGAAACTCATTGTATTTTAAAGCTCGTCTGTAATTGTTCAGGTTAGAACTCTGACTGAAATCTCTTTCTATCTCTGCGTGTGCATTATTCACGAAGGCCTAAAACTGGCCCTCTTTGACCATGAAGACTACTTTCTAAGAATTCTAATGTAATTCTATCCTTATGTACTGAATTATGGAGACATCAGATCATCCCCTGTGGAGTATAAATTCTACGTTGCCTCATTTGTATGGAAAAATTCTCCTGATGCTCAGCAGATGCCCTACTGTTTTATTATGAAATGAATTTTAACTCCATATAATTTCAAGAAAACCATCTCGACCATAATCAAGAATTTTTAATAGAAAATGGGAAGTGTCCTGATAAAAATTTCACCATTCCTGTTTGAAACTAAGAATAATTGTCTAAGTGAAGTGAGAAAGAATTCTATTAAGGCAAAGGACACACTTGAATTTTTATAAAAATTTATATAAAAATTAAAAAAAGTTATAAAAAATGCTACATATCCATTTATTTTGGATACATTCATAAAAACAGTTTTATACCATAAAATAACACATTGTTTCCTCTTTTTGAAAAGACTTATTTTACATGATTGATTTTTCCTTAAAAAACAGACAAACAGAAAAACACATAGGATAGTGCTTCATTTCCAAAACAAAATCAATTTTTATTTATGTTATGAATTATTTTTTCATTAAAAATATGTATATGCATGTGTGTAATATGTATAAAATTTAAAGTGATTATGCATATGCATACAAGGTTTCATACGTAAACATGTTATATATGTGTGTTTATAATATATTTATATTTTTAAAAATNTTTCTTTCCTTTTCCCTTCCCCTTCCTCTTTTGGGGGGGGGCTGGGAAGGGGGCCCTTGGGCCCACTGTCCCTGTCACGGGCATAGACTGGTCCAGGTAATCCCGTGACAGTGCTTTACCACTACAAAATTTGGAAATAGTTCAGAATTTCAATGATCTTTTATAAACAGTACCTAAATTCTCATAGAGAATATTTTTTCCTCTTTCAGTCAAAACATAGCTGAGTAGATAGAATAGCATTATGTAAGTACCCTTAAAAATAAACCTGTGTACATGAAGTTTGACAGTGGAGTTGGAATTTTCTCATGTTGACTACAGAAAGTTATTCAGACTCTAATGCTTTCTACATGACTAATTCAGCTACAATCAGTTTGAATTCATTAAGAGAATTTACCTCATTTATAGTTTGATCTGGTATCATTACTGAGCATGTTACTGATAAAGGGAATGGAAGAATTTTTATAGCAGAAAATAAAAATTAAGAAAAAAACACAACAATACACTTTAAAATGTGCTACAAAATATTTATCTAGAAATATTTCAGTTCAATAAAGTCAGTGGAAAACAGAAGTACACTCAATATGTTTTTCTCCCCGTTAGTGTGAAAAAAGCTTAATGCTAGAAATGAAATCTGTCAAAAATTCCAGCTCTATGAATGTTACTTCTCCATGAAGTGCCACATTCTTACCAATAATGAAGGATATACTAAGTACTGAAATTCCTAAGACTTTTCTCATACTCTTCTGTGGACACTACTGAAACTGTGTAGACTTATATTTGTCAAAGAGCTTACCTATTATTTTTTTAAAACATAGCTTGCATGTGTAAGTCAAAAGTAGAAAAGATGAACAGGAAATTTTCCCTAGCAAAACTGTCTCAACACAGACAGCAAATCATGAAAACAACTCGTTTCTTTGCTTTCATCTCTGCTCTATAAATGCTCTTGTGTTCTCACATCAGCTTNTTTCCAACTAGCAGAGCCTCGGTGTTCCTGTTATTTTTATGTCAGTTGCACAGAAGCCAAAATGTTTTATATTTCTCATACTTAGCAGCACCAGTTATGGAATTAAGAGGCTCTGGACTAAAAATGTATTATTTTCTCCAATTAAAAATTACCCAGGGAGCTGGGTTTAACAAGGGATATGAGAATTTCAAAGGAACTTTAATAAGATAGGCAAGTTAGTAAATGCCAATTTCTTCTCACTAATTAACAAAATAATTCAATCTTAGCCATAAATACTAATTAACCTATAAATCATTTACAATATAATATTGCATACATCACAAAGTATGTTATAATTCCCACCTGAGATAAAGCATTGAGTTATGTCAAGCTTGAGCTAGATTCTTTGTTCTCTTTAGGGCCAAAATAGATACGTAGGCATGCAATAACCTATTCCAACCTAAAACATTCACCTAAGATAAGAATAGCTGCTTTAACTTGACCTTTTAATAACTTCATGTATATATTGTCAGAGTCTAAATACATTAGCTTATAGTAGTCCCTAAATTTTAAATAGCTGGAGCTAAGTGGCCTCTCTGTCACATCTCATAGATAAAAATGAGTGATACTACCAACAGCAGAAAATTTAGAGAATATTTCATATTTCTGGATATTGTATCTCTTTGTAAATATAGCAGATTTGGCATGAAATACTGATGTTCACATGACTATTTCTCTTTACAGAAAGTGGGGGGAGGGGAGGGTAAGGGAGGGGAGGAGAGGAGTTCACTTGGAAAAGTCCTCCAAGATCATCTAGTCCAACTGCCTGATCATTTCAGGGCTAACCAAAAGTTAAAACATTAATAAAGGCATTATCCAAAAGCCTCTTGAATGCTAGCAGACATGGGGCTTCAACAGCCCCTCTAGGAAGCCTCCTCTAGTCTTTTATCACCCTCAATGGTAAATAATTTTTTCCTCACATCCAGTATGAACCTCCCCAGCACAACTCTCTTCATTCCCATGCAACCTTTTTTTTTTGCTTGCAGTGGAGGTCAGCACCTCCCTTCCCATTTCTTCTGCTCATGAAGTTGTAGAGATCTTGTCAGGTCGCCTTGCTTTCTCCAAACGACACTGGGTAAATGTCCTCAGCCTCTCCTCATAGGACAAGCCTTCCAGCACTTTTACCCTTACCCTCTTCTGGATGCACTGACGTTTCTTAATATCCTTTTTATATTGTGAAAGTACTCCTCCCATGCTTTTGCTTTTTATAAAACTAGACATACTTACAAATAAAAGAAATAGTAGTTCCTTTTTGGCAAACCAATACAATAACTGATGGTGGTTAATAGCACATCTGAATAATATCTTGACTTTGCCACACTCATCTGTCCAACAAGTCTAAGGTCACAGTGCATGTCTTACTCAAACTATATAAAGGGAAGATGAGAAGACAAAATGATTCAAAGGAGCTATTTTTAACATACCTTTAGCAACAGAGAAAGTTCTTTGCTAGTGATATTGTTTCTTAATCACAGTGGGACAACATGAGAAATAGAAGGTACTGCTTGAGTATTGTTTCTTTGCCTTGCAATGAGAATTTGATTATGTGTTTCTGTATGTTGATAATACTTAAAGATGAAGCCAATGTTTTTGCCATTTTCTATACTAAAATGTCTCAGTTTTTTTTAATCTGATTCCACAAAATATGGACAATTTTAATTCTGATTATTAAGAAAAAAGAAGACAATTGGAACTAGTTTTCATGTAGAGTGAGCATATTGTACCATTTGATGGAGCTATCTTGTGACTGTCTGAAGCTTAGTAGGATAACCAATTCATACAGTATATAGCACTAATATTACTGCTGTATCTACATATGATTCTTTTTCCACACACTGATGGAATGCTTTAATAAATATGTTCTTATACTTTCATAAAATAGGATCTCTCTTCAAGGAAGTAATATTTGCCTTAAAAACAAACAAACAAACAAAAAAAACAAACAGCATAATTGTTGGATTGAATAAGATCTCAGTGTTGCTCATGGACTTAAGTGTTTTTCACTATAGTTTAATGGCAGGATTCTTTGTATTTTTTTAACATTGTTCATTATTTTAATGTTGGCATTTTTCAATAATAAAATTAATATGGATTTAAAATGGCAGATTTTTTTAATAGTGTTGTAAGTGCATTTCATAGAAATATCAGAGTAGCCTTCAACATTTCATAAGTAACCTATAATCTTATATTACACTGTAAACTGTGCTCAGGAATGTATTCATCCTCACATGAAGGTTGCCTGGCAACAGGATTCATGATATTTTGTTGACCACAAACATATGTTTATATGGTCTCAGCAAGAATACATTTTCATTTTAAGTTTAAAAGAATGTAAACATTAATTTCTTCGCACGCAGATGTAACAGTAAGACAAAACTGACCAATATTTTATTAAAAATCCTTCACTTGAGCTACATTGTTTTTCATTCAAAACAATGCTCCAAGACATTTACTAATACAGGAAAACGATGGTATCAAGAAAAATGAATCTTAAATGTATGAGCTGATTATATGTATGTTTGCCTACTCTGTGCAGTTTGACTTTTCAAAAATGCTTTGTTTATCTGGTGTGGGGAAACAAAGAAATACATTTTGGATTATGATATGTCAATACAGCTGGAATGTGATCATATATGATAGAAAACCATGTTTAAAATGTGTAAGTAAAACCAGAGACACTTAGCTTTACATTTACCTCCACCCAGTTTCACTGAAATTGAAAACTTTGTAGATCACCAAACCCAGATCAGATCTGTAGATCAGATCCCAAACTCTACTCTGGCTTAGCCTGTGATATTTAACAAGTCAGCTCTGGCCTCAGTGGAGGATCCAGCTGTTGTGTTCATCAGCCACTTGCTACTCCTTTCAAATGCTTTAATACTGCTTATTACAGGACTAGATCCATGATTTTTACAGAAAAACAAACAAAAAACTTACACCATGCATACTTCATACGATACACCAAAAGTGTGCTAAAATAATAAAATATAAAAGAATGGTTTTGAAATAAACTTTTCTTCACAAAGGAATAACTACATTTTGTTATCATTTTTGTTTAAAAGTATACCCTGAAATTTTGTAGCTTAGGCTTTTTGAAGCATAACTGATGATTTCTAGGAATACAGTTTTAGACTAAAGTGTGAATATTGTACTTTTGTCAGCAGATGATTTACAAGTAGTGTATTGCTAATAGTATGAAATTGCTAATAGTATAAAATATATAGACTGGATGTGTGATAAAAGAAGTTAAATACCAAAAGTACTCCATCGATTATAAGGCAATATTCATTTAAGCAAAACAGAGTGAATTCTTTATGTATTATTGTCTAAGTGTAACATGAAAATGTTTTTCTCTCCTTTAATTCTATAATAACTAAAACATTTTTTAACATGATTATCTGCTGGGTCTGAGGAACACTAGATATTTGTGTACATCAAGTTGAATACTTCTTTATTCCACCAAATCTTTAGTTCATGCTTAATTCTTATTGAATCTAATAGACATAACTGATTCTATGACTTCAGAATATACTTGCCAAATTTTATGACCTGAGTGAAGAATATGAAGGAAAGTACATATAGAATCCTCTGAGAAGCATAAAACAAGGCAATTATACTCTATTTAGATATTTAGAAAAAAAAAAACCCTATAATTTTTGTAACGTTCATACTTATTATCTCATGAGTGAAGAGTTATTTCAAATTGTTTTGAAAAAGATTAGCTTGAAAAGGCATAGTAATAAAGCAGGAAAATGAAGCACGTGTAGAATTAGTGCTATTAAATATATTAATGAAAGTATTTCTAGAAATGTAATGGAGATTATATTTTTAATACTGTTTGATATTAGAGATGAAAATTAAACTGAAAATATGATAAGTAAATAGCAAGCTAAATAGAACACTATTGCAACTAGTTGGTTAAAAATAAATTTTGATGTATTAGAGCCACAGAGGACTTGCAAGAATAAATTTTACATTTCTGTATGGGTATTGCAAAGGTTGCATGAAATGAAGTTTCTCTCCTGATCCATATCAATTTGTAAGGGTAGGTTATTCAGCTCACTTCATGAAATTTATTCTCATGAAGCATAACAAAATCCAATTTACCAGTAAAACCCATTTAAATTAAAATCAAAGTGTAATCTTCATACTACTCACTACTCGTACCATAATGATGAAATGAGATCAGATACCTATGCTGTATATTTTTGTATCCTGATTACCTTCAACCCTATTCAGAAGAAATTATCCACAGTGCAAAAGCTGCAGGAAGATCACAGAATTTGCATTTTTGCTCTGCCAAAATATTCAAGTATGAAACTGTACAATGACCCAGTTGACAGAGTTGCTTGAGAACCACTAGTGTTTGTGTACTTGGTTAGTGAGATGAATATACATGCAATGCTACAAAAGTAATGCTTCCTACTTTATTATGTTGCCTCAAAACATCAGAGGTGGATGTTGGTGGTACAGCAGTAGAGGTCGAACCTTCCCACAAATATTCCATTACATTTTGATGCCCTGTGACAGATGGCAGCTGAGGAGCAGTGTGACAGAATGGCATCTGACATGGAAGTAAGTGTGAAGCAAAGGTGTGTCATAAAATTCCTCCATGTGGAAAAAATGGCACCCACTGACATTTATTGGCAGTTGCTGAACATTTATGGAGATCAGCTAGTGGATGTGAGCACAGTGAGGCACTGGGTGGTGGATTTCAGCAGTGACAACAGCGACAGTGGGTCACCTCTTCTGGTGCAGATTTTTACAAGTGCAGCGCGCTTTCTCTCGTTCACTGCTCTGAAAGTATTGCCTCCTATTTATTTCCTTAGAAACTACACTGATACACAGAGCACAATAACACTGTTTGATGGAGCATATTCTTAGCTACAGAGCACTATTTTTCAACATAGTCACAACCATTAGCTAGGCGCTTTCACCAACAATGAACAAGAAACTTCATGCTGTGCTTGTAAAAATCTGCACCACTGGAGGTGACCAACAGTGCACACTTATTAATTTCCAAATGACTTCACTTTGATATAGATTTCTTGTTAGGTACATCACTGTAAAGGATCTTAACTGTTTATTGATTTAATTTAGGAAGTCAATTACCTGTTTTTATAGAATCAAATTAATGAGTCCAACCAATGTATTTTTCTAGATCTACTTATGTAGTTAGAGTGTCTGGGAAGCCTCTTATCTCTCTTTCAGGGGATGATCCATCAAGAGATAATTTTTCACAGCAAACTTCCTTTTCTTGGAACTGAAAGTTCATTTAGCTTTCTGTCTAGGCTGCTGTAGGTTGTATGTTAAACAATGTCATAAGAAATGTGATCGATTCAGAATCTCTTCTGAATTAGCAGTCGACTGACTTCAGTATTAGGAAAAAGGCAGAATTTAATCTCGAAAAGTTAAAGGGGTGGAACAAAAAAAAATTGAAAAATAGTTGTGTGAATCTCAAAACAGATTCATTTTGAAATTTAATGTTCATGATTTTTTACCTAAATCGTGAAGCCTCTTAGATTTGAAATAACTAATAGACTATTTACAGGCCGACCTTGGCTCAGTGAACCTCATGTCTGTTAGTACCTAAGTATTGGTTTTGAGACTTTTAAATATATTTTATTATATAGTATAGGGTGGACAAATCATGCTATATATTATTTATTATATTGTACATTCCAGCAGAACATATTTTTTTCTTACGATATTTCTACTTGCTTGTGGTTGACAAATACATTCTTTGTCTATGTCTGCAATTTTCAGTTTGGGTATCAGTGGCATTATATCATAATTGAAAATACTCTGCAGTTGGCCTTGGCCACAAGCAGCCAAAGTCCAAGTGGGAAAATGTTGCAGAGTCTGATGGTCTGCTCAGGGCCATAACAGTAAGTTAACATTTCAAGGATTTGGTGATTGTTTGTTTGTTTGTTTGTTTGTTTGTTTTTCTCACCAGGCCTTGACTTCTTTGCTGGAAATGAAGGAATTAGGGAAACGTATATTCAGCTGAATGATGTGTGTTGAATGTCTTACAGGTTGTTTTACTGATGCCAGGTGTACACTGAGGTACAGATCACTTACATTTCTGTCACAAGTCTGCAGTGTAGAAAATTGTACTCAACTATTTTTCAAAACTGGTGAAGAAAATCAGTTCTGTTGGTTGTACCGTGTCTGAATGGGCTCCCAAGAATACAGCTGTTAAGTAGCCAGATACCAGTTTAATAAAGGAACAATTTCATTACCCCTAAAATGCAGGCTGAATTGAATTTTGAAGATTCTAGTTCAGATTAATTTAAATCACTCTTTTGCAGTTTGTGTCAGAATAATAATAAGTAAGTATGTTTTTTTCAGTGAATGATAAATGTAAGGATTTGATGAGGCCTTTCATTTGATGTCCCAACCAATAACTGTTTCCATTGATCATCTAAGAATAAGTGCTCCTTTTCAATTTATTACAACTTAATATTTATTACTTGCCCTACTGAAGAGTGGCAACTTGCAAAAATTGAATACTTATTTGTTCTCAGTGATTTCTTATTCCATCTCTCTTTTATTCTGTGAATGTCAAATGATTCAGAGAGCATGTAAAGTCAAAAACTTTTTCCTGTTAAACTCTATTTACTCTTTGTATGACATGTCATTTATCATGTATCGTGTTTTGCTCTTATCTCAATTTAGATGGTAAACTCACTTTTGCTTTGAGGTGTGTTTAAAAAAAAAAAGAGAGGAAGCAAGGGAAAGTGAGAGATTGTGAAAGCTGATTTAAACATGGTATGTTTCACAGTGGATAGAATTTTAAATCAAAAGTTTTGAATGATTAGTAAATGCTATGCATGTTTGTTAGAGAAGTGAAAGAATACATTTTCTAGACTGCTCCTTTGAGGGACTTAATTTACTAATGTTTTAACCTTAGGTAGAAAATCACAATTACTGCTTTCCATCTAGAGGTATTTTTATGGAAAATTGAATACTAGCCCAAGATTTAAACTTCTCAGACTGCTGTATGCTTTGAAAAAAATTGTTATGAACTTCAAAATAAATGCAGCCAAAGATTTCTTGTTTCCTTTTATGGCCATGTTTCCAACTGTAACATTTGCCCCTTTGGATCACTTGGATTTATATCTTGCTTAGTTTTATTAGGTCTTGATTAAACAGCAAATTTTGCCTTCTTATATTCACTATAAGGCCTCAGTTAGTGAGGTAAAAAATTATATATAGCATTGTCACTGTTAATAACTTATAAAAACAAGCACAAAACCGCTTATGACAATTTCAGACTGATATTCTGAAAAGCAAATAGACTTTGTTCTATGAATTCCTTGATTATTTATCCTGAAAGATACTTTCAATCAACACTCTGATGATAACACTGCTAAGCAACAATGAAAACATCAGTGTGTTATCAACAAATTATCACAGTTTAAACTAAGACACTGGTCAAATGAAAAATGCACTTTTTTAAGGCTTAAGAAAACATAAGATCATAAGATGTATTATTCAGCTTATTATCCATCTATCTAAGCTACATGTTTTATAACAAAAGTGACATTAATGACAGGAGCAAAATGAAAATGCATTGAGTTAATCGTGTGTTTTTTCATTTGTCTTCACCAAGCAAAGACAGATGCTGGTTTAGATCTTATATCCAAGATCACAACATCTTTATTCAGAGGGAGTTTAGTATTCTTTTCCTGACACTAGGTACATAAATTCCTGAATGCCTGTTAAGTTTGGGAAAATAATCTTGAAGGTTCCTTGAAACTCCAGTTTGGATCAGCAGTCAAACTGCTCCAAGGAGCTGCGTAGCTCTTTATTTACTGTGAACTCTCAGTAGTTGAGATTAACTTCCTAATGCATGTTAAGAAAGGAACATTGAATACCAAGGTAGCTTTTCAACAAGTCCTTCTCAACAGAGCTGGAGATTTAGCAGTCTTAAAGTCCAAAATATTTTTTTAAAATTTTACTTTATAATGGAATTCTTGGAGATTCCACCAACCTTTTGAATACAGTTTCTCTCAGTGATTTTAAAAATCTGATTGTTTACAATGAAGAATGAAATGACTGCAGCATCTTGAAATGAGCCCTACAGAATGTGGTTATTATTATAGGACCAGTACATAGACTTGGTAAATTGTGTTGAAAGTCACCTAAACATGTAAGTATATAGAACGTAGTTGAAAATTTGGTAGAATGATGAAGCATTTCATCACTTTCTGAAGGTAGAGATGTGAGGGACGCACCCCAGCTTTAGTTCATATTAGTTCTGTATGATCCTTAGGCACTGAAATATATTCTCCCAAAGAATCAAATTTTGAAGGCTTGTTTATCCTTTAGATCTGCTTCTTCTCATTGTTCTCTTTGACAGTGTGATGCCTCTGAGCTTCTCTAGTTTGTCAGCAAAACCCTGGAAAGAACAAATCATCACAAAACAAAATTAATTGCTTTTAGTATTTTTCTTCCTTTTTTTTTTTTTTTTTTTTTAATCATTACTAGTACTATATAATATATTTTTCTTATTCTTTGGGGATACTTCACTCCAACTCATGGCTCTGTGGGATGCTTTCTGACATGCCAAAACCCAAAAGCAGGAAGAGCACAGTCATTTTTGATGACATAGCAGAACAGGTGCATAGATTATCAGAAAGACGATGCAGATTTGAGTGTATTTATTTCAACTTATGTGTCATGGCCTGAACTTTCTTCTTAAAGGCAGAAAACCACCTTCAGCTGAACAAGTTTCCTGCCCTGGAAATAGAGATCTGGCGTTATTCATGTACTAGCCATCTGAGATTTAGATAGGTTGCCAAATGTTAATTAAATGCAAATATAATCATTCAAATCCTTTTGCCTGTTTTTATCCAGTGCTTGTGACTAAGATGTTGGAAGGGAATTTTATTGACTCTGGCCCTTACTTTATACTTACAGAAAATAAATCAGATTTTCTTTGTGCCTATGTTTGGAGGACATGAAAATCTCTGAACTGAAAAAAAAAAATGAAGATAAATCTGAGCACATGGCTCATTCTAGCTTACTGAATCCTAGTGAATCATTTAGGAAAAAAAGAAAAAAAACAAAAAAAAACAAAAAAAAACAAATCTATAATTACATGATAAGATCAATATTGATACAGTATTAGTATTATCATCAGTAGTATTATTAATATTAGTATTATTAAAAGCAGTAATCCTTTTGTATGACTTTAAAGGTGTATTGGAAATTAAAACCAGTATATTTTGCTGTGCTTACTCAGGACTTTTTCCACATTAGGCAGCCTTAAATAAGTAACACTCCCCGAGGATGAAATTAAATGATGTTTCTCTTTTGTTTTGCAGTGTCTGTACAGGCAGAAAAGCTTTCAGTGTGTATGTATTCTTCAAGTGATATACAGCTCACCCAACATAGATTTCAAACATACATATAAATTTATGCATACATACATATAAATTTAACTTAGCTGCTGATTATCTTTTGATATATATTTATAAAGTGTAAAGACAGTAATAATGTAGGCCTTTTATAAGAAAAAATCTAAAATATGCTATATGCTTCATAAAACCATTATGAGCTATTCACAGGTCTGTAAGTGGTCATTTTCTCAAATGTAACAATTTACCAGCAGCTTCCATACAGTTATTTCAGAAACCTATAATATATACAGTTACACTAGAAAAAACTTTGAGGTACACCTGAATATATCAATAGATTTTAAAGGTGCTTGTCACGGTTTTGTGATTTTGGTTTTTCAGTATTCCACATCATAACATCATGTAGTGCATTGGGAGTTAAAGTGTTAACACTCTAATCCGGCTACCTGCCCC
>JACDJE010000403.1:224197-361482 GCA_016647715.1 Pavo muticus | reverse complement strand
GCACACAAAAAAAGTAAAGATGAGAATCCTAAATTAATTGCACTAACAAACTCTTTTTTAAGATTTTATATTTTGGGAAATTTTGAACAGAATAATTTGATTTGATATATTGTATATTATGTAGAGGAATTTCTCTTGAAGAAAAAATGAACAAAAGTTTAATTCACTGCAGAAAAGTGAGCATGTTCTTTCACACAATATTTAATTAATCTCAAAACCTGAAGTACCAAGTAACATTCTCTAATAAATTATTCCGGTTCTGTGATCACTCCCACTCTTTAAAAGCTGACACATTATTATTAGCCTGAGTAAATTTTCTCATTTAAATTTTAAACATTACTTTTATTATGTCCTTTCTCCTAGATTAAGAAGTTGTGTAGTCTCAGAAATCTCATTTCTACATGAAAAAATAGATCATAAATCACCTCTAAATTTTCACTTCTTTATTGTCAGGAAGGATTTTGTCAATTTCTCAAAATCTCCAACCCTGAGAAGATTAGGAAACAGTAGTGGAAATAAACAAACAAACAAAAAAAAAGTGGCTTTTCTCTTTAATGTCTAAAATTTATAGGTGTATCAGTGTTGGGACTGGTGTTACTTAACATCTTTGTAGGCAGCATGGACTGTGGATTGAGTGCACCCTCAGCAAGTTTGCAAATGACACCAAGCTAAGTGGTGCAGTTGACACGCTAGAGGGAAGGGATGCTATCCGGAGCTACAGGCTTGAGAGGTGGGCCCATGCCAACCTCATGAAATTCAACAAGGCCAAGTGCAAGGTCCTGCACCTGGGCTGGGGCAATCTCAAGCACAGATGCAGGTAGGGTAGAGAATGGCTTGAGTGCAGTACTGAGGAGAAGGATTTGGGAGTGTTGATTGACGAGCTGGCAATGCGTGCTTGCAGCCCAGAAGGCCAACCATATCCTGGGTTGCATCAAGAGGAGCATGAGCAGGAGCTCAAGGGAGATGATTCTGCCCCTCTGCTCTGCTTTTGTGAGACCCCACCTGCAGTACTGCATTCAGTTCTGCAGCCCCCAACACAAGAAGGACATGGAGATATTGGAGCAGGTCCAGAGGAGCACCACAAAGATGATCAGAGGGCTCGAACACCTCCCCTACAAGGACAAGCTGAGAGAGCTGGGGCTTTTCACCCTGGAGAAGAGAAGGTTCTGAGGAGATCTTATAGCAGCCTTCCAGTACCTGTAGAGGACCTACAGGAAAGCAGAGGAGAGGCCTTTTATAAGGGCTTGTAGTGACAGGACAAGTGGAAATGTCTTTAAGCTGGAAGAGGGTAGATTTAGATTAGATATTAGGAAGAAATTCTTTACTGAGAGGGTGGTGAGACACTGGAACAGGTTGCCCAGAGAGACTGCAGATGCCCTCTCCCTGGAGGCATTCAAGGCTAGGCTGGTTGGGGCTTTGTGCAACCTGGTCTAGAGGGAGGTGTCCCTGCCTATAGCAGGGGGGCTGGAAATAGATGATAGTTCCCTTCCAACCCAAACCAGCCTATGATTCTCTCTGAATTGTCTTGGATTAATTCCTTAAAAAAAGAAAAAGTTTCAGAAACAAGCAGTGTAGTGGAAATGCTACGTCATGGCTTGAACCAGTGATTGAACACCTGGTGGGAAGGCAGGGCCAACCTGGGGGAGCTCAGATGCATGCAGTGCACCTGAGTGACTGGAAGGGGTGGAGCCAGGATCTACCCCTTCCTTGAGCTCATTTAAGGGTTGGCAATGAAGGTACAGGTGTTTTGTTGGAGATTCCTATGTTCCTGAGGCCTTCTAAGAGTAAGCAGCTTTTTTTTTTTCTCTCCTTTTTTCTGTGTTCACTGCTGCTGTATTTAAGCGTGTCCTCACTTGTTGTAGCCTAGTACTTTGCTACTATGCTGTTATTGTTACGCTTTCTGTTGTGTTGCGGCATTGTAAGGAGTATCATTTATATGAATGATGTCTACTGAAGAAAAGAGTTTAATTACTCATGGTCTGCTCCAGGAATGTTTTGGTCATGTTCTATGACTGATTTCATTGCCATCTATACACTAATTAATGGAAATTGGCTTGAGGATTTTTGAAAATTAGTTATGTTATATTTTAAACACAAGTTTTATATGCCTGGTTGTTTTCAGTGGGAGGAAAAATAAATTATTATCTATTTGTAGTGAAACCATGTACTTTTCATTACCAATAGTCAAAATAAGATGCTTCTGAAAGAAGAGGGAAAAATATATAGTCCTTATTTATTGTATTTCTTTTACATAAATTTAGCAAAATGAAGTTAGGAACGAAAAGAAAAGAAAAACTTAGATTTGGAAGATTTAAAATGTCTTTTTCTAACCTGGGAAGAATTCAAAAGTGAGAAAATCGTTACGCTAGAAGAAAGGTAATTGTGGTGAATTGTGTCAGGGTGAAAGCCTGTCCCACTAATGTTTATGGCAAAGTTCCCTTTGATGTCATTAGAATGTAAACTTCGCTCTGTGTAAAAATGGCGTTTGTTCTTTCACAGAATGCAAAGACTGAAGTAGAATACATCTGGCATACCTCATTCTCCCTAAGGTAATCTAAATGCATTAACAGCTGTAGAGTAACATGAAAACAGGTGGTACAGTACAGTATCTCACAATTAATTGACTGTTTTACAGAACACATGTCCAGTCGCAGGTTCACAGTTCTGTATAGCTGTTATGAGCCACAAATTTCAGAAAAAGAGTTCAGTACTAGGTTAATCGCATGCTTTTCTCAATGATTTGTGAGATCTTCACAATATTTTACTAATACCAGTCCCTCTCACCTCCGCATGCCAGAACAGTATTTGGTTTTCAAAATCTGGCAGAGAAAAAGTGGATATCCTTTTCTTAGTGTTGCAGAAATACAAAATGAATGTGACATACTAATCAAAGAGTTAAGAATGGGAAAGTTAAAGTTATACAAGAGGAGAAATAATGCATAGAGCAGAAAATTGAATTGAAATCCTTTCCAAAAGGCAGAATTTAAGACAAGAAGGGACAGTAGTAATTTTGATGTCTGTTACATCTCATGACAGACATACATGATAACTGTCAGCTTCTGAAAGAGAGTTTTTCAAGTAAAACCTTGACAACAGTTCCTCCAAGACTCTTGGTGTTGATAGGCAACCTGTGCTCAAGCGGGCTTCAGGACACTTCAAACAGTTCTTTTTTGAGCTGTGGCCACTTCACATCCCATGGACATGGATATGAGAACATAATTACATCTCTATCTGAACTTTCAATAGAGAAAAATTTTGGCAGGTAGATTGACAAATTGCACATTCGCCAATTTCATGTAGAGATCTGGGTACTGGAAGGGTTTTTCTTCCAAGAACAATTAAATGGGCTACTCGAAGGGCAGCCAAATGTATGCTTCAGAGTTTTACTGTCTTATTGCTAATAAACATAAAAAAAGTTTACATTTCTAACAGGTATAAGATTAAGAGAACTGAACATAAAGCAAAAAATACATACTCTTAATAATTTGACGTATCTTAATTGCAAAAAAAATTTACATAGTCATCCATAGTGAACTATGACAAGAGAGAGACAGAGAAGCTTTTCTCTGCACTTTCATCTACTAGGAGACTACATTGGTCCTGAACTGTGTATGTACGATTGAAAATATTGAGACCATGATTAACAAATAATTTTAGGAGCATGAATTAGATAAAATTTAGGAATGAAGTTAAAAGTAATTTTAAAATGCAAAGTTATTTTTCTTACAGTAATACATCTCCCTTCTCCAGGAGGGGAAAAAAAAATAACTTTATGCAGATATATCAAAGGATGTATATACATTAGTGTAGAAGTTGTTGAAAACTGTTAACAAAGGTAATTCAGAATGCTTTCTGCTCTTTTTCCTTCCCTGAGAAGCTTTTATTTCTTGAACTTTGAGTGAACTATTCAAAGACGCCAATTAGACTTATAAAATTCTAGCTAATAGTATTTGAATCTGAGTGATTATCTGTATCATCTATAATGAAATGAATGAAATTTACTAGATTGGAGGCTATATTCACAAATGCTTGCAATTTACTTTATTTTATTTACGTAGCTGAATATATGGCATGTAATTGATGAGAAAATACAGCTCCTTCATGCTTGATAATGTATATTATTTTTCCTTTTTGGACCCATTCTTAAAAGAGTCCATTGAATTATTGTGCAATTGTACTATATGCCAGTGTTTCCCCATTTACCAGCAATCTGTTTTTCCATTCCTGCTCTTGAATAATCATTACACATATGGCAGTAAACTTACAGTCTACAAAAACAGAGTAGTAAAAATGTAGTCTGGTATACTAATGCAATATAATTCAGCGTCTGTTTTATATCAAGAAAAGGCAAAGAAGAAATTATGTAGCCCTTTTCTATTTTCTATGAACTACTGAGATATGACTTGATGCTTTTTTTTGGTATTGTCATTAAAAATGAGAAGTGTCAAATGATTTTTAAAAAATGATTGGACAATTACCAAGACTCTTGTGACGCAAACAAAAGCCTTCACTGACTTCTCAGTACAGAAGTTTCCACCCTTGTTATAGAAGACATGAAACCAAAGGTCTCTAAGTACTAAAATACTACTTTACAGAAGCCTAATTTGTTGCAAATCAGACTAAATTAGAGCTTTAAATAAGAACATTGCTACCCTGCACTTCACACAACAATGCTGCATCCTAACAGCATGTAAGCCATCACGAGATTTAGGGCTCAGCTCAATCAGTGGCAACAAAATTAGAAATAAATAGAGAAGGATCAATACAAAGTGTTGTCTGGCATAATGAAACAGCCATTAGGTAGAAAACCTATTCTATTTCTCCCTCAGCAGCTGTACTCTTTGACAATTTCTTACACCGTCTAATACACGGTAACATTATTTATTCTACTGAGGAAAAAATATGGAGCTACATTTCTTACCTTACAGAAATACTTTTTGTTGATCAATAAAATTGTTAAACAATTTACGTTTTTTTTCTGACTTTTTTGAAGGTATTTGTATTAATGTTGCTGTTACTTAATAAAACATTAAGAATTACTTTGTATGCTATGCTGTTGTCCTGACATTCAGCGCTTAGCGGAGCTTGTTATCAACCATGCTGTTATGGAACATCAAAATTTGTGCCAAAGGTTGCTGAGCCTTTCTAACAATGAGAGGAAAAAAATGTTCTCACTGTGTCTGAACACTCAGTATCTTGTGTGGAATGCTCAGTGTTTCTTTCTTTTCTATTTATGCCAAGGACTAAGTAGATTCTGTCTGTATTGGGATATTGAATTTATAAATCTCACTCCTGTCGTCTTATGGCCCTCTTTCAGAGCCTTCCTAGATGCTGAAAATTCTGCTTCCACATAAACGCCTACAAGTCTTTTGTACTGGGCAGCCCCAAACTTGACAGTACTCCAGGTGTGGCCACACCAGTGCTGAGAAGAGGGGAAAAAATATTTCTCTCCACTTGCTGGCAATATTTTGCCTGATGAACCCAGGATATCACTTGCTGTCTCTGAGGCATGGGCACACTGCTGGCTCAAGTTTAACTTGGTGTCCATAAGGACTTCTAGGTCCTTTTCTAAAAAACTGCTATCCAACTGACTACTCCCCAGAATGTATTGGTGCTGGGATTGTTCCTCCCTGGGTGCAGGACGTAGCTACACATTTACAAAGTGAAGTACAAAGAGGAACTGTTGAATCATGGCCTGAACCTCTGATTGATCACCTGAGGCAAACACTGAGTCAGCTGCAGGAGCACAGGTGAAGGCAATTCACCAGTGTGACTGGAAGAGGTGGAGCCTGGCTCCACCTCTCCTAGACACCATTTAAGGGCTGACTGCCACGGAGGAAGGATCTCTTTCTGGAGATTTCTCTTCATGGAGTTTTCTTGTGAGCCTGCAACGCTGGTGAGCATTTTCTATTCCTTTCTGATTATCTTTTCCAATGTGGTAATCTTTCTAGCTATACGCTCTCTAAAGACCAGCCTAATTTCTCTGTATACTTACCAATTATACATCCGTATACTCATTGATTTATATAATGGATAATAGTAAAATGAAAAAGAAATACAGCTTAAATTTAAAATTCCCATTCAAGAATGGACATGATTTACATAAGTTTCTGGGTGCACAAAAGCAGTTTGTTCATAATAAAAACACATAATAAAGATGTTAGAAGAGTTCGGAGTTTTAAAACATGTTCAATTTCCTTTTGTCTAGTTCTAGAAACTTCATAGTATATTCTTTATTGTGTGATATCTTCAAAACGTGAGCTATTCTTGATTATATTCAGAACTGTATCAACTCTGTACATTTTGTAGCCCATTTACCCAGTTAATATGTGTTTTCAATGATGTTCCAAGGGCATGATATTTGAAGATTGTAGCAGTAGTGCAACATCCTTTGATTCATTAATGCCTTTCTTATTCTAGTTCATGGAGCTTAAGGAGATAATTTAATGTTAACATTTATTGCTCAGAGTTACCACAATATTCTTATTATGAAATCTGTTTGTGAAGGGTCAAGGAAGTCCTTTATTTCTACTACTTTCCTCCAGTAAAGTGAACAGGTCTTGAGCCAGCAGTAAGGCACATCAGTCAGTTAAATTTCCCTGACCACCACCAATATCTAAAATAAACGCAAGTATCAGTGCATGTTGTAAGGTTTGGATGGTAATCAGTCTTTCTCCTGCTAGAGTAATTTGGATCTTCTTACTTTAAAAATGACTTTTTTATTTTCATATAACTGTTGTTCAGAAGCCTAGAATATGTTAGAATTATTTATATTTGCTAGATTGGCAGCATTAAAGAATCCATCTAAAAAGACACAGAAGTTAAGTATTTTAAAGGGAATTCAGTATGAGTAATGAATTGAGCATGATTGTTATGGATGTTGACTACTTAGTACATACAAATGTTATCTTAAATGTGGCAAATATTATCTTTTAGCACTCAGACTACAAAAGTAGATGGTAAATTTACATCCAATAATGTAAACATGTTCTAACCTTTTGAGCCATGTTGAAATAAAACTGCTTGCTTTAACTTGTTCATGTTTACTAAGAAATACTTAGCAGAATTAGTCTATGAAATGTTTCATCCGAAAACATTAGCACAGAAAATCTTCATGTCAATTTCTAATTTGGTATAATAATTATCTACAGTTTATATATTGATTAATCTGTGAAATCTGTATGTATTTTTAATCCTTACTGCAAATATGAAAAGTTAAAAACAATGGTATTTGATATCTTCAGTATTAGATAACAATAGCAGAAAGTCTGTGGGCAGTAAGGTAAAATTTATTTTATTCTTCTCATTATTGAATCACTGAAAAAGTGCAGAATTACTGTTTTAGCAACAGAATTGCTGAATTGAAATAATACTGCTGTAACACCTCAGCTGTGAGTGGGAATGGAAGCTATTGGCTTAGTTTTCATTCTATTAGCAAAGTCACCTGAGATCACCTCTTACTCAGTTTCTCAGGAATTGGTCATTACTGTCTCTGACTTCTACTCCATCACCTGACAAGAAATTTTGTCTGTCTGTGTGTCCATTTATCTTCCTTCCATGCAAATAATAATAAGCAATATTTGTCAAAAATGACTCAAATCTGCTACAGGAAATAAATCTAAACTGTGACAAAACTGTTTTTTATTTTTTATTTTATAGCTTTAAAGATATCTGTGGATTTAATGTGAATTTTAAGGGATTAAAATGCATTATTAAAACAGTATATTTCCACCATGTACCATTCTTTCTTCTCCTTTGTTCATTGTTCTTCATCAATGTTGTGTCAAGAAATTAGGTTTCAGTTGTTTGAAAGTGGCAGGATTTTGGAGCAACCTTAAAGAGTTTTTCATCTTTAATTTGAGGGTTTTAGCATGTACTTTTATTTTTTTTCATTGACCTTTTGTTTGATTCCTGAACAATTTTTATTTCTTTTAATATAAGTATTTGAGAGAAGTAAAGCTGTTAGTTCTTTTTATTATTATTATTAAGATTATTTTGAGATTTTACTATGTTGGATCTTATCAATTAAAAAAATTTGGTAAGACAAATTCAGTCAGAAAACAACGTAGTATTAATACAAGCTGCCATAGTATTCCAGTGATTTCTTAACAAAAACTCATGTCTGTCTTAGCAAAGCACTTGAATTTGATAGTAAGATTTTGAATACATTCCCTCTGACATCAGCCCTTTTGTTGTTTCTCTCAAGTAAAAACAAAACTAAAACCCCCAAAATATTAAAAAAAATAAATAAATCAGTTTTTTCATGCTAGAGTGAATGGCTTTTCACAAGCCACATGTAAATATTTGTAAAGAAATATCTTATTTATCACTTGCTTTGAAGTAAAGTTTATTTTCTAAAATATTTTTTTAGCTTCAGTGTAGGCTGTAGATTTATGTATTACTTTGTATCTAAGATTAGCAGGATAAAATTATCTTCTGAAATTAGATTCTGACCTTATAGTACATCTAATGTAATAGCAAAAATAGTGCTTTGGACAAGGTAGATAAGCCACAGGACTTTACATACTCAAATATCACTTGAGGTATATATTCCAACAATACAACAGCAAGGATGGTCTTAATGTTTGAAAACTGAAAGATTTGGATAATACACGTTCTTTGATATTCACTGTTTTCTTGCACTACATACTGTGGAAAAAATGCATCTGGATTTGATATGATGATTAAAAGACTAAACTATCAATTTGTAACTTGAATGCCCTGTGGAGAGAGCAGTAGCTGTTGAAAATGGGATGCTGTCCACCCACCTTTTAAACCTGTCACAGTAGATTGCATTTACAAGTATTTGAACTGTGAGAATGTTATATCTATATGACCACAACTTCATGCTTGTATCCGTACTTTTTGAAAACCTGACAGCTACAAAAAAATAGCTGTCCTTCATGTTTCAAATGCACTTAATGATGTACTACTGTACATCACTTAATGATGTCCTACTGTAACTTTTATTTCTGAATGAAGACACTGAGGGTTTTTTTGTTCATGGCTCACGTCTGTAGGTTTTCTAATGAAGGACAGAACAATGGAAGCCATCAAACTCCAGATATGTTATCATCTGGTAACACAGAAACCTGTAACGGTTTTAATAGCAGAGACTAGATTAATGTCGTTTAAACCACAAGGAGTTGGGAATCAATTTCAGTGCCAATCATGGCTTAAAGAAGAGATTAGTAATGCAGCAAATGCCATTAACCTTTCAAACACAACCACTACATGAGGATTCCCATGGAATGTTCAAAACAGTGTGCAGCTGTGACACAACCAAAACAAATACACTACAAAAAAAATGCACTGAAGATATTCCCAGTCTATTTTATGGCGAAATAGTGCTCTGAATAAGTCTTTCTTAAAAAATGGAAATCATTCTTCTTTTAACAATAGATAAAATATATCTATTACAATGTTTATTTTTAAGTTGAAATTTTGAAATATGAAGCATCATTTAAGCTAAACAGTTTGTGCAAATTATGTAATTTTTACTGGGGTGAAGCTTACTTTCCAAAACATGATGGGATATTTAGAACTTCATAGTGCAGACTTGCTGTATTAGAAAATGTGTATGCTTCTTTTGAAAGTGCTGTACCTGCATGATGTGAGAGATATTTTAGCTTATTAACGTATTACCTGTGAATTTTCTCATCTAAGATGATGATAGGGTTATTCCACTCAGTGCAAGCAGTACAGATGTAATCACAGTGCTCCCCTTAATGATATCTGCAGCAGGGGAAAACACACCTTTCAACATCAAAAAAAAAAAAAAAAATCTTGCTTGAGACTATAAACTCTGCTGATACTGTAAGAGTTAAGTTGCTTACTGTATCAGTCTCCAAGACTAACTCTTTAAGCTGCTGGAAAAGAGTGAGGGTTTGAAGAGCAGTTACAGCCAACTCAAAACTTTTAGATAGGCAATATTTAATATGAATGTGGTTGTACAATATAAGAATGCACAGCATTTTCTACTCTGCTCATTAAACATTGCTATCTAAATACTTAAATATAGTACTGGTATTAGAATTTTCACTTGATTATCACCTCATTTTTAATCCCCTAAATTATTTTAACTGTAATGGTGTTTTGCAAGATGCATTCTATGTATAAGAAATAGTTTTGTGACATTGTAGAAGAAAATAGAAACTTTAATTTCCCTTACAGAAGAGTATGGATCTGCTATTCCTTCTTTCACTTCTGAATGTTCAATCAGACATTTGAGATGATGATGCATGTTCTACAAGCTGTTTTAGGCCTGGTATTTCATCACTTTGAAGGCATTGGTGATACAGTCAATAATGATAAATGATTCAACTCACTTAATTAGGCGGAAGAAAGAGTGAGATACTTCAAACAAAACTATTTTAAAAAGATTTATTTGTTAGACTTTTCTAGCCTTCTTCATTTCTGCATATGTTAGCATTTCTTCCTGTCTTTTTCTCCGTTATGTTAGATACATTGATATCTCATATGTTAAAGAGATAAAAATACAAGAATGAGTGTCTCAAGTGTTGATTATTTGAAATGACATAATATGGGATTTTTGTAAGCATGAACTGCACAGTTTTATTATCTGCAGATTAAGACAAAATATGGGTTGTCTATCTCCCAGTTGTGATTTTAAGTACTTTAAAAGAATACCAAATAAGAAACATCATATACCTTTGAAAAAATCATAATTTACTAGATACTTATTACTTCTTTGTAGTTGTTATTGTTTTGAATTGGAAAACTCATTACATTTTAAAGACTTTAAATAACATATCCTTGAAGGTTGTTTCAGGAATGTTATGAGCGCAAGGGAAAAGTGTGAGGAGGAAGGAATGGCACAAATAAAACTGACTGTGATGCCTAATTTCCCATCCACCTGAGCTGCTTGGACTGGGAAAGGGGTAGAAAAGTTGGGAATGAAGTTAAGCCTGTGAAGAAGGGAGTGTAGAGAGATGTTTTTATTTTTTTTCTGATTCTTGTTAACTTACTCCGTTATTAATTTGCAAATTAAGTTAATTAACTCAACTCTATGTTGAGTCTTTATCTATGATGCTATTTGGTGAATCATCTCTCTGTGTTTATTTTGATTCACAAGAATTTTTACCATATTTTGTCTTTCCCTCCAACTGAGGAGGGAGACTGAAGAGAATGCTGGTAAGCATCTGGTGACCAGATGAGGTTAATCCAACATAACTAGCCGGAAAAACAGTGAATAATGAAATAGGAAGAACAAAAGAATGCATGATAGAATACAAATGACTGAAAAGAGTGATAGTGTGATCATAACAATAGGTGGCTGAACACTGTGTGGTATTTAAGGCTATTCATAAAGTAGAAATAATACTGTAATTTAGTTTTCCAGTCATACTTCCTACAATGAATGCTTTTCTATTAGTTACTCTCCATGTTAGATTATATTTTCATATTATGAGAGTTCTCTCTTGATCAGAAATACTCTGCACCTAACAGGCATTTAGTATACTGTCAAATGGCAGAACAATGAATTTCAAGGGGAGAACAAATATGACTTTTTTTTAATGAAAACCTCTTTGGTAGATAAACTACCAGAAGAATTTTAAAAGTAAGCAGTTAAAGTAAGCATATTAATTTCAATTATATATGGGCATTCTGACAAACCTGTGATACCAACACGACTCAATATTGTACATGAAAGAAATTATGATTAATCACATTTTTGGAAAGCAAAATATAGAAGCGTGATTATATAAGCTACACGTGCCACAAAATCTAGTATCAAAGAGAAACATAAGATCTCAATAAGAATACTCCTTAAATCATTAAAAAGTCAGAGCACTTCTTTGATCATGTGTTTTTGCTTTCTGTTCCAAAGTTTTCAGTTCTTTCAGGCATAGCCTACTTGAAATGACATTGTAGATATAATAACATACCAGTATCATCTGGCTACAACACAGGTGTTCACGGCCAAAGGAGCTCGTGTATTCTGTCTAGATCAGTCATATTTTCAAGGTCAAAGCTTTTGTAAACAAACACTAAGAATACCACTATTGCATTTTCTAACAGGACAGAAAGATAAAAGAATTATCCATTGAAGACAAACAGACAATTCATTCCTGGAACTTAAGTCTGTGGTTTCATAAAATTTTGTAATTCAGGACCTGTTGGATTCCATGGTTTTATTAGACTGAACAGCTCCAAAGATAATGCCAAGATATTACAGTTTTATGGTGGCAAAAAGTCAAGCGTTTGTTAATGCTCACCACTTGCTTATTTTTATGCTTGTACTCTCTCATTGTAAATAACTATAAATCATTTCCACACTTAGCAACTTGTTAACATTATGCATTTAGTTTTTATAGGTTAGTTAAAATACTGAATTCCATTAGGACAAATTATCAGCATTTATCATATTATCATAATTATAGAGTTATGTTGGCTTCCTTAAGAAATCTTTTCTAATAATTTAGATGTCCTAACCTCATCCAACTGTTTTCTAATTTTCTTCCATAATTAACAGATAAAAACATCACAGCTTCTGGCTCAGTGAACGCTAGTGTATATGTGAGGATGTTGAAAATATTCCTCTGATACTGAGCAAAATTAGTATACCTAATTTTTATGCTTCTGTTTTAGTAAAGGTTAAACAAAGAAATTTCTTGAGCTTAGTACCAGTGTACATGCATATTAGCAATATCTTTGCCTTCAAGATATATTGACAGACCTGTCTTCAGATAATTCTACCAAATCAGAAATATATATTAAAATTATCACAAGAGTCTAATGGTCTTGGTTCCACACATTTTTCTTTGTTAATAGAAAAAGAAATAGAGCCTTCTTTCTTTAAATGACCAAATCTGGATTCTTTTTCATAAGATTTTAAAACTTACTGGATTTACAGTTTATCTTATTTTCTTAATCCCTTTAGCACTGACTGTTTCATAGTATATTAAGCCACCAAAAGTTAGTTCTGAAAATTGGCCCAAATAGGGCCAAACAGGAGGTTATCTTTGGAAGTCTTTTTTTTTTTTCTTTGACTTGATCAGTCAGATAATGTCTTTTCTTCAACAGACAAATTATACACAAAAGCAAATTATTATGGAAGCAGATTTAGTTTAAGGACAATTTATTTTACAGAGTGGGTGACTGTTTCTGTTCAAGTCATGAAGTAGGCTGCAATTTTGAAGGTTTAGTAGGCTTATGATGGAGGTTTCTCTTCTGTGGTCAATTCAACATAATTTCTCACAGTTTCAAAATTTTAACTCCTAATTTTTCTATAACTTAATGTTTTTAATTTATTTAGTAAGTTAAAGACATGCACTGCAATTGTTTGAGAAGTATCAAATACACCCGATTAAAGTCAGAAAATCTTTTTTGTTCATCCTTTACAGGCACTGAAGGACCTTGATTAGTGGTCATGATAGTGATGAGTTGGCAGTTGAACTAGATGATCTTATCGGTCTTTTCCAATATTAATGATTTTATGATTCTCTGTCAACTTGAGTGTTCCTATCTATCCCACCCAATTTAGGATCATAAATTATTTAATAGTAATAGAATATTTAAATGGATTTATAAACATCTTTCTAGCCAGAAACTGCACTGTAAGGAAATGTGGTGTAGCAGGTACTAGAGTAAGAAGACCATCTTTCAAAGTAAAGATGACCTATTTGATTACTCACTAGTTTATGAGAGCACCTCTGTTCATACCAACTATCTCAGTTAAAAAGCTGGTAAATTATTGGCCCTCATGATAGATTTTCTGTATTTTGTTTTAATTTATTTTCAGTATTACAAGAGAATGGTGTTATTCTTGCCTTTTACTTGCTGATGATAATTTTGTTTAAAATTTATCTGATTAATCCAGTTAATGAGTTATACTCAACTCAGAGCATTTCAGTGAGCTGTCTATGCTGGGATATTCCGCAATTCACATTCTATTTGGGGACAGTCACTTCTGATGGTTCCTTTAATCTCTTCAGATTACGTAGTTATAGAATCAAACACATAGTTTGTGCTACGTATTAACAATTCAGTCGTCTCATCTATGTGATTATTTTAACAGATTATATTTAACACATTACAGGATTTTTTTTATTAGGTTCAAACAATTTTTCTCTGTTTCTGAATGCTACTTGAGTATTTTGACCATAGACAAACATTGGAAGAAGCAGGCAAGTTGCCTGCTTATTCTTAGAATTTATTTATTTTGTTAATATACAATATGTGGGTATCTACTTAACCATTTCTATTGACAAAAAAAGGGAAAAAAAAAAAAAAAAAGTACTACTGTCTTGGAATTTTTCCAAAGACACTGGTGTTTTTTCTTCTTTCTCTGATTTATGTACTTCTTAGGGATTGAGAAAACAAATATGGAAGCACAAAGAAGTGAAGGAAAGGATGTGGTGAGACAAATTATTCTCTCTGCAGTGCTCTGGGTTTATGGAATTTGTGTGGAAAATGCATGTTGAAGACTTTCAGTTACAAACAGTTTAGTTAGCATCTCTTTTCAGCAGCCTGATTCCTGAACCTACCAGTCAGCAAAACAAATTGCTCTGTCATGAATTTTAGAAATAGTGACAAATCTTCTATGGTTTACTTTCAGTTCATTTTTGATATACACCTACTATGAATTTTCAGTAATTTATCTCTGGTGCTAAATAAGCCTCCTTTTTCTCAGCTCACCACAACATAATTGTAAGGCTTAATTACTGTACTGTCTCTTTTTCCATTTAAATCTGTCAGGATTGATATTATAACTTTTGTACTTAAACCTGTTAACACTAAATAGTCATGTCATCTAAACCAGTGTTACACTAAGGCTGAAAACTAAAGTTATCCTGCCAAGGAAAGGAAATACATAATTCTGAGATGCTAAGATCAATGTATTTTAGTACTGTGTGCCAATTCATCTTAATACATAATTATAGAAATCAACTTAAAAAAAAAAATACATTCTAAACAATTTAGTGCAAAATGACTGATATACAGGTATTTTGCAGCAATGAATAAAATTGTTTATTTCTCAAATGAAAATTTTTTTTATTCTATTTTGCTCAAATCATTATTTCATAACGCTTTTGCTTTACAGTAAGGTCTGCATGATGTGTTCCAATCAAATGGCTTCTTATTAAGAAAAAAAAAGTTGTTCTACATTTAAGAACTTCTTAACACCTATAATAATTTATCAAATATATGCCTTGTTGCTTTACAGATACCCAGTGGATGAATTCCAGCACCCACATATGTCCCTGATGATGCTATGGTGTGGAATTTATTTCTTCACTTTAATTAATTACAGAAGCAAAGTCTCCAGGGAAACAGAAATCAAAACAACATTCTTGTCAGCTCTAAAAGTGTTGTCCTTAGTGGAATAGGAACATACATATTTAATGAAGAAATAGTATATAGATGACATTCTCATGTCACTTGTGATTTTATATGAATTTTCAGCAAAAAGGAATATGTAAAATTTTAGTTGGAATGTACCCAGTTGCAAAAAAGCTGGTTTTATTTATTCTTCCTATTTCTTTTTCACAAAATCCAGGCTGTTTCCTAGGTTATCATTAGCAAACAGAGAAAAATACTTCTGTACACTAGGATTTCATCAGCAATACCAGAAATTAGATCAACTTGGTTACTGGTAGAGACAACAGCGAAAAATATTTTCCCTTGCCACTTCTGTATGGCCGTTCTGTGCTAAGCATTAAAGTTATTATCACCACTACCCTGGCAGAGAGATATTGAGGTCTTGCTTTCCCTAACTAGTTGAGCCTAACCCTTCACTACTTGTATTTGGCAGCATCCTCTTTAAATAATTCTAAATATTTCTCAGCTGGTTTGCCTGTATGACATATGCTTCAAACATTTCCTTGAAGGTGCTGGGGAGTGCGCTTGCAAACTTGCAGAATTAGTAAGATTTGTCTGTTAAAAGTTGTGATTCTAGGAATATTAAAGAAGATTCCATGTTCCAGATTGTATTTTTTAGCTGAGTCAACAAGTTTGAATTTACAGTACCTCAAATTTTGGGCCAAAAGATTCCAGAATGATATTAGAAGTGCTGCATCTCATATGTGACTAAACTTCTGGCACCTGTGTGGGCATTTTAAAGGACAGCAGTAAAGGTGGCATGAAGAGGAACTTTATTTTTAATGTCTACTACATGCATATACCTGACATAGACTAACCATGACACTGAAAGCATTTCCAAATCATTTGTATTATTCAAAACCATCCAGAACACACAAAATCCCTACCTAATATTTTTGCTTATCTGTTCTAGGGCAAAATAATCCAATGAAGACTTTCACCTATGATAATGTGTAGGCTAGGTCAGTTTCCAGTAAGTAATACTCCTCCACAGGTAATATATTGCAGATGATCACTGTAATATACAACATTTAAATCTGTGAGCTTTATATAACTAAAAACCCTGAAATGATTCCTTACAATGTGATGTACTTGTATATCCCAAATAGTATTAGAGGAAAACACTGTTATTTGCAGGACTCTGACATTATAACTGTTACAGTATCTCATCAATAAATAATTGTCTTTCAGAATTGTTAGGCATGGAACTTAGGACTGCATTTTAGGTCTCAGAAAGTCTAACTCTACAGAATGAAGAATGTAAACAGTAACAACTAAAATATGGAAACTGAACCAATAAAAATTCATCAATAATTCCAAAGGTTTTATTTTTTCTGTGAAATGTATTTTTAATTAGAAAGCAACTATGTGGTCTAATATTAATGGTTTTTGTTGGTGTTTTTGTTGTTTATGTAACATGAAATTTCTGTCACTACTAAAAATGATGACTCATTATACAGAACCGTATTATTTACTACTTTTTGTTTGTCTTCAGCACTGTCTGCCTGTTTGTCTTCAGCTGCAATCTGTTCTCTGTTGAGCCAGTTACATTTTACTAAGGGTTGGTAAATCTAAAGGATGTAATCCATCTTGGACCATCCAGATGCCTGTGAGTGGTTGTCTCTTTTGTTTCAAGCTGGTGTAAAGTGCAGAGAAGAGGTGATCTTGGTGATCATAAATACATATGCAGTGAAGCAGGCAGATTTTCTTTATTTTCCATTGTTTCTCATCACAACCATTACACAGAAAAACAATTCTGTGAAATAGGTCTATGTTTATATTTCGATTTTAGACTTCTTGGTCACTCATTTAAAGTAGGGCGGAGCTAAAAACATGTATACATCCAAATACTAAAAGTGAGTCAGTACTGGTTTACGTAACAATTGCATGATTTCAAGTATTCTCACTCACTGCTGAATGTGAGAGCAGTAAAATCTAACAACTCATAAAAAATTAAAGTTAATATTAAATATAGATTTTTTTTTCCACATACAAACGTTGTTATCTTAAACTGTATATTTCGGATAATCATATTGTCTATTTTGAATGCTCTCCCTGTAGTCATTAACATGCAAATCTGTATTTGAGAATATCCACAGTATATAACTTTCTAATTTTATTTTCAGTCTAAAAAACAGATACATTTTGTTAAAGAATGAGTTTTCCTTATTAAAAATTCTGGAAAAGTTCTTCCTTGATTTTTTTTTTTTTTTTAATTTAATATAAATGACTAACTTAACTCTAATGAGTGTTTGACAGAAATAGTTTGGAAGTAATTATACAGAGCCAAGCATTTAGACTCATGGGTAATTTGAATGCAGCTTCTTTCACCCTTTATAATTATGTACTTGTGGTGGTATGCTGCTGAGTGAACATTACCCTTTAAAAATTCAGGGAAAGATGTAACTGCTCAAAATTCACTCTGCATTATAGAACTTCAAATTATCATTGTATAGAAGAGGAATGTGGAATAAAGAAAGCCCTCCTGTGAAGGCTAGTTGCATATGGAACAGGGGCTTGCAGCTCTGAAAAAGGGGATATGATTGTTTTTTTTCTGTCATAAAAACAATTACACTGCTTCAAGAATGGACTGTACAGAATGTATGCATACCTAAGTTTACTTTTTCTTATTTGATTTTGTTTCTTGCCTTTTATCAGTGAAGTGAGTAAACTAAGACATAAATGGATTTCAAACATAGCTGCATTATTAAAAATGTTGAGATGTCTAAAAATCACAAGAATATTTCTGGATTTATATTAGCTAAATTAGAACACAGTTTACAGCAATGTCTCTTCTTCAGTGTGGATGAGCTCTAATGGTGGATAAAGGTTTCGTTTCCTACCTAATCTTGTTAAGCAAGACAAAATAACTTCCTTTGGTACTCTTCATTCTTTAGTAACCATCTCTTGATGCAATAGAAAAGTTATAAATAGTGACATTTCAAGAGGAACTTGACTTTACTGACCTTCAATTCCAGATGAGATCAAAGGTTAATATGGCATATGAGATTTCCTGGTACCATGGTTCAGACTATATTTCATTTTTCATTTCATTTTGAGGAGGATGGAACTTTTTTTCCAGGCATGAAAGCAGGTATGGTTAAAGAAAAGCATTTTAAATAATTTAGATGGCCAATGAAGAAAAAAAAAAAAAATGTAATCAACAATTAAGCAAGAGATGAGCATAGAATGCTTTCATTAATGCTAGAACTTTACATTTCAGCAAAAGCTTCACACTGGAATTAGAAAAGATTGGGAAATTGTCTTCTGTAGTTAGACAGAAAATGCAAACACTGATTCATATTACTGAGAATACTCATTACATACTGACAGTTGAGTTTTCTAGTCCATCCTTAAAGATGTACTCATAGTTTTGGAAGAAGTATTCCGTCAGTTGTTCCCACTTGCTTTACAACCGGACTAGCTATGTGGAGAAAAATGCTAACTTTCTAGTTCTTATTCAATTCAAAGATAAAAATAAATCTTTAATCTGTGTTCCTGCTTTGTCTAATTTGAAGATAGTAATATAAGTCCATTTCATCTTTATTATAATCTTCTCTCTTTTGAGAAAATGTACTACACAACAGTGAACTAGTAACATTCAAATATGAATTGGAAGCAGGTCCAGTCTTTCTGAATGCAAATAATAACTCTCTCATTTTGAATAATTTGTCCCACACATCTGAGATGTGTTACTATCTCACATACTTTTCCTAAGTAGACTTTCCTAGTTCCTACCTTTGTGTGTTTCTTATGCTTTCTGCAGTACTTTTGATAATCTCAGAGTAAGATTCTTACACAGTAGTGTATCTTCTGGCAAAAAACATCTAAGACTGTGATTTAAAATGTACAATACAACCTTTAAAGAAAGTGCTAGTACTCATCTTTAATAAGAACACTTTCTAACAGTAAATAAGAACTATAGAAAATTCATGAAAAAAATTACTTCCCCTCCCCACCCCCCGGAAATGGCAGAATGGAGAGAGCAGGGGAGGACTGTACAGCGTACTAAAGATGTGTGAAGAATATATCCTAAATTTTTTCTTGTCTCATCTCGGTTGCAAGGTGTTCATTTTATTCAGCCACCTTGGTAATAGAGTGAAGCAATTCAGTAAATAGAAAGTATACTGATAAGCGTAGAAAGGTAGAAACTCTTATTGTTTTGATTCATACATTAGAATATAGTGGACACATGAAATTTCTGTCCATTCAAATTAGTGTTTGTGTTGCTGTGTAACCTATGTCATTAAGCAAGTGCACCACTGCAGTTTCTGTCATGGATAGAAGAAGGCTTTTTTTGGTCATAGTTGTCAATTCTCTACAGTAAAAACAGGATCACTTAGGAATGTAAATGTATAAAAAATATGTCAGAGGAATGAAATATATCTTTTTTTCCTCTCTGGAATACATTTATTAATTAATAATATAAACAAATATTCTAATCATTATTGTTTCTGAACCTGGCAGTTATTCATGGTGAAGTAAAAAGATGAGTAATTATACTTGGTTTTCTTATGCTGCTGTCTATTCAAGAATTTGAAAGCATTCCACAAATTTTAAATGTGGAATTAATTAATCATAAGTCGTATGAGAAATTGAAGAAATTTTAATGATGGTGTCTATCATTGAGTAGCAACATAAAACCAAAAGATTTGCTGAAGATATTTCTATTAGTGATGACAGGCAAAACAGATCATCAGAATCCTACTCAAATTTGTAGCAAATAAGAAATGCCATTCCTTCCTGGGAATTTGGCTTTGGATTAAACATTCACTACTGTTATTCTAAGTGACTAATGAACAGTTTAGGGTTCCATCTTTTCTTTCCTTTTGTTTATTTCCTGTTTTGACTGTACTCAAGATATGAAATGGAGCAAGTATTATACTAAAACCCTAGAAATGAGGTATGCAGTACTAATGGACTTGTCATACATAGTGGTTCCAGCTAGCAATGGCAATAGATTAAATCCCTTTGAACTCACCTCCATAAGCCCCAGAGTTCACCAAACATCCACATACTTCACAGTTACTTTATCTTTGATATCATTTAAGATGATAGTAGAGTCTTACTGGGTAATCTGTTCTGAAAGTGTTTCTGAGCTTTACAAAAATGTTACGCTCTTTCAGAGTAAGTTCTAAAAAATTATAACTAAGTACTCATTTAACATAGCGTTCTCAAATCAAACTACTTTGGAGGACAAGTAGACCAAAACTTTATTTTTCTCTGGTGGATTAACCTTGTTAACAGCCAAAATTCCATCCATCCAGTGATTGAAGCTGGCTGGAAGTATCTGAGGCATCCATGGGGCCTCTCCTGACAATTGCCATCCTCACAGCCCCCATGACAGCACCTGGCACCTGCACCACTATTCTCATGAGCATTAATTAAATGGTATGGTATGCAGAGTAGAGAGCAGTCTTTAGTGTTTCAGGAGTAAGCTCAACAGAAGTTAGTAACTATATTACATAATATTAACACCGTTTCATTTCCATTGTATTTTCAAAGTAAATATAAAATATATTTTTTATATTATACAAGTTAAAATAGGCCACATTTTCCCTTTCTCCTCAATTTTTGTTCTTTGAATAATAAAGAAGTTAATATTAGTTTGGAGATTATCTTGCTGGCAGCCGTGAAACAGCTACTGGTAAAACCACAAAATATCAAAACTGTATAATATATTTAAAATAGCTTATACTGAAAAATACTATATATGAATCACACAGAAACTGCTGTTTCTGCCTTTCTGAAACTCTTGTCTAGTGATCATGCCTAATAGTCACCTTAAAATTATGTTATGGCTGCTTGTGCACAGAAGCATTGAAGATATTTCCAAGATTCTTTCAAAGAAGAAGTGTCAGCAAGTTGATGAGTGTTTCCTTCCTGTTTGGGACAATCCATCACCCTTTCCGAAAGAACCATACATCCTACAGTGCAGAGACACCTTTATGCTGTATCACCAGAATTAAAACCAACCAACCAAACAAACATTTTTGTCTCAGATGCTTTGCTTTGTTTTCCTTTCACTTGACAAGCAAAATAAAATGAGCAGTAAGCATCATTCCTTTCTTTTGGGAATTATGGATTACTTCTATTCGGAGGGAAATTCAAACATGGTGTTTCTTCAATGCAGTGCAGATAAAAAAATGTCCATTCCTTGTGCTGGTCATGCTTGTATTTTTTACTTCATTTCTTCTCTTACTTTAGTATTTGTAGGTGTTTTCTTTCTTCCTATTTGTATGGAACGGTAAATTTCCAAAAATCAGTACCCAATAAAATTCCCTTTCTCCGTATTTTTTTGCTATGTNTGTTTAAAAAAAAAAAAAAAAAAACTTTTTCAAAAATAAATGCATTATGAAAGTACAAACTTGAAAACAGACTGAAAATTTAACAAAATCCTTCAATTTTTTTTTTGCTGTAGCCCTTAATTAAATCTTCCTTCTTACTGAAATCAATGATCTTTTATCTAACAGTTGAAGTTTTATGAATACGACAGCTTGGAACTACTTTATAAGAAATTACAACTTTATAACAATTGAATTATAATTGCATTTACATTCAAATCACTAAGTCACCTAATATTGCATTACTGGCAGTTACATGGTTTTTTTGACAGGAGTAGAATAATTAAGCAGTTCCAGACTACTAATTTTACAGTAGGGCTTAGACTGCAACCACAAACCCGTTTATTTAGTTGATATGTAAATTAAATTATCAAGATTAATGTGTGACTTGATGCCATTAGACATACAAAATGACCTTACAGGTTGCAAGTGAAAGGATACTGATGCAATATTTGTGCTGGCAAAATAATAACACAAGGTACAAGGAAAACAAATTTCAGATTTATCATTTTAAAATGTCTTAAAGAGCAATAGTGTTCAAGAAGAAAAAAGAAAACAACAAAAAAATAACCTACTGCACTCAACATTTTTTTATAGTAAGTTCTGAGCAGAACCTTTAAGAAAGATTAACGCTTTTTTCTATATCTGTTGTACTGAAGAGAAGGTGTTTGTTAAGATTCATGATATAGAGCTAATGTTGCAAACAGAGGAAAAAGGAGTCAGGTAAATAATGGAAGTAATCTAAGAGATACCTGTTATGTAAAAGCAACATTTGATATACTGTCTCAGTTTAGATAAAAGATATGTTCACCCTTTGCTTTTAAGCTGTAGGCTGTTTCTCTTAATAGGAAACATCAAATGTAAACATATTTAGGTGTTTCACAGAAGCTGGGTTTGTCAGCATCAGTTCATCAACTGATGAATCAGAATAAATTTACGGAAAAAAAAAAGCGCAGCTAGGTTTTGTAGAGCTTATCAGTGAAGGCATCTAAACTTCATTCAGGATGAAAATGAGAATGCTCTGAGGAAGAATTTTGCCTTTAATGTGCTTAGAGCAAGGAAAACTCTGCCAAAATGTAAGGAAACTAACAACTGCTACTATTGAGCTCTTTTGCACATTCTGTAATTCTTTTATAATGAACAGTTAGGATCTCTTTTGACCTCATGCTCTTCATGAGAACAAGCGAGAGAGAAGCAAAATAATAAAAATGTTAAAGTCTTGAGAAACGTACTCTAAAATTATTCTTTTGGCAGGATTACCCACCATTTTCACCATATTGCTATGAAATTTTATTTCAAGCTTCCATTAAGTAATGAAAACCAGCAGAAAGTCTTGTGGGTGTTGTTAGCACTCTTCATAAGAATTATGGAAAAAAAGATTTGGTGTATAACATGGCAAAGAATATCTAGTTGCTCATTCCATCCATTTAGGACAATTTTCTTGTTTGTTTACTTAGATTAAATATAAGAAGGAATAAAATTTTAAATCAGTAACTACTACTTCTGTAGATATTTGTTCTGTTGCTTTTTAGATATATTGGTGTTTATTGCTTCCTTTCATCAACAGCTCCCTTGAACTTGCCAGTGAAAAAGGTAAACTTGTCAACAACTCTTGTATATGTCCATCTTCAGCCTTTCTGTTAGATTTGATACTGCTGACCATACAGTCTTCCTTGAAGTATTCACATTCCAAGTTACTGAATTTTGTTCAACAGTTGTTTTTTTTTNATGGAACAGGGGCTTGCAGCTCTGAAAAAGGGGATATGATTGTTTTTTTTCTGTCATAAAAACAATTACACTGCTTCAAGAATGGACTGTACAGAATGTATGCATACCTAAGTTTACTTTTTCTTATTTGATTTTGTTTCTTGCCTTTTATCAGTGAAGTGAGTAAACTAAGACATAAATGGATTTCAAACATAGCTGCATTATTAAAAATGTTGAGATGTCTAAAAATCACAAGAATATTTCTGGATTTATATTAGCTAAATTAGAACACAGTTTACAGCAATGTCTCTTCTTCAGTGTGGATGAGCTCTAATGGTGGATAAAGGTTTCGTTTCCTACCTAATCTTGTTAAGCAAGACAAAATAACTTCCTTTGGTACTCTTCATTCTTTAGTAACCATCTCTTGATGCAATAGAAAAGTTATAAATAGTGACATTTCAAGAGGAACTTGACTTTACTGACCTTCAATTCCAGATGAGATCAAAGGTTAATATGGCATATGAGATTTCCTGGTACCATGGTTCAGACTATATTTCATTTTTCATTTCATTTTGAGGAGGATGGAACTTTTTTTCCAGGCATGAAAGCAGGTATGGTTAAAGAAAAGCATTTTAAATAATTTAGATGGCCAATGAAGAAAAAAAAAAAAAATGTAATCAACAATTAAGCAAGAGATGAGCATAGAATGCTTTCATTAATGCTAGAACTTTACATTTCAGCAAAAGCTTCACACTGGAATTAGAAAAGATTGGGAAATTGTCTTCTGTAGTTAGACAGAAAATGCAAACACTGATTCATATTACTGAGAATACTCATTACATACTGACAGTTGAGTTTTCTAGTCCATCCTTAAAGATGTACTCATAGTTTTGGAAGAAGTATTCCGTCAGTTGTTCCCACTTGCTTTACAACCGGACTAGCTATGTGGAGAAAAATGCTAACTTTCTAGTTCTTATTCAATTCAAAGATAAAAATAAATCTTTAATCTGTGTTCCTGCTTTGTCTAATTTGAAGATAGTAATATAAGTCCATTTCATCTTTATTATAATCTTCTCTCTTTTGAGAAAATGTACTACACAACAGTGAACTAGTAACATTCAAATATGAATTGGAAGCAGGTCCAGTCTTTCTGAATGCAAATAATAACTCTCTCATTTTGAATAATTTGTCCCACACATCTGAGATGTGTTACTATCTCACATACTTTTCCTAAGTAGACTTTCCTAGTTCCTACCTTTGTGTGTTTCTTATGCTTTCTGCAGTACTTTTGATAATCTCAGAGTAAGATTCTTACACAGTAGTGTATCTTCTGGCAAAAAACATCTAAGACTGTGATTTAAAATGTACAATACAACCTTTAAAGAAAGTGCTAGTACTCATCTTTAATAAGAACACTTTCTAACAGTAAATAAGAACTATAGAAAATTCATGAAAAAAATTACTTCCCCTCCCCACCCCCCGGAAATGGCAGAATGGAGAGAGCAGGGGAGGACTGTACAGCGTACTAAAGATGTGTGAAGAATATATCCTAAATTTTTCTTGTCTCATCTCGGTTGCAAGGTGTTCATTTTATTCAGCCACCTTGGTAATAGAGTGAAGCAATTCAGTAAATAGAAAGTATACTGATAAGCGTAGAAAGGTAGAAACTCTTATTGTTTTGATTCATACATTAGAATATAGTGGACACATGAAATTTCTGTCCATTCAAATTAGTGTTTGTGTTGCTGTGTAACCTATGTCATTAAGCAAGTGCACCACTGCAGTTTCTGTCATGGATAGAAGAAGGCTTTTTTTGGTCATAGTTGTCAATTCTCTACAGTAAAAACAGGATCACTTAGGAATGTAAATGTATAAAAAATATGTCAGAGGAATGAAATATATCTTTTTTTCCTCTCTGGAATACATTTATTAATTAATAATATAAACAAATATTCTAATCATTATTGTTTCTGAACCTGGCAGTTATTCATGGTGAAGTAAAAAGATGAGTAATTATACTTGGTTTTCTTATGCTGCTGTCTATTCAAGAATTTGAAAGCATTCCACAAATTTTAAATGTGGAATTAATTAATCATAAGTCGTATGAGAAATTGAAGAAATTTTAATGATGGTGTCTATCATTGAGTAGCAACATAAAACCAAAAGATTTGCTGAAGATATTTCTATTAGTGATGACAGGCAAAACAGATCATCAGAATCCTACTCAAATTTGTAGCAAATAAGAAATGCCATTCCTTCCTGGGAATTTGGCTTTGGATTAAACATTCACTACTGTTATTCTAAGTGACTAATGAACAGTTTAGGGTTCCATCTTTTCTTTCCTTTTGTTTATTTCCTGTTTTGACTGTACTCAAGATATGAAATGGAGCAAGTATTATACTAAAACCCTAGAAATGAGGTATGCAGTACTAATGGACTTGTCATACATAGTGGTTCCAGCTAGCAATGGCAATAGATTAAATCCCTTTGAACTCACCTCCATAAGCCCCAGAGTTCACCAAACATCCACATACTTCACAGTTACTTTATCTTTGATATCATTTAAGATGATAGTAGAGTCTTACTGGGTAATCTGTTCTGAAAGTGTTTCTGAGCTTTACAAAAATGTTACGCTCTTTCAGAGTAAGTTCTAAAAAATTATAACTAAGTACTCATTTAACATAGCGTTCTCAAATCAAACTACTTTGGAGGACAAGTAGACCAAAACTTTATTTTTCTCTGGTGGATTAACCTTGTTAACAGCCAAAATTCCATCCATCCAGTGATTGAAGCTGGCTGGAAGTATCTGAGGCATCCATGGGGCCTCTCCTGACAATTGCCATCCTCACAGCCCCCATGACAGCACCTGGCACCTGCACCACTATTCTCATGAGCATTAATTAAATGGTATGGTATGCAGAGTAGAGAGCAGTCTTTAGTGTTTCAGGAGTAAGCTCAACAGAAGTTAGTAACTATATTACATAATATTAACACCGTTTCATTTCCATTGTATTTTCAAAGTAAATATAAAATATATTTTTTATATTATACAAGTTAAAATAGGCCACATTTTCCCTTTCTCCTCAATTTTTGTTCTTTGAATAATAAAGAAGTTAATATTAGTTTGGAGATTATCTTGCTGGCAGCCGTGAAACAGCTACTGGTAAAACCACAAAATATCAAAACTGTATAATATATTTAAAATAGCTTATACTGAAAAATACTATATATGAATCACACAGAAACTGCTGTTTCTGCCTTTCTGAAACTCTTGTCTAGTGATCATGCCTAATAGTCACCTTAAAATTATGTTATGGCTGCTTGTGCACAGAAGCATTGAAGATATTTCCAAGATTCTTTCAAAGAAGAAGTGTCAGCAAGTTGATGAGTGTTTCCTTCCTGTTTGGGACAATCCATCACCCTTTCCGAAAGAACCATACATCCTACAGTGCAGAGACACCTTTATGCTGTATCACCAGAATTAAAACCAACCAACTAAACAAACATTTTTGTCTCAGATGCTTTGCTTTGTTTTCCTTTCACTTGACAAGCAAAATAAAATGAGCAGTAAGCATCATTCCTTTCTTTTGGGAATTATGGATTACTTCTATTCGGAGGGAAATTCAAACATGGTGTTTCTTCAATGCAGTGCAGATAAAAAAATGTCCATTCCTTGTGCTGGTCATGCTTGTATTTTTTACTTCATTTCTTCTCTTACTTTAGTATTTGTAGGTGTTTTCTTTCTTCCTATTTGTATGGAACTGTAAATTTCCAAAAATCAGTACCCAATAAAATTCCCTTTCTCCGTATTTTTTTGCTATGTACATTTTGATTGAGAAAGAGGTATAGGCAACAGCCTCAGATTAGGGACATCATTTATTTTAGTTACCATGTTTGAAAAAAAAAAAAAAAACTTTTTCAAAAATAAATGCATTACGAAAGTACAAACTTGAAAACAGACTGAAAATTTAACAAAATCCTTCAATTTTTTTTTTTGCTGTAGCCCTTAATTAAATCTTCCTTCTTACTGAAATCAATGATCTTTTATCTAACAGTTGAAGTTTTATGAATACGACAGCTTGGAACTACTTTATAAGAAATTACAACTTTATAACAATTGAATTATAATTGCATTTACATTCAAATCACTAAGTCACCTAATATTGCATTACTGGCAGTTACATGGTTTTTTTGACAGGAGTAGAATAATTAAGCAGTTCCAGACTACTAATTTTACAGTAGGGCTTAGACTGCAACCACAAACCCGTTTATTTAGTTGATATGTAAATTAAATTATCAAGATTAATGTGTGACTTGATGCCATTAGACATACAAAATGACCTTACAGGTTGCAAGTGAAAGGATACTGATGCAATATTTGTGCTGGCAAAATAATAACACAAGGTACAAGGAAAACAAATTTCAGATTTATCATTTTAAAATGTCTTAAAGAGCAATAGTGTTCAAGAAGAAAAAAGAAAACAACAAAAAAATAACCTACTGCACTCAACATTTTTTTATAGTAAGTTCTGAGCAGAACCTTTAAGAAAGATTAACGCTTTTTTCTATATCTGTTGTACTGAAGAGAAGGTGTTTGTTAAGATTCATGATATAGAGCTAATGTTGCAAACAGAGGAAAAAGGAGTCAGGTAAATAATGGAAGTAATCTAAGAGATACCTGTTATGTAAAAGCAACATTTGATATACTGTCTCAGTTTAGATAAAAGATATGTTCACCCTTTGCTTTTAAGCTGTAGGCTGTTTCTCTTAATAGGAAACATCAAATGTAAACATATTTAGGTGTTTCACAGAAGCTGGGTTTGTCAGCATCAGTTCATCAACTGATGAATCAGAATAAATTTACGGAAAAAAAAAAGCGCAGCTAGGTTTTGTAGAGCTTATCAGTGAAGGCATCTAAACTTCATTCAGGATGAAAATGAGAATGCTCTGAGGAAGAATTTTGCCTTTAATGTGCTTAGAGCAAGGAAAACTCTGCCAAAATGTAAGGAAACTAACAACTGCTACTATTGAGCTCTTTTGCACATTCTGTAATTCTTTTATAATGAACAGTTAGGATCTCTTTTGACCTCATGCTCTTCATGAGAACAAGCGAGAGAGAAGCAAAATAATAAAAATGTTAAAGTCTTGAGAAACGTACTCTAAAATTATTCTTTTGGCAGGATTACCCACCATTTTCACCATATTGCTATGAAATTTTATTTCAAGCTTCCATTAAGTAATGAAAACCAGCAGAAAGTCTTGTGGGTGTTGTTAGCACTCTTCATAAGAATTATGGAAAAAAAGATTTGGTGTATAACATGGCAAAGAATATCTAGTTGCTCATTCCATCCATTTAGGACAATTTTCTTGTTTGTTTACTTAGATTAAATATAAGAAGGAATAAAATTTTAAATCAGTAACTACTACTTCTGTAGATATTTGTTCTGTTGCTTTTTAGATATATTGGTGTTTATTGCTTCCTTTCATCAACAGCTCCCTTGAACTTGCCAGTGAAAAAGGTAAACTTGTCAACAACTCTTGTATATGTCCATCTTCAGCCTTTCTGTTAGATTTGATACTGCTGACCATACAGTCTTCCTTGAAGTATTCACATTCCAAGTTACTGAATTTTGTTCAACAGTTGTTTTTTTTTTTTTTTTTTTTTTTTTTTTTACTCTCTATTCACTGCCTTTAGGATTTTTATGCTTCTTTTCTTCTTGCTTATTCCATGTTAGTATTTACCGGCATTGTCAAACTAAAAGTTTACTGCCAGTTTACTTAAGTGTTCAAAAAGGATTTTTGGGAAAATCATTATGTCTAACGTTCTGCCAATTACTTTAAAATAAAGTGTGTTATAAAAATATTGTTCCAACACTTTATTTCAAAATGAATTTCATTTTTCCTCACATAATTTTTATATAAATTTTCTGCTTTAGTGGACTATGTTCATGATGATATAAGGTAAATATAGTAATAAACATTAACATTTTTTATTTAAAAATTCATAAGGCAATGTGTATTTTCTACTTAATGTATATAAAAATGTCTTATTTTTCAATGCCCAGGCTGTTTATATAATAAGAACAGAATATAAAGTTAATTCAAAAGTGCCAGTGTAATGATTTTGGTGAAAATTTTTTGAAACCAGTAATTACTTCTTCTCTTCTGATTCTTACAGTAACATGTGAACTTGTCTAAAAAGAAAACATTGGTTTTTTTCACATATAACACTTTTTTATTGTTCTTGCTAATGTAGCACTGAGTAGTACTTGTGTAAACAATATATCTAGGCTTTTGTTGGTCATATTTTCAAAAGGTTGTTACTGAGTCTCTCCATATGCACTATGTTTTTATTCTTTCCAACAATAAACTTTGATACATAAATAGATCTTAAAGTGCCAAAAGGTTAAAAGAAGGACCTTATTATCTATTGGACTAGAAACTGAAAAACATTTGCTGGTCAAAAATGACTAGTATGCATTTTTTACATGTGATTCCTAAAATAGATTACCTAAGACTATCAACAGTAAATAGATAATTGTTAAAATTATTTTCTAGTTATAGCAGTCATTTCATAAATAAGAGTGAATGCATTTTTTTTTCAAGGTACTTCAGGTGCTTCAGGTGTTCTATGGTGTTAATATATTGCTATTAGTTGATTGGCTAGAAATTGGTTATGTTTACTTCTCAGAAAGTTTATGCACATTGGGGCATAGATGGGGCACAGAATTGACAAAGGCAGTGTCAAATTGTTCACATTTATATTTCTATAATGATAAAGCCAAGTCTTATATTTCTCGTGTTAAAGTTTTATCATCTTGAATGAGTCATTATGTAGTAGGTACTAGTTCTAGAGAAAACATAGTGGTAAGGATTGTGGAAGGAACAGATTATCATTTCATATTTTGTTTCTATTGTATGTTTAATAGAGTCAGAAATAAGAAACAGGACTTGATTTTTCTTCATGCTTTGCTTTATAGAATGCTAAAATAATAGAAAAGCTGTAAAATAATTCCTGTCAATCTCTTCTGCGTGAGGTTACAGTTAGCAAACTTTCCTATGTTTAATCCTAGCACTCCTAAAAATCAATGACAAAACATTTAGTGATTGCATCTGGGCCAGGTTTTCATCCTCTTTCGAATACCTGAATGATAAATACAGTCACAGTAATACATTTTAAATTGTTGGTGGCTCTTATGCTTTTGTCTGTCATATGATCATATGAATTACCCATAAGATCTGACCATTCATTTGTCTGGTTAAATACATTTTTTAGTATATATAAATCTTTTTCCCTGAACTTACTCAGAGACATTCAAAAATTTATTCCTTAATTCTACAGAGTTCTGTGCTTTTGTATTGTGTAATAATTGTGTTTAATATTTAAATGCTTACAATGATCTATAGTCATTATCATCTCATTTTTTTCTGCAAAGTTCCTTACGTAGATTTTTGAACCCTCCAACAATTTGTAGCTTTTATGATATTGTTGTTATATGCTTAAAAGTGAATGGTACATTATAAAATTGTTTTGTTTTTTTTTAATTTGTTATTCTTAAACATGGTGACTTCTAGAATTTGTTTTAGGAATTTTCAGATTTCTGGGGTGAACCTTTCAACTCCATCCTAGTAACTTTGTGAAATTAAGGAAGAAAGTCTAAAAATATCTGTCATTAACCTGTTTAAATAATAATAATAAATAATAATTCTATTTTAAATAATAGAATTTCTATTTTCCTTATTTGTCACGTGAACTGAAGGAATCTGATAAACTACAACACATTAGATCTAATCTAGTCTCCATCTCAAAGGATGACTACTACCAACACTAGTTGTAGACAGCTGTGGATAGCTCTGACTATATGATTCCTGTGCTTATTTTGCATTCTGTGCACTAATTCTATGCTACTACTGCACCGTCCTCAAAGCATAAAACAGTCTTCTAACATCCACTTGAAACTCCCAAACTGCAATTTTTGGCTGTTGTCACTCAGTGCATTATTCACCAGTACTGAGAAGAGCTTGGTTCCTTTATTTCTAGTTGCAGTCTGATATTACTTGTTTTGCCACCTTTTCATCTCATGTCAGAAATCCGGCTCCCTCAATCAGCTTCCTCAGCTTATTCTTCAAGGTCATGTGCTAAAGCTAAGTAAGTGACCCTCTATATACCAAAGCCCCCTCCATTTTCCTCACATCAGTCATGAACTAGGGGGGTGCTGTCTGGTTCCATTGCAGACTTGCAGACTTGCTACCGCTGTGTAGATAGGAATTTAGAATAGAATGTGCAAGGGACCCACAAAGATAACCTAGTCCTACTCCTGGATCCGCACAGGATCACCTAAAATTCAGGCTATATGTCTGAGACTGTTGTCCAAACACTTCCTGACCTCCATCAATCTTGATACTGTTTTTCAGCCTCTCATGCCCCAGTCTGTATATAAATCCAGATTTGTCTCACATTGTGCTGGCTGTACAAATCTAAGGGATACAGCTTTTTTATGATCTTTTTTTCCTTCTTTTTTTCTCCCCACAAGGAGTGAAAATTCACACATCATGTAACAACTAAATAGGAGCTGTTGACTATAATGAGTACAGAAGCAGAGCTCAGCCAGTCAGCACACAGACCACAGTGAAACATGCTTTATTTCTGTTGCACTTTGTAAGACTTCTGCTGGTCCTCAAGTACACTCTGGACTGAAGCTCTAAAATTTCTTGCATCAGTCACCCTGTTAATTTAGTGACATCTACAAAATTGCTGGGAGTGCACTCTGCTTTATCATCTAAATTGATGAGAATGTTGAAAAATAAGGATCCTGGTATTGACTTGGGGCATCCTGCACTTATTACAGGCCACAAGTCAGATATTAAAATATTGATCAATAAATTTTGAGCCTAGTCCAACTAATTATGAGCCCGTTTAATGCTCAGTTATTCTAACCAACATTTCATCAGCTTACAACAGAAAATGCTGTGGGACACAGTGTCAAAAAGCTTTAAAAGGTCAAGGTATAGAACAGGTTATTCTCATCCTGCATGTGCTTGGAAATGTACTACAAAAACGATACTCCCTCTCAACAACTGAGGTGGGGTTGGCCAGCCCAGAGCTCTGCAGACTCTCCTTGTCTTTCTTAACTATGAGTGTAACATTAAGTTTTTGATCAATCAATCAGACATCTTCTACATTTTTCACTCTTTTTCACAGATAACAGACTTCAGATCCACCAACATTTTCAGCGCTTATAAGAAGTTGATACAACTGATAAAAAGCTAATGCTTTTCAAGCTGGTATATCTAGACATATCCAAGTTCTCTAAGTAAGTAATTCTGAGCTGTTGCTCCCAGTCAACTGTTAGCTTTCTTGGTTATGCCGGTGCACACTGAAGTCTAAGCACAGGCAATGTATATGGAGGTCAAGACAAACAGACACTGAGTTGTTCAGACTCTGACTTGTTCATTCCCCCATATGTTAGGGGAAAAAAAAAAAAAAATCTTTGCCCTGAACTTCTAATTATTATTAGCATAAGTGTGGTGTCCATTTTTGTTACTGCCAGTGTCCCTTGCTAGATTTACGTTATGATAGGCATTGTTCTTGAATTTCACTCTAAGCTTCTGATAAATGCTTTTCTACTTCTTTTTTGTTGCCTGTCATTCCCATCTCTTGTATTTTGGTATTTTAGTTCAAGAGATATTAATGTATGTGCAAAAAAGTAGGTCATATAGTTAATATGTATAAGTACCATAGCAAAATAAAACCGAGTTTAAAGCTTAAGTTATGTGAAAATTCAGATAGAAATTCTGGAGTTCTGAGGAGTGTTTCTGAAAGAAGAAAAAAACAATCTATTACAAATACATTAATGTATTTTACAGTCCTGTATTTTTGGAAGCTTTCAATTAACAATAAAACAAAACCTCATAATATAGCCTACAAAAGTATATGATCAAAATGTATCCTTTGTATGCAGCTGACTTTAAAAATGAAATCAAATCAGATCACTCTTTATTTCAAGCGCAGATTTTTTGAATCAGTTCTGTGTGGAAGCAAGGAGGCTTTCACTTTCCTTGGCTGCATTGTTACAAAAAGCACTCTCTTGTGCTGCCAAGCTCACTGTACTGCCTCTATCTGCCACCAAAGCACTATCTTTTGCTGCCATGCAGTCTGCACTATGTGATAAAGTGTAGTTCTCTGTCTTGCTGATTATCAACTCTGCTGTAGAAAGCACTTTCTTGCGCTGCAGTATTCCATTTTGAAGTCCTACTATTTCCTGCTCATCTCCCTTCTCAAATGCCCATCACAATCAAAATTTGTTTACAGCTTCCACTAAGAGTTTTAGTGTGGTGTGCAACCTGTACATAGTATTCAGTTTTAATTTTATTTGTGTGTGCAGATTTGAGTAATGGACGAGTAATGTGATATGAAAAGGTACATAACTGGAAAATGATATTCTACTTTTATTTGGAGAATTTGAAATGTATTCCAAACAGATGTATCAGAGGGTAAGCAGAGAACAGAAATAGTATTAAATTGAACTGATTCATTTTGATTTAAATTCACCTTGAATCAAGAAAGAAATATTCAGAAGGGTCTTGATCACAAAAACAAACAAACAAATGAATAATAATAAATAAATACATTAGGTTTATTCTGTGGGGCAAGGTAAATGTTTGAAGAAGGACTGCAATCATTATCAACTAAGAAATATATGATTTTACCTGTATTGTTTTTGTATGAGACTTACTTAATGTATGAATGACAAAAAGTAAAAGTCATTTGTGTTTCAGAAGCAAAAACCCTGCTAAGTTCCTTCTGGATAAATCCACCACTCAAAAATCCAAAAAAACATACGACTTAAATCACCAGCCCAAAATCTAAGCGCAGCAAGACCAGTCCAGCTAGGAGAATTTACTTCCTTGTTCTTCAGTGAATGCTCTACCCATTAAGCCAGTATATTATCAGTACAGTCTCTGCTCAAAAGGCTCCTTAACAAAATATATTGTCACTTGAACATATTAACAGATTTTAATACCACCATTTTAAGCTAAATCATTCCAGATGGAACGAATGTCAGGCTCTTTAAGGCATGGAGCATCAAGAAGCAAATAGGTTGTTATATGCAGTCATTCAAATGTTAGCTATCAACAGAAAGAGGGCAAGATCTGTTTTGTGGTATTATGGAGGATACTAAATTATTATATATAAGCATTTTTTTCCATACCATTATCTCAATATCTAGAAGGGCCCACAGCTTTTAGTTTTTGCCTGTGACTTCTCTTACACTAACTTGCCGCCTGGCTGTATTAGAGCTTTGTTCAAAACATAAAATAAGGACTGCAACACCAGTCAGCTGAAAAGGCTGGCAGAGCAAACATTGCTTTAGATGACAGAATTTGGAGCAGCAGGTCCTGGAGAAATAGACTCTGGTTTGAGCCAGGAGTCACTCTTTAGTTTTCACAATTTGATAAATTTTAAATTCTTTGAACAACAAATGTGTTCTTCAAGAAAATGTTCTGAAAAAAAATCACATTAGTGGGACTTCTATTGAAGTCCCAGCTGGCAGGCTGGATACTTGACTTACATAGGAACAGAACTGAAGCAGGAAAAGGATCTGAGATTAGATTTAGAAAGAAATTGCCAAGCCACTGTAGCAGATGGAAATGGATCATTGCACGTGACTGAGACCTGTTTTAATTATCTTTTTGACTTAAAAATAAAAATAAAAATAGATAATAAGAGCCATAATTTCAAGCTTCTCAGTATATAAAATAAAGAGTATAAACATTAAGATATCAAAGATTGGGTAATTATATTTTTTCTCTCAAATGTAAAAACGTACTCCTGTTTTGTTTTTTTTTCTTTCTCAAATTTCCTAATTTCTACAATTGCATTTAAAAGGTAGTATATTACTGGGGAAAAAAGGCTGTGGTTCTAACTTAAAGATTGAAAATAATTGTGTTTGATTTACTTTTTATCACAAAACAGCTGAAAAACAAGGTCCTCCTGCAGCTCTATTCTTTTTCCTCTCTCCAACTAGGTTCTAGAAGCAGTAACCTAGTTTTGGTTTCAGTATCCTTGGGGATGACTTGGATATCAGTTCTTCAAACAACTGTGTATGCATGTAATTCCATAGGTAAACAAACCTAGTGTAGTACTTAACATGTTTCACTTTAAACACATGCACAACTCTTTGCAGGATCAAACAGAATTACAAAGTCCTCCATACCTAGTTTGTCCAACCCCTTCAGTCTTCACAATATGTGGAAGCTTATGTCAGTTACGGATAAATGATATATGGGGGCTGCTCCAAATGTAATGCCTCCTATTTTATTATGTTGTCCCATGACATCAGAGATGGATGGTAGCAGCATGGTAGGAGAGGTAGAACCTTCCCACCAATATTCCATTACATTTTGTTCCCATGTGACAGATGTCAGCAGAGAGGTAGTTTGACAAAGTGCTGTTGGACATGGAAGTTTGTATAAAGCAAAGAGGCGTCAAAGAATTCCTTTATACTGAAAAGATGGTGTCCATTGACATTCATAAACACTCAATGAATTCTTAAGGAGACAAACTAGTGAATATGAGCACAGTGGGGTGGTGGGTGGTGCATTTCAGCAGTGGCAGCAGTGATGTGAAAGAGAAGCCATGTTCTGAATGGCCGTGATGACTTTTACAAGTGTGGCATGCAGGCTCTTGTTCATCAGTGGTGAAACTGCATAGCTAATGGTGGTGGTAATGTTGAAAAATAGTGTTTTGTAGTCGAGAATTTGCTCTATCAAATAGTGTTATTCTGCTCTTTATATCTGTTCTAGTTTCTATGGAAATAAACAGTAAGTATTACTTTCAGAGCAACCAGTGTATTTGCTTTCTTTGGGTACACTGACAATTTTTCATTGTCTCTTCTTTTTGAGATTTGTTGGTGGGTTCTATTTAACTTGTTTTATGCTTCCTTGACTAATAAGCCAAAAATAATGATTAATGTTGAGGGAAGTAAAAAATATTTTGTCTATTTTTCTCTTCTAGCTTCCTCTTGAAAGTCCATATTCACAAAATGCATTTGTCTCTGCTTTTCAGCAATATGATACTGATTATGATGCTGAAGTTATGATTAATAAAATGGTCATTAATTAAATTTCTGTCAGTTGTTTATTATATGAAATTTAAAGGTTGCACAAGGTTGTCATCACAAATATTATTCTCTGAAAGGCAGTAGCAGAATAATAAAATTCATACTTGTGCTGTGGATATCTCCGTTGGTAGAATATAATCTTTTTTAATTAGGGGAATGGTTGATTAATCTGCCCAGTGCCTAAGTGATATTGCTATTTAATAACAGTTCTCATTTTGCTAGGATCTACATTGTAGAAATTCCTGGTGGGAACTCACTAATTTAAGTAAGTTATAGTCTTCTAAATTAGTTATGTCTGTAAGATATAACTTGCTCTTGTAGGTGGCAATGTTTGTAATACTTAGAAATATTAACACTGAAATTAATATATAAAATATTAGTAGATAGAGTTTCATGTTATTTCTTCATGCTATTTAAACAGAGTTTTTAGTGTCAGTGTTAACTACAAAACTGGGAAATTTGTTATGCAATATTTTGGGGGTAATATAACATGGAAGCGTCTAAAGATCTGCATGCTTATTGCCCTGTGTTTCATCAAATGATTCTCACTGTTTTGACTGTATCTCACATGGAATTTGATTTAGAGGTAAAGTAGGTAGAATCCCACATTTTATCTGGATCAAGTTCCGTATGAAATTATTTTTCATAGACAGGTAGAGAACTCAGATGAAAGAACATTAATTATTCCATACCAAATTTTCTAATTCATGACTGGTGATGGTAATCATGTAGTAGATTTCTGTTTATGAAAGTACAGGTACCAAAAGGGTATGACAAATGGAAAGACAAAATAATAGCAGCTCAACTCACTTGTACTTCACAACAGGTACAAACTGCTGCTACTCAGAGCAGTTCACTACTGTATCACTTTAAAATTCTCTGAATGGCAAGAATTCCAGAATCAAAAAGCAACAGTGGGGCTTTATTCCCTAGAGTTTTAATAGTACAAACAAATTGTTTTTAGTGGTATATTGTAGCCTAATTATTTTAATCTTCTTAAATGAGCTTTTGTGGAAACCCCTCAATGTTTTTCTATTTAAGACACCCCAGGACTGATCTTCCTTCGCTTTCTTTGAAATTCTTAGTTTCAGTTGATTTGTCCTTGTAGAAAAAAAAAAGACAGTATTAAGGCTTCAGTGCCTAATTGAGTTAGCATATGGATGATGCTTCCTTTGATTTATCATCTTACAGTCTGTAGAAATTGATGAGAAAGGGTGACAAAGAGAAAAGAAAAAAATATACCTAGTAAAGGGAAAACAAAGCCTTGTCACATCAGATGTCAGCCACTGAGTGCTATGACTGCTCCCTATTTTCCTCTGAGTCATCCTCCTCCACCCTGAGTTTTTAATTGTTACTGGAGGAAGAAGTCGAATCACGAACTAGTTGTGAAGAATGAAGCGTATCTAAAAATCTTGCCTAATTCCAGTTAAACCTGGAAATGGAGCCCTTTAATGTACACTTACTATTCTGACAACCGTTCTTCTCGTCTCTGATAAATGACCTCTCACTTAAATGAAAATAAAAGGAGTGCACAATATTGATTTTACTATATCTTGTTGCAATGTCTGTGATGTAAATGATATTGTGGAGTTGCTACATGACAAAATGACTACATTTGTTGTTACTTTATTTCCTCAGTTTACTGTTATTTTAACTCTGGTTCATGTGAATAAATAATTCCTTAGAAACGCATATTTCCCAAGTAATATTTTTTGAGTCAAAGAAAAAATGATAGTCAATTTTGCACGTATTTATACATTTTCGTAATTTTTTGATCTCCATAGAACTCCCTGTATCATCAGTCAAAATATTTTTTAGTTCATGACTTACATTTTTATGACACTTGAACACCTTCATAAGAAATAAGGTTCAAAAAACTACATTTCATAGCTGTGTTTAGTATCTTATCATAAAATAGATATGCATGCATGCCATGATATGATTTCGAAGCTTTGACATATATAAGGTTACTCCTTTACATATTGTTATATACCTATCCCAGTTAAGTACTATGAAGAACTGCAGAAGAATGGTTACTTACTATTATTTTCTGTACATAGTGGTAATTTGTTTTCTTCTTAAAAATATATTGAAAGGACAGAGAAGATTAGAAATTGGCAGAGCTAAGGAGCAGTTATCTTAGCTCACATGGTTTATAGCAACTATTGAATTCATGAACAAATCTTGTGCTAATTCTTTCATTTACTTTTGCTTCCCAAAAGAAAGTACCTAGCTATGGGTGAAACTGATAAATAAGATTACTTTAGGAGCCACTTTTCCCTGTTGACAGCAGTAGTAAATGTGCTTGCATAAACAGGATTTCAGGTGGCTGTCAAAAACTGCCTGTGTCACCTTATCTTTCTCAGTTCAGAGTAGATCTAAAACCAGGAATGTTTTATAGATGCCAGTTAATTAGATCTAGTGTTTACTTAGCATCAGAATCCTTGTTATTGAATATGTAAGATGGAGGAGTGCAAACTATGACAAGTTATGTGAGGAGGGAATTTATGAATGAAAGATTGTCAGAAAAAAAGGTCCTTCTGACCCCTGTGCACTTCCAGTAATGTTCTTTTACTCCAGTCTTGCTTCTCAAACAGTAACGTTCACTGACTTTTCAGGTTGCAATAAATTCTGCACAGGTACCCAGGAGAACCCAAGAAAAATCTTTTCTATCCTCTTCAAAGTCTGTCTGTGTATATGCTCTCTGTTCTTCCCATGATCCCCTGATCTCTGCTTGCTACATCTCACATTTTCTTTACACATCCTTCTGGAGATATTCCCAAACTGAGTAATCTCCCCTGATCTATGTGAACTCAAGAAAGCTCTTGTTCTGTGCTGTACCTTTTCACAGGAACATATTGTGCAATACATTGTACAAAGAAAATAAACCTAAAATATGTACACTTTGTCTGAATAGTTTGCATCTTTGTTTTCTGTACCAAAAGAAAATACTTCTTCATTTGAAATTGGGTAAGATATTCTAAATATGGAAAGGAAAAAAAAAAAAAAAAAAGAAAAGCTTTAAGGATATTATGTAAATACTTATTTATATTTTGTCTGGCAAGGTATAAAACTTAATGATAGAACCACTGAAATTTAACTGCTTAAAAATATAACAGAGAGAGTTGAAATTGAAAGATTTTTACAACTATCTCTCTATTATACATACTAACTCAATTTTCTGCTTGCTTTATAAACATCTAGGTTGTTTTTTTTTTAATGTTTAACTAAGCGGTCACATTAAATAATGCTCATTTTGCTGCTTTTAGAAATGAGATTATTTTTATTTTCAGAATTTTGTTTGATGTCAATATTGGGGAGGGGGAGCATCAGTTCATCATTTTCTATGATGCTGCAAAAATGTTGTGAAGCAGATTAAACTTATGAAAAAAAAAGATTGTGTAGGCCTCCGTAGTGTCAATAAATGCTGGTAATATGAATTATTACAGATGTGGTATGGCCAGTTGTTGTCTGCAGCTTGGCATGAAAAATAAACATTTTTATTTGTCCCATCCTTGGTCTTGGATTTACCAAGACAATAGGAAAAGTATCTGGGTTAAGTAGTTCGTTTCATCTTATGCATAGGTTTTTGTGTACATAAAGAATTAGAAACATTTAACTATGTAATAAATTAGCAATAGGCAAGATCTCTATCCTAAGAAGTGAGCGAGGGGTGAAATAATTTTCTGTATCTGGAAATTTTGGGAGACACTTTTGAATGAACTATTTAATACCAGTTCTTTGAGCTGTCATGTGTAGTCAGTGCAACTGGCAATATAATGAAACAAAGGACTTAAACTTCTGTGCTTTCTTGCAAGTGATGAAGGTCAGGCTCATTGTGCAGAACTTAGTATAGTTTTAAAACCCTCAGTATACCTCAAAATCTGCCAGTTAGTGATGTTTCCAGAAGCACTTCTACACTAGATGAAAACACAGCCTTTCAGAGTGGTTTGACCTTGCTGTATGGCCCCAAAACAAGCTTAGAGAAAGAGAAAAACGCCACATTAATCATCAAGAGTTTTGATTCTAAATGAACATAACATTCAAAAGAGCAATTATTTTCTTATTTTTATTTGATTTCATTGATTTTATAACATATACTCCTAACATCACAAATGCTATGTTCACCTTATGCACTGGTAGAACTTATGTGATTTGGAATGTAGGTGTGAAATGCAGTTGGCTGCTATGGCAAAACATTGTTTGTATATTCTTAGTAGTACATATACTTCCACATGTACAATATTCTACCAAAAATGCTATCTGTATATACTTGTATTTGACTGGCTTTTTGGATGATAAAAAGCTAATGAAAATGGTAAGCAAAACAAACTATATAAAATGTAATTAATGTAAAGACAAGCTTGATTTTATCGTGACTACTGACTGAATCTCACATTTGAGTTAGCTATTTTTCAGTTTCTTTTACTCTGCTAGAATCCTTATCAAAACGTTTTCTTAGAACAAACAATAAGGACCAGCAGTTATTATTTCCAACAGTAATTTTTTCTCCTCATAGTTAATCATATAGAATATAATATGTATCATAGATTAAACGTGCTTTACAATCTGCATTTAATTCAGAGTAAAATGTAACATATGGACTGACACAAAATTGATTATTTGAAATCATCAGCTGAAAGCCCATTTCTTTTATTTCTCTTTGTAAAACTCATTTATAAGTGTTATAACCCTCACATATGAGTTAGTAATGGAAATTCAAAATGCTTAGTGGATTAAGTTACAGTTAAAAATACATGCTTTAGGGATATTTTTCCTTTGAAGGTTTTGGTTTGGTTTTTGTTCTTAAAGAGTGACTGAAAGTACAGGTAAAATTTTAGTAAAGAGAAAAGGAAGAATAAGAATCATTTCCTACTGGTTGAGGAAACTTGGTATAAATTCTGTCATTCTCTGTTCTGTTTTGAAATGAATCACCTGGCAACTTTTGTTTAATAAGAGTTATACTATTTTTGCTTTAAATTGCAAGTCATCTTATGTAATTTGGAAGTTTTTCTAAGGTACTACTGCACTATGAATTTCCTTCTATAGAAAAGTATGTGAGAAACAAAAGATACTTTCAATTGCAAACTAACTATTTACTTAAGTATTAAAATGTGGTTATTTTAGGAAATAAGAAAGTGGCACTGGAAAAAATGTTTATCTCTGTGATTACATGTGATTTAATTAGGTGCATTTGAACCTGAATGACAATTTTAATAGGATATTTAATCTCAAATACTTATTGTAGTTTTTTATTGTCCAAAGAAGTCATTTGAAAATCATTCAAGTGTATGAACGCTTCTTTATACCTACCTATGAGAAAATGTTTGAAGTGTTTTACATTCCTTTTTTTTTTTTTTTTGAGATGTAGTCTCATAACAGTACCTAGAATGTGTTATTAAATGAATTGATTTAGTTAAGAAAGCTGATGTGGGTTGGAAAGAGTTTAGCAGCTTTAATGACATTTATACCTTGGTTATGAGAGATCTTAGGTAAAAGAAGAGATCTCCCACACAATGTATGCTATATTAATTGGAACTAAATGAAAAAAAAAAAAGCTGGTTTAAAATAATAATAATGTAAGCTATTAGATGCATCAAGAATAAAGTAACTCATCTTGCTCTGTCTTATTACATCGCATGAAATGTTTCAGAACAATGAAAGCTAATGAAATGAATATAATCACATGTGTAACTTCGTTGAAATTACGGTAAATTCAGTGTATTTACCCTTAAATATTTCAAGTAGAATTTCACAAGAATAAAGAATAGCAATAAAAGACTTTTTTTTTTTTTTTCCACCGATAACAAGGATCTTGGGAATTAACAAGAATGGTAAATTCTATTTCTATTTTAAAAAGGAGTGGTCTTACTTTTTCAGATAAACTTGCTTACTGTTAGTGGATTTCGTTCATGCACTCTATGAAGCTCTTCAAAATTATAGAAGAAGTCTTCCATGCGGTATAAGATGGGGAGAATAAAGGTGCCAATAAAGAAGGAAGAAGAAATGTGTATGAACACAAAGAGTTCGCTGTGCTTGTATTATCAGTAAATTTTGCAGGATACAGATGATATGCTGTCATGGTTTTATGATTTTTGGTTATCAGTATTCCACATCATAATATCATGTAGTGCACTCAGAGTTAAAGTGTTCTGGGTACCTGTCCCTGAAGAGAAGAACTACATTCCGCAGAAGACTGTTTGCTGTGCTGTTATCATTTCTGCTCAGGGGGAACAGATATAAGGCCTTAGTAGGTCATCTGACCTGCTCTTCTTCGTCAGGCTCTCCTCCCTGCTGCTGAACCGGACTGCACGTCTCACCTCAGTGTTATGGTGAGGCCTATCCGCCTTTCGGACACTCTCTCTCATTATATTTTATTTATTAGCTTCAATTCTAATTATAGTGTATATTATAGTGTATTATAGTATAATGTATACATAGTATATTATAGTGTGTTATCTTGCATTCCGATACCATATTTAGTAAATTAGTTTATTTCTCCTCAGATTGTTGCTGCTGTTTTTAATTATTTTGGGGTACCCTGTTTCCCTTTTCTGGAGGCGCAGATTTGGCGAAATCCCTCCTCCCTGCTAGTCACGGAACTGGGCCAAACCAGCCCGTAAACTGTTGACATATGTATTGAGAGGAAAAGCACGACTTGCACTGAACCTTTCTTCAGTTTTGTTCCCCACACTGTGTCCTTGGGTGTATGTTGAATCTGATTAAAAAGATTCAAGCTGATGACTTGAAGTTTGAGACAGTAGTCAGACTTCAGGTCAGATATATACTGGGCAATATGAAAAGCTCTCTGAGTGGAAGCACACCATTAAGCCTACTGCTTGGCTGAATTTTTGCATCCTGGGATCTGAGAATGCCATGTGGAAGAATTTATAAGGGATTCTGGTCTCTGACACTGATTTAGTATCCACATCCCTGGACTTTGCAAAAGATCCTCAAAGTGGAATATAGGTGTTCTGAAGACCTTCGCCCAGATTTCATCAAACACCTCAGGGACAACAGCAAGAATAGGTCAGGATAAACTGATATTTAGAAAGCAAAGCTGTTAGCTGAGAGCATTTTCATCACCAGAATGCTTTTTTCCCTTTGACCTCGTATTTCAAGAAACATTTAGTCATGCAGCTTGTTGAAATGGAGGTGTGCAGCAGTAACATGATCTTGATTATGAGACTTTCCCTGTTTGTGTGCATCTGTGAGTACAGGGAGACTGTAGTTTTTGTGCGAGTAGACAGTTTCATTTCCATTTTCAGCAAGCAGCCTGAAGATGGAATTAGCTGTGAGTGATATTCCTCAGGAAGGTTCAGAGTGAATGCAGGAAAGATAGGTCCGTGGGATGCTATGTCAATGACAAATGATCATTGCAAAATAAAGATGTGGGTGAACTTTTGCCCACAGAGGAATTTGTGGTGCACTTCTACTGAATACTATGAAGGCAACCCCCAGGGTCTGCTCAGTTCTTATAAGACACAAGCTGAGTAATTCCTTGATCCGGGTGAGTAGAACATAGTAAGGAATATGAAATAAATATTTGATGAAACAAGATAGGTTAATTTCCCCACCTTCATCCTCCTACGTTCATTTCCTTAACTTGTTCCTTCCCCTCATTTTCATTAGAAGCTGAATTCACTTTCCCTGTGCAACTGCCCCATTGGCCACTAAACGGATTTGCAGTGTGATACTAATGAAAATACTGTGAAAGGTAAAAGGAAGTTGTTGTCATGGTATTTACAGTTGTTTGCTTAAAAACAATTTAACTGTTTAAAGAGAGAACATTCTAAAAAGTTTCAGGGGCATTAAAACAGGTCATCAATAAACCTGTGATATTTCTTGGGAGATGACAAAGATGATCTGCCTGGTAGTGACGTTAAGGAAGCATTTGAAAAATATTTGAAAGTATAAACAAAATCTGTGTGAAAGGAATTAGTTCCTTTTTAAATATACAGGCAATTTATTTGTGAACAATCCAATTTTGTTTTCACCAGTGAGTAGGAAATTGCCATATTAATTTATTTCATAGTAAAAACAGCACTGGGAGAACAAAACAGGTTTGTTCTATGCTGCATTTAAATGAGTCTGTGTGCAGGCTTTACCGGGATAAACGTACCCTTTGTTGTTACGTGTGCTCCTTGTCCTATGTTCCCCCCAGATTCTTTAAAGAGAATTCCATTGAAGTTAATTTTTGCACTTAATGTGGTTGTTAGTGGAAAAAAAAAAAATTATNAAACTGACATATTTCCTTTTTTTTAAATACAATAAATATCTGAAGTCAGTGATTAGGCAAAATTATTTTTCATCTCCAAAAGAAGAGTGGAGTTTCTCATCAATAAATTATTTCTATACTTACAGTACAATAGTATATCGTAAGTGATATCATGTGTAGTAACTGGATTATTTGGAGAGTATGTGTCCAGAAAAACTGTAATTGGTATATCAAAACTGTAATTCAGACTACAGAAGGCTGTTGGAGTTTTCTAAGTAATGCCTTTTTCAGATATTGATTTACAGATTCAAGAAAAAACACTTCTATAAGCCCTTTCTTACCAGAGAAAGATATCCCTCATTTCACAATCACACCTTACTTATGTCATTGCTTTCTGCCAATATGTGCATCTTCAAGGATGAAGCACAGGAAGAGTAAGATTTCATCAAAAATCTCTGACAAACACCTTGAGAACTCACTAAGATTTGCAATGGCTTCCATCTACATCTAATTTAAAATATATATATACACACTTTTTTTTTTATATATACACTAACGATATTATATATTTTACATGTGGCCCAAGACAAAGAGCAGTTTGTTTTACTTCATTTTCTTGTAAATTGAGAGCATCTGGTTGGGACAGTACACATAGCTACAGATATATCAGTTTGTGTTAGATGAGCTTTATGGATTTCAAGATAGGCAGAGTAAACTTACTCCGAGCTTTTAAGATGAATGGTGATGTCTGAGTTCAAAGTAACACTCTATTCACTGTTATGTAAATGAGAGCTGAGGGAAACAAATAGGTAGCTAAAAGGTTGAAATCAGGAAAATCGAAGGATCTTTTGTCATTGATCCCTTAAACTTTAGAAGCTCATGTGCCTCCTTACAATCTAGCCAGTGCAAAAGAGAAGACAATGGAAGCCAGAAAGAGATACACTTTATCTATCAGATGCAAACTCTTGGGAGATTTCTTGTTGAATGACTTGAGGGTTTTTTTTTTTTTTAATACTAATCAATAAAATATATTATTTACTCGCGCTATTGATTTTTTATTTTAACGTCATTTATGCCGATTTAAATAGAATTCTCAGAAGAAAAAAAGAACCAGCAGTTTGTGAGTGTTTATGAAAATTGAAATATAAATATTAGTATTTAAAGTAATCGCAAAATTCCGACTGGCAATAAACCTGGAATCATTTAATAATGACAGCAGAGCTGTGTGAAGAAGAGATTCACTGCTGTTCTGGTTTGTTTGGTTTTTGTTTTCATTTTCTGTTGTTTGTTTTGTTGTTTCTTTTTTTGATTTGTATTACCTGGGTTAGTTTCTTTCTGTGATTTGAATTGTAACAGTAAGAGGTCATAACTCAGCTCCCATTTTTTCCTTTGTCACATTAAATATGAGGGCATGTATATTAGTTTTGGAGCAAATATCCTATGTGCCACAAGTTTCTATGTTTTGTTTTGCATTATTGGGTGCATTATTTCCTTTTGGCTGAAACAAACATAAAACATCTTGCTCTAGAAACTCACATAATGCACTCCAACTGCACGTTCAATATATGGAACAGAGTGGATAGTATGGAAATTAAGCCTCTGGCAAACAGTGTCAGGGCCTCTTAGTGAAATGTTACATTTTACAGACCCTACCTTATCTATCTCTGTATCTTGGTGATAATAGGTATAATCAACTTCTCTTAAAGCAAGTGTTGTTTTGTGTATTCTCCCGTGTATGTACATGTTTGTAAAGTACTTACATTTTACATAGATTAATAAGAACTGGAACAGGGATTTTGAGACAAGCTTTTAGCCTAAGAAGGAAGTGGGGAAATTGTGTCTGTGGTTGTCAGACAGTGATAATCCTGTGTAAGACAAAATTAAGCGAAGCCTATACCCACTCCAAAATTCAAATTAGGAATTCCTGGAGTATGTTGAATTTACCTCATATCTTCTATGTATGTGGGGTCATCTTAAATTATTAAATGGCCTTGAGATACTGTTCTACAGCCTTCTGTTAGTTTTCAGTTTTAGTAAGAAAAGAAAATGATCTGTTTTGGAGAGGAAAAAAGAGAACTCACTGTTTAATATTTCAGATTAAAAACTTTTGCTTTTCTAAAAAGCACAGTGCAGACAGCTTGAAAGTAGGAAGTCTACCAATAGTAAAAAAGGGCAGTGAACATCAGCATATATTTCCTTCCCTCCTCTCAGTAAGTCTCAACTGCCTATTTCTGGGAAATATTTAAAGTGACAGACTGAAGTCTGAATGTTTTAATGTCTACATTTCCTCTTCAAATTTATGTACTTCCACCTTGGTTGTCCTCTTTCCCATGTTACATGTTTTTAGTGTAGAAAGAGCACTGGCAGAAAAGCAGACTATAGCCTCTGTATATTTGATTAATACAAACATATAGGGGTGGATCACATCTTCTGTCATTAAATTTTAGGGTTAGAAAACATGCTTTTAAAGTATTTTAAACTGAACTACATCCTCTAAGAATCTAAGAAAGAAAAACTAGCAACAAACTATGGCTTAAAGTCTAACAGAATGAGATACTTGTATCAAGTTAAAGCAGTGAAAAAAATGTCGACTGTTTACAGGCTGGTTTGGCCTGGTGCTGTGACTAGCAGGGCAGAGGGATTTTGTGAATCTGCACCTCTGGAAAAGAGTAACAGGGGACCCCAAAATAATTAAAAACAGCAGCAATGATTGAGGAGAAACAAACTAATTTACTAAATATAGTATCAGAATGCAAGATAACACACTATAATACAATATAATTGTAATAATTGAATTGAAGTTAATAAATCAAATATGATGATAGAAAGTATCTGAAAGCTGTAGGCCTTACACCAGCGCTGAGGCGATGCATGCGATCAGGATGAGCAGCAAAGAGAGGCTGATGATCGAAAAGAGGAATGTCAGATGACCTACCAAGACCATATATCATTCCTGCTCAGGGGGAACATATAACAGCACAGCTAACAGTCTTCGGAGACAGGTACCCAGAACTGGAGCATTAACACTAACTCCCAGTGCACTACATGATGTTATGATGTGGAATACCGATAACCAGAAATCATAAAACCGTGACAATGATGGAAAAAAATGTATTGTACAAGAGTTCAACAAATAATAATGAAAAAAACTACTAGAAGTTAACTATGTTTATGTGTACATATATACAAACACTGGGCTTTTTTTTCCAATTTTTATATATGTGTATGTGCACACATACATAGAAATGAGAAACCTTTATATAAATTATTTCCCTTGCTGAGAATTATTGAGTGGAAGAGGCTGCAGTTCTCCAGATTTAGCCAAATAGTATACTCTCTATTATATGGAGTTTTCTTATTTTCTTTAAATATCTGCCTGGATAGTTCTAAAGTCAAACTCTTATGTATGTTTAAAAGCTAAATAGACACAGTGTGCAACTTTGTCTTCTAGAAATTAATTTTTTTTAATTTAAAATTTTTTAAAAGTTCTAAGATATATGAATTTGGATATATGTAGTCAAGTCTATCACAGTTTCTGTAATTCTTCACAGAATTGCAATATATGCCACTCTGTCACCACCTTTTAAAACATTGTTCTGAAATGCTGCTGCTGTCTTTTGATGTTTTGTAATGTGTTTTCATGACTATATTGCAGCATAGCAAAAATGTCTAGCATGCTGTGCCAAAAGCATCACCTCTGCTTCCAATATGAAATAAGACTGTCCATTTAATTTCAAACAGATATTGGAATTGTGGAATAGGTATTGGAACCGTACTAGTAGACAGGTAGTATCTTTGAATTTCTTATAAATCTATGTCTTGTTCTAAAACCATGTAAACCAAGTGACCACTCTTTACTGTGTAGCTTAATCTTCCTTCAGGGAGTATTAAAAATTCTTTCCCTGGATAAACGAAGCCAAACAAAACTGAAATAACAAAACTCAGCACGTTCTTAGTACTGAAATTCACATTTCTGTCTTTCTGTCTATATGTAGCAGAAATACTACATAGTCACATCTTGAACCAGTGATTGAGCACCTGCTGGAAAGGCAGGGCCAACCCAGGAGAGCATGCAGTGCCCTTGAGTGACTGGACAGGGTGGAGCCAGGATCCACCCCTCCCCAGACTTCAGTTATGGGTTGGCAGTGGAGGTAAAGGTATTTTGCTGGAGATCCCTGCCTACCTGAGGCCTTCCAAGGGTAACCAGCTTTTTTCTTTTGTTTCTGTGTCTACAGTTGCTGCATTTGGGCTTATCCTCCCTTTCTGCAGCCTAGGACTTTGCTACCCTGCTATTATTGCTGTGTTTTCCATCATATTCAAAGCTAAGAATTCCAATATGGTATTTTAGATGAAGTTGTTTGTTAGCTAAATAGCTTTTCAATTTCCTTTTATGGCTGTATAATCAACAAAACATACAGAATGGTGTGGTTAGACCAGTATCCACAGATTGTATAGCCAGAAAGAGTATCATGTTGGAAAGGGAAATAAAAGAAAATACTCACCCATATTGTAGGCTCATAGGAAAAACTCCAAGAGGAGCAATCTCCAGAAAGAGATCCTTCCTTAGTGGCAGTCAGCCCTTAAATGGGGTCTAGGAGAGGTGGAGCCAGGCTCCACCCCCTTCCAGTCACACAAGTGAATTGCCTTTACCTGTGCTCCCACGGCTGACTCAGTGCTTGCCTGAGGTGATCAATCAGTGGTTCAGGCCATGATTCAGCAGTTCCTATACACTGGCACATAAAAATCCAACAGCTCCTACAAACTGAAATTTTTATGTTGCTGATTCAAACCAAGGGAAATAGATAAATCATATATTTTAAAATAATGATATATTAGGAAGAAGAAATTTTTTTGCTGTTGTGGTTTAAGTTTGTGGATTTTCATGAACAGATGAAGAAATACTGATGTGGCTGTTAGATTCAAGTTACTGAGTTTTTAAGTAGCTTGCCACTAGTTGTTATATGAAGTAGCAGCTGCAGAAAGAGAAGAGATGTGAATTATGTTTATTCTAAAAGCTAAACTGAATCTAACAGGTGGCTTTTATCTATGAAGAGTTTTCCATTAAGCTTTACCCTACTGTGAAGAGGAATAAATGACTTTAGTTACTTTACAGTTGGGCTGTTGCACAATGAGGTCTTGGCCAGTCAGGTAATGATTCTTCCAGGCAGTTTCTTTGTTTTCAGAAGCAGATGTGTGAGCAGAAGAGAAGGAAATTTTAGAAGGAAAATATTTTAGAAGGAAATTGTGGATACCCTGAGCTAGTTGCCCAGGGCTGAGTCCAGGCAGTTTTTCAAAATTGCCAAGGTTAGAGACTCCATAATAAATCTGAGCAACCTTTTCCATGCTCAGTCACCCTTGTAGTAAAGAAATGCTTCCTGTTTTTAAGGTAAAATATTCTGTGTTTCAATTTGTGCCAGTTGTTTTTTTACCATATCACTGGGTACCACTGGAAAGATCCTGGCTCCATCCTGTTTTCACCCTCTCTTCAGGTATACAGAGAGAAAAGCTCCCCCAGGCCTTCTTGTCTCTACATTCAACAATTCCAAATCTCAGCTTTTTCCCACAGGGGAATTCCAGTCTCTTCTATGTATCTGTGGTCCTTCATTGGACTCTCCAGTAGCTGCATTTCTCTCTTGCACTGTGTAGCCTAGGTCTGGACGTAGTATTCTAGCTGTGGCCTCCTTAGGCTCAGTAGAGGAAAGGGAAGACTTAATTTATTGGGGGGTGTTTGAAAATGAAAACAGATGAAAAGACTGATAGAAAAATCTCAAAGATGAAGATGAATACTTTTTCTTTCAGTAGCCATCAATCTTTTTTTTTTTTTTGTAAATGATATTCTAATAGATAAATAGCTTTACAGAATAAATTGTTTTACACAGTTTTCAAGATTTAATTAAATTGATTATTTGTGATGATTAAAATCAGCAAATCAATATTCATATACTTACCCATGTTTTCTTTGTAGTCTGCAAACTTAAATAAAAAATTCTAAGTTTAACGTTCTTTATCTAAAAAAAAAAAAAAAGGATGTTATATGATGATCTGTTTGCGCTTTGCACTGACAGTGTACAATTATTAAAGGCTGGGTCTGCAGTGCAGTCCCCACTAGAATCAGGAATGTCAGTGTCATAGTACTAGAAGTAAACCTGGTGCAAGGCACAATGAGAAACTAATAATTTCTTAATCTCTCTGGAAAGAGATTCTATTTACATGTATTGATTGTAATGAACAGTTGGGTCTCAGCAAGAGTTTGTGCAAGCTCCAAAGATGGGTTGTTGGGACAAAGGCTGAAGGATCTTCTGCTTTAAAAAAATAAATAAATAAAAAATAAATAAATAAATAAATAAAAAAAATGCTGAGTGTAGTAGTTAAGTAGAGAAGCTGAGTCTACTAATTAAGTAGAGTGTAGTAGGCTCTGTGAGGCTGGTGACTACTGTGACACAACCCTCAAAGAAATTAGTTGTTGTTGACTGTGCCTTTTCACTTCAGCTAGTGTAGCTTTGTTAATTTGAATGCATGTTTATTTCATGCAATGGGAGTTTGGGATGGGGGAAGAACAGAGAAAACAAACCTAAGCGTTGATTCCCCAAAGTTTTCCAATGTCTATGTCTGATTGATGGAGAGCACAGTTTGCATCTGTCTCTTGGTGGTTTATTTGGTTACTGTTTTCTGGATTCTTCAGATCTAAGGCTATATTCCCATTTATTCACTTACATCTATATTTTTTTACTGTTTGGTGTAGGGACCTGGATATCCATAGTACTGAATATTCAGGTCTGAGAAAGTTACTGCTGGTAGATAACTAGAACTTCAGAAAGTTGAATTAGTTGAAACTAAAGAGAGAATTTGCCTGTTTACTAAGGAGCACAGCTGATGTTCTGTCTTTGAAATTATTCCTTTTTTAATCATATTCAAAGTTTGAGGGGATAGAGCTAATCTAAAGCTAAAACTTAACTACTGTGTGTAATATTAAACTCCTCTTCTTAAGGTACCTATGTAATAACCCTTACATAGCAGTTGGAAATTAGTAACTTTGTCCAACAACTTTGGCACTAAGTGTGTCTGGGAAAATTCAGCTCTGTTTTCCTTGCAAGCTGGTGTAATGAGAAGAGTGGTTTATAGTTAAAGATCAACAATCTGTTCAAAGTTTTGATAATTTTTGTTAGCAGAATTTTATGGTGGCATGGAAAAACATTAACCAGATATCTTTTTGGCTCATCTACTATGACTAAATGTGTCAATTATCCAGATTTTTAGCTGTCACTTCAGTTTGTGCCAAGTATGGGAAAATACTGTCACTTTCTCCCCTGGAAAATTTAAAAAGATAATTTTGAAGAAATACGTAGATAGCCATTAAAAAGCAGACACAAAGAATAGGTAGCAGAAGGATAATTTGAGTATAAATAGATGAAGTTCAGGAAACAGTGAAAAATTCCCATACTTAAATTATTGAATGCAGCTATATCAAAAAACATACTATCATTTGTCAGCTAAAAAAACTTTATGTATTTCTTTCATATAAATATTTAGGCTGGTCCTATGCTTTTTCTTTTTTTATCCTTTTTTCCTTTTTCTTTTTTTCTTTTTTAACCTGTATCTTGGAAGAATGCTACAGTGGGAATTAATTTCATGCTAGCAGACACTTTTAAGACTAGATTTAGCTGCAGTCACATTAGCTTAGATAATGGGAGAATTTTTCTTCATTGAAAATGCTCCCTGTCGCTTAAGAAGAACTCACTGAGGCAGCCTGCCATCTAGCTTTTTCACAGCAAAATAGGCTTGCAGACTGCAGATGAGAGACTCGGGAGCAGAGACAATTTTAACTTAGCCATCCCTAATTTATCTCAAGCTTTTTCAATTCATCTTCACTGCTCTGTGCACATTGGAACACCAGATTGTCAACCCCTGGGAACAGAATGCAACCAGGGAACTAGAGAGCTGTCACATCCTGAGAAATATTTAAATTGTGCCGATTTTCTTCTGGAGTGCTGAGCAGAGGGAATGAAACTCTCCATCAAGTCATAGCTTTGCGGGCAATAGATCAGAGGATACTGCCAGTTTTTCTAATGGATTATTGTTATCGGGCAGGTTCTTCCTGAAGGTATGTAGTTACTCTCTCAATTCATTACCCACACTATTTATCAGGTAATGATATAATGAACTAGTAATCCAGATACATTAAGAAAAATGTTAACTAAGTAATCTGTATGAATTGAATGATGGCACTTTATTGCAGCATATTTGCAGGTAGTATACTCTGATATACTTACTGTTGATGTTTTGAACCTGCTGCCAAGTGCTTTGTCAGCAATCCCCCCAGGCAAATAACAACCCTTAACCTTTAAACAAACAAACAAACAAAAAAAATAAAAAATAAAAAAAAATAAAAGAAGAAGAAAAAATCCATTGTGCTGCATAATATATATCCACAAGTTAATACTGACTGCCCAGAGAATGTTATTTTTCTGCAGCAATTAATAAGGAAAATCAAAATGATATTTCTAATTTTATATTTGCTATAGGTGAGTATTTATATCACAAAATATTTTCCAAACATGGGTTAGGGCGCAACTCCCCTTAAAGTACTATAAATTAATTGTGGAGTTAGATGTTTCCTTGTTAGCTGTGATATTCCATCCTTTTGCATGGGGAAATAGGTATTTAATTCTGAAAATCTCCAATGTGAAATATGCAACAGAAGCCTGTTGTTGCATCTGTACTGCCAGACTCTAGGAGCTTCTTAGTAAAGCGCAAGGATTATATACCAAAACAGGGGGTTTAAAAAACAAAATCTGTAAAGAAGATTTTCTTGCTTTTTAAACTTTTGTGTAAATAAAAGTTACAGCATCTGCTTTCTAGTCTGGAAATCTTACTGCATGTCTGTCAGTGCAGCTTGTGAGGCAATCTGACCTAAAAATGAAGGATCTCTCTAAATTGCAGAAGCAGACAGACATTTTTGAACAGTTCGAAGCGCGGGAGTTGCTGCAGATATGGAAAAAGCACTGCCTAGCATACTCCAGATATGGAATAAAGCTAGCTTAGCTTTATTCCTGATTTGGAACTCTACCTGAGTGCAAGCTCTGGCACTTGAACACAAAAAGACAAATGTAGGGCTAAGTAAGAGTTAAATCCTAAAATAAAATTTTACCTGTAGCTTCTTTATTCAGTGCCCTTTCCATGCTGCTGTCATTCTCCCAAAAGTAAATGATGTATAGGCTTGTGTATGGAGCACTTGGTAGTGCAGTGGGTATTCTGAACTGGATGTTTAGTTGCAGGTGACAGATGGTTGTCAGATTTTTTTCATGTACTGCTGAAAGAAAGCAATATGGCAGTAACAGGTAAACAAGATAGGGGCTGGAGATTTCAGAGGCAAATAAGGGGTTAAAATCTGTAAGTCTGAGATAAGGACCCTTTTCAGTGTGTTTAGATTCCCTTATTTATAGAATATTTTCAAGGCATTGATTAAAAAATTCTGGCAGTATGTGTTGCTCACATATGCAACACCTGCAAGTTCTTCTTGAAAGTTCTTTTCCTTAAAGAAAAGAAAAAAGATTGATTCTGTCCCATTTCCAGTGAACTCTGTTGAAGTATTTCTTTTCCTATGGACACTAGAAAGACTGAAGCAAATAAGCTTTCACTAAACTCCCTAGAGGCTCCTATCATCAGCAAGGTGTTTTTTAAAGGAAGTATTTATGCTGCCTCTGTTTGTCCCAATCTCTCAAGCCTCTGGGTCAAATACATAGACTCCTCTTAAAATGCTGGCACCAATGGATGTTTCAGAATTTTATGCTATCACTTTTGATCTTTAAAGCCTCAAAAGGTAATGTGAGCATTTCTTATTATAGACTGCTCTTATAAAAATCTATTCAATTTGTTTTTCCTTGGGTCCAGTCATATGCTTCTTTCCTCTAACTGCTGTGCCACTTGAAAACTAACTAAATAGAATTACTCCTAATACATGGAGCTGAGGAGTAACCAATAGGAAAATATAAATCTTTGATTATATTTACTTCAAAAGAACATGAAAGAAAATAAATATATAAACACATGAATGGGAATGTGTTATTAAATAATATAAATAAATGAAGAGTAATATATTTATATTCAGCCTTTACCTTCACATTGTTATGTAGTGCAGTCACAGAGATGCCCTCTCTTGGTATGCCAACTTATGAAGTTCCATATTCAAACACTATAATGTATTCTTAAATATTGTTAGGACATATACATGAATAACTATATTTAAAAATGTGGCATAGCTTTAAAAAAAAGAAAACCAGTTAACACTTTGTGTAACTAACTCCTATTCATTCCTAGCGGTGTTTACTTAACATTCAGGAAGGAAGAAAATGCAGACACAAATCTACTTTTTTTTTTTTTTTTTTTCCAAGGTGCTAAATCCATTCTCTTTAAAGCATGGTCTTTTGCCTGTCCTGGTTTGACTATTAGTTTGATATTTTTTCTTTTTTTGCTATAAAGATTTCCTCCAAAAAAAAAAAAAACCAATTCTGTTTCCTAATTAAAACAAAAACAAACAACAACAACAAAAAAATGAAGCAAACAAGCAAAACCCTCAGGAACATACTTTAGTATAGCAAATGGGTGTATCTTGTTCATATTCTTTAGCATTCCACAGTCACTAACACTTATCTCCTGTGCTCCACTTTGCTTTAGTAAGCTGAAGTGTTGACTGTATTCCTTTCTAGATAGCTTCTTAAATTCCATTTCTTTCTTTTCTTTCTGCTAAACAAATCATAAAAGCAAAGAACAGTTTTGGCCTTTTTTGTGCAATGTTCTTAGTTTTCTTATTTAAGAGTTTTTTGCACTTGGAGTATATTCTTCCAGGGTAAGTCTCTAGAAGATACAGACACTACACAGAATTTGATGTATAAAAAAGGCAACTTCTTTCCCTAGCTTATTTGTGTTATTCAGGGAATTTGTGATAACTATTTCCTATTCCATAATGAGAATACGAGTAGTATCACTTAAGGGTTTTGAAAAAGATGCATAATGACTGTTCAACATTATCTATTCTTTGAACTCTAACAAGTTACTACTGGCAGAAGAGCTTAAAGAAAGAAGGGCATTGGAGTCTGGATAATAATAGAACTTGCTAAATCAGAATGAGTGTTTTCAGGAAAAACTCAATAGCTCTAACATGAGGTTGTACTGTGACCTTTTTTTTTTTCTTACCTTTATGTCTCTTTTTAGGTTTCAGAACTGCTTTGTCAGTCTTTACAGAATTTACAGAGTGTATTCTTTCATGTCCACCTTTTACACAGCTGAAAAACACAATAATTCTGTTAAGAGCTAGGTAGGTCTAATGACAAACAGCACACTCATAATTTATCAATTTTGATAGAGCAAAAGTGAAAGGATGATTTCTCCTGAGAATCATAGGACATCTGGAAATAGATAACATAACTAGTTCATGCTTGCAAGACTCTCTTATTTTGGTTGAAACTCTTCAATATGTTCTCGAACTATGATGCAACTTCTTAAACTATGGACTACTCTGCATAACTTTATTAGGTATAAGTCCAAAAATGTACAGGCCTCCCATAAGTTTTGTGCTCTGTGTTCCAGCCCCTTCATTCAACTATACATGACGTCTGTGATGTTAATAAGCACACATATTTAAGCAAATGAGCAGATATTTGTTCATTTTTGTCATTAGAAATAAAGAGATAAGTACTAAAAGTCTTTTCTTCTGCCTCACTCTAACAGAACGCTTTTCACAGTCTTTTAAGAGAATTTGGATTGCATAATAGCAAAATTTTGATTCCATATATCCTAACAGACAAATATTTGCAAAGTAGCTGTTCTTCCTGTTGAAAGGCATGTAACTCACAAAAATATTGACAAGTCTGTGGTTAAATTAATTAACACTAGCTTCCAAGTAATAACATTCTTGTTTTTTAATATTTTATATATATATTTAAAAATAGATCTGAATCCCTGTGTTTTAATGCTGATCATAGCTTAATCAATTTTAGGCAAAATACTTCTTTGAAAATCTTCCAAAGACTTTTTTTGTTTCCCCGAATGAGATTATGCCTCATTTGAAAACCTATAATAACTACCTTTATTTACTTTCTGGAAAGTCTTGATTTTGGATTAAGAAAAGATGAAGACTTGTACGCATATGATTTAAGTTTTATTTTAATGTTTTCATTGTATGTTTTAGTGTTAACCATCCTTTTTCTGCAGTAGAAATTAAATATGCCTCAAAAAGTAAAAGGGATATGCTCTTAATATTTTCTTAAAATTCTTTTTCTTCTGCATATTGTTGATAGTGGAAGCTATCCTGAAACACCTAGGGTTGACATCTTCTTATTTCCTATAAATGCCTAGGTTTCTTTACAAAACATTTCTTTCCAGGTGTAATTCCAAATCATGTTTGTGTTTTGGAGCTTCATTCTTGCTTTTCTATCTTAATGCAGTCATCACAATTTCTGTCTCATGTAGAGAGATAAATAACTTCCCTGAAGGAATTATAGTTATAAATCTTGTTCTGAATGTCAATTAATATCCAGTTTACCTCCTTCTTGCACTACTAGAAATCACTACACTGAAGTCAATGGAATAAATGAGAATGGAATCAGGCTGAGTGTGTATAAGTATCCCTGTCTTCTCCTACATGCTGATCAGCATGAATTTTCTATCTTACACAGTGTCTACTAAGAATTTGAAAGGTAGATTATTTGTATGGACACAGAAACACTTTTTTTTTGCTCTTCCGGCTGCTACTGAAGATTAGTAATATTTTTCAGCTGTCCGTGTCTTCTGAAATTTTGGAAGCTTCTTCATTAGAATTTAAAGCAGATTAAAATAAAAAATTTTTCAAAGAATTTTAAAGAGTTCTTTGCTTCTTTTTGATATGATGTCCCAAATTTTCATTATTTTAAGAGCATGAAATATATTCTATTATGGGTATTACTTAAGGTATGCTTCTAAGTGAGTCATTACACTCACTTGTGTGTTTAAAAAAAAAAGAAAGGTCTTTTAATTTGAGTGGTTTTTGAGTATCAATTATCATTATGAAATCTTGATAAATACACATATTTTCACATGAACCAAGAATCATAATCGTAGAATGGCTTAGGTTGGAAGGGACATCAAAGATCATCTAGTTACAACCCCCCTGTTGTGGGCAGGGTTTCCATGCACTAGATCAGGCTGCCCTGAATCCCATCCAACAACCTGTCTTTGAACATCTGGAGATGGGTCATCCACAGCTTCTCTAGGTAATGTGTTCCAGTGCCTTACCACTTTCTGAGTAAAGAATTTTAAGCCACTTTTTGTGCTTGTCCTGTCACTGTTAGACCATGTAAAAAGTCAGTTCATGTCCTGCTTATAAACTTCCTTCAAGTACTGCAAGGCCACAGTGAGGTCTCCCCGGAGCCTTCTGTCCTCCAGGCTGAACAAGGACAGCTCCCTCAGCCTGTCTTCACAGAGGAGGTGCTCCATTTCTCTAATCATTTTTTGTGGACCTTCTCTGGACCCACTCCAGCAGATCTGCATCCTTCTCCACAGGGCTCCTCTCAATGAGTTCTTCCAGTCTGTACATATATCTGGGATTGCCCTGACTCAAGTGCAACGCCTTGCACTTGGCCTCATTGAAAATCTTTAGGTTCATATGAGCTCACTTTTCAAACCTTTCTGGTTGTCCCTTCAGATGGCATTCCTTTTTTGTATTGTATCAAGTGCATCACTCAGTTTGGTGTCATCCTATCATCTTTTCATGTAGAAAGACAACAGCATCCTGGGCTGCTTCAAAAGAAGCATGGCCAGCATGTCAAGGGAGATAATCCTGCCCCTCTACTCTGCTCTGCGGAGGTCTCATCTGGAGTGCTCTGTCCAGATGTGGAGTCCTCAGTGTGGGAGAGACATTGTAGCACATCCAGAGGAGGGCCACAAAAAAGATCCAAGGGATGAAACACCTCTCCTACGAGGACAGGCTGGAAGAGCTGGGGCTGTTCAGTCTGGAGAAGAGAAGGCTGCAAGGTGACCTGATAGTGGCCTTTCAGTATCTAAAGATGAGCTACTGGAAAGAAGAGGACAGACTCTTTAGCAGGGTATGTGGTGATAGAACAATGGGAATTGGTTTCAGGCTCAAAGATGGTATAAGGAAAAAGTCTTTTACAGTGAGGGTGGTGAGGTGCCGGAACAGGTTGCACAGAGATGTAGTGGATAATTAGTCCCTAGAGACTTTCAAGGTACGGCTGGAGCAGGCCCTGGCAACCTGATCTAGCTGTGGTGTCCCTGTTCATTGTGGGGGAGTTAGACTAGATGACCTTAAAAGCTCCTTTCTGACTCTTAAGGAATCTATGATCCTCAAACTTGCTTAGAGTGCGCTTGACCCACTGTCCAGGTCAATAATTAAGATGTTGAGCACCAGTCACAAGAAAGACCCCTGGAGGACACTACTTGTGACTGTCGTCCACCTTGACATAGAATCATTGACCAAAATCCTATGGCTGCAACCATCCAACCAGTTCTTTATCCACCAAATAGTCCAGGCTTAAACCAATAAGTATTTCTAATTTGTCTTTTCAAATGTTTAGCATGTTACTGTATATTAATGATGAAAAAGTTCTCTATAAAATCAAAATACACTTTGAATCAAGGAGGAATTGATAACTGATTCTGGTTAAGCTTTGCCTTCTTTCTACAGTATTCCCTCATCCCCTTTTTGCTCAGCTTCAATTTGCCAAGTTGAAGAAATATAGGGACCACTGTGCTTTTAGAAACTGTATATTTGTATGGTGGCTAGAAGTAACAGGGATTAATAAGCTATCTCATACATCCTTTTTGTGTTGTGAAATCGTGAAGAAAACAGACATTGCCAAACTGGACAGATTTTTTGAAAAGTCAGACTCCCAGAATATTAAAAAACCAATATAAATGTTTTGGTTTATTTTCTATATTCCCAAGAACGTTCATAGATCTGTTGCAATTAATGTAGCCCATTCTGAAATTTAGGGTTGATATTTAGCACTTTGATGCAACCAAAATATCACTCTGGTCTTCCTTACTTAGCAGTTACTACGCTTCTCTTCATCTCTGTCTCATGTTCAAGACAATATTTTCCTTCTTAGTATAATCTTTGAGAACCAAACGTATTTTCATCTATTCTCTAATGAAGTAATTGCCTGCTGTACCTCTCCTTTTGTTTATTAAGTTCTTCAGATTACTTCAGGTTGCATGAGGTAGACTGCCCTTTTCTACATAGTACTGGAAGGCACATGTTTCAGGCAATTGTAGTATTCTCCATGAGAAGGAGTACATGTATGAGTATGATGCAATCCAAAAGGGATGTGGTGCTACGTCTTTTCTCTCTTTCCCTTACTTCTTCTGGACAGGCTTTTCAGCAACTTGCTTCATCACTAGAGCTTGTCAAATCCCTCTGTGAACCACTCTAAGCACAAGCCTGATGGAAAGCTAATCCAGCAGGAAAAAGTTTTCCAATAGTTTAGAAATTTAATCATGCCAGCTAAGGTCCTGTTGAAGCTGAGACTGCATTCACCTCAGGAAAAGACCAGAGTGACTGAGGCTGTTAGTGGAGTAGGGTGCAAAGAGGGATTTCCTCCTTTTGCTGCAATAAACTGTTAGATCTCATGAGCTATAACATTTAACACTACCTTAAAGCTGCCTTGTACTCTTTGTATGTCTCCTTACCTCCAGTCAAAAAGTGTCAGTGGAGGAAAAGCACAATCTCTGCTCACATTCAGAGGTTTTATTCCTCCAGTTTGTGCCTCCCTGGGGAAAAGCAGTCTAGAAGACAAACATTGAGATGAAAGTCGCTTAAGGCCTTTAAACTTCCCCTGCCATCAAATGTCCAGCTGCAATAATGATCAAGGTGGCAACTCAAAAAGGATCTCTGAGAGTCAGCTCTATAATCTATTGAATCTACCTCAACCAGGCCTAAAACTAGGTGGTTTTATAAAAATTGGAAAAATATGTTTACATGTAAGCAGTAGTCAATTTCTAAGACTTTCTTTTGGCTTCTTCTTAAACACTATGTGAAGTTTCTGGGTAAATATTGTAATGGGCAATGTTTTATCGGTTTCAAAGTTATTGTTATGCATTTTACTTTTAATCTTCACCTTGATCAGAACTATTTTTTCCCATGCATTTAGACAAAGTATAATTCTTATGCAAAATTACTTAATACAGAAAAAAAAAAAATTTAAAGATTGTAAAATGTGTTTTGCTTTGTTTTCCTTTGCGTTGAAGCTAATTCAAACTGTTTCTAGGGTCCCAGTGTTTTCTTTAACAGAGACCTTATGCTTTGCCACAAAAACTCTGATTTAATGCATAATTCAAGAAAACTTTTATAGCGAACAATAAATGCGATTGGTCTTGTATGATCCAGGAGCTACGATACATGTTCCTAAATGTCATCTACTGGTTTAGTGATCTTGCATACCAATCATCTACTTAATTAAAAAAGCTGTAAAATTACTTCTGTTTCCACTGAAATTCTTCATCACAGTTTCAAACTATGATTTTATGTCAGAATATCAATTTTTATTTTTATTTTTTGTCTTATTTCGTATTTACAACTCTTGTCATGTGTGATGGGGAAATGAAGAAAGAAATGATCTGATAACTGCACATGTTGGTGAGAGAAGAGAATTAAATGAATGGAGAAGACACTGAATTTAGTATCTTTGGTTAAACTGAAACGATAATAAAGTATGATTTTAGCTTTAGAACAGTGAACGAAGTTACGCAAAATATGTTTAACCTGAGATGTTATCCAAAGAAAGACTGCAGTCTGAATCCTTATACCAGTGAATGATATAAAGCTGGAGAATTGTGAAGGATTAAGATATTCCTATTAGGAACCCCTCCTTTGTGGTTGTGACATCAAGGGTTTTATATACATTCAATTTGTCCCCTAAGATTCAGAATGATCTTCGAGGTGATGGTGAGATTGGAGTTTATGTTACAACTGATGAACTATTATCTAAATGGTAACATTGTTTCAGCAGAAGCCAATATAGAAAAAAGTCTCAATTCTGTCAAAATTCTTGATTCCATAGCACTTGAAATACAAGCTATAGAATGAGCACATCTCCTCCAGAGAGGAGGAAAAGGAGAGATTGAAGGTTCTGCTGTATGCAGCTGTAAAATGATGCTCAAACAATGTATTGACTGATTGTTTGGTCTGCTATATTAAATTTCATGAATTCTACTATTTCTCCACTAAGAAAAATTGTTATTGTTTCATTGATTTTGTTCCCGTATTTGAATGATACAAGTCAGTGTATTAGGGGTCTGGAGCACAAGCCTTATGAGGAGCAGCTGAGGGAGCTGGGATTATTTGGTCTGGAGAAGAGGAGGCTCGGGGAGACCTCATTGCACTCTACAACTTCCTGAAGGGAGGTTGTTATGAGGAGGGGTTTGGTCTCTTCTCTGAGGCAACAAACAGGACCCGAGGAAATGGCCACAAGTTGTACCAGAGGAGGTTTAGGTTAGACATAAGGAAAAACTTTTTCTCTCAGATAGTGGTCAGGCACTGGAATGGTCTGCCCAGGGAGGTGGTGGAGTCACCGTCCCTGGCAGTGTTCAAGAGGCGTCTGGATGAGGAGCTACGAGATATGGTTTAGTGGCTTGTGGTAGCAATGGTAATGGGAGGACGGTTGGACTAGATGATCTTGTAGGTTGTTTCCAACCTTGTGATTCTATGATTCTATGAAAAGGAAGCCGTTTTCTGAGGGAGAAAGCCAACATGCGCATGTACTGTAAATATTTGTAATTGAAACTCAGGCATAAATCAGACTGCAAATATGGGTTATCACCAAAATTGTTTGATTACCTTTTTTACTGAATAGAATAACTGTGATATCTTAGGGGGAAAAATATATACAGAGATTTGTTATTGGAAGAGTTTATTCATAAGAAGTTATCTTCACTGAAAGTGAAACCAAGTTCAGGAGCTACAATATTTGCATCAAAACTATAAAACAGATTTATATTGTCTAAATAATTTTAGAACAGTTTGGGAAAAAACAAACAAAACAAGAAAAGAACAAGTTAAGTTTTCTTAACAGAAAGTAACGGAAAAGTGAAAAATAGGAACTATTTGCACACCCAGTCACTACCTGCTGTCTGTAGGCAGGTAATATATTTGAAATGTTTCTGCACTGAATAATATTTACATGATAAGATATTCTTGTTTTTTTTTGCAATGGTGAAAAATAGCATACTAAGTAAGTATATGATATTATATGCTATTTCATGTTCCTTATGTAGAGGATCCAGCCTCCTGAGGGCAGAAGTAGTCCACAACATGCTTTTCTTCTGAGTGATAATACATATTTAGATAAATTGAAGGACACTTTCTTACAAAATGACTGTTCCATCTTCTCTGTATTCACCATGGGAAGAAATATTTAAACAATTTTGTTTTGTTGATATTGTGTCTTTGTATATTTTAATAGTATTTCTTGCTATCCCTTGTTTCCATGTTTCATTTTATAACTTACAAATGAAACTATGAACAATGGATCAGAAAGATCATAATTTTCTATAAATATACCATGTAGAACATTTTTAATGCAAATCTATATGGCTACATCGAATGCCTTCTCTAGTTTACCAGTATTACAAGAAATAGATTACCAGGAACAGGAGGTGAACTCTTACTTGTCTTTTAGTATAAGATTAATAAAATTCTATGTGGTTTCCTGGTACTGATGCTCTTATCAATCTGGCACAAAGAGATGTACAGCTAGCTTCATGGCTAACTAAGGTGGAAAATATCTAAGAAGTTGTGGTTTTTCCAAAATATCTTCCACTATAATTTACCATTTACTTGGAGCAGCATATAGAATAATTGCTTTGGAAATTTAAGCTTCTTAATTAACTTCTAAATCACTCTCTTTTTCTCACTGATTGAGAGTCCTGTTAACCTTTGCAAGGGTACCCCTATTCAGTGCAGAGATATGTTGTGAGAAACAGAAGAAAGGCGTCACACTCAATTTTTAATATCATTTTAGTAGGATGGAGGTCAGTATGTACACTTTCCAGAAGCTCACTTGGTGACTGCAAATGCATGGAGTCCCATGGCACAGTTTAAATTGCAACTGGTTACCAAAGCTGGTTTAAGCATCACTGTCTTGTATAGCAATCTTCTGTAGACTCATCTTTAGTGACACATCTGCTTGATGCAACAGCATTGTTACTGGCCCATTGTCTTCAAGTGAATTTTTACAACATGAGGGGTGACTTAGTGTAAATGTAGCCTATTGTTTGCTTAGTACTGTATTTGTTGTGTGGAGAAAAGGGCTAGCTTTCTGGTCATTCATGCCATAATTGTAATTACTCGACATAGTTTTATTGAGCAAAATTTAGTCCAAGTTTCTTGATCTGAAAACGCTCTTTTCATGTGTTCATGAGATGAACACATCTTATACAGTAAGGGTTTAATTACCAAAGCAGTAGTTTTAGTAGTCATGGATTTGATGAAGACCAGTACTGTCTAAAAGACAAGTTGTATGTTTTAACAACACATGTTTATCAACTTATGTTTACTGTTTCCAGAATGTTGAGAAGTATAGAGAATATCTTGATGAAAATTTGTACAGTGAGAAAAGAATGTCAGTATGGTACTGCTTAATCAACAACAACAGAGAAGACAAAATATTTTCCACCAGATACTTGACCCAATTGCTCCCAATTGTCACTGTTGGAGTAGATAGCAACTATTTAGAATAAAATATCTGCCATAGTTTGTATGCAGATGTATTACTTGATTACTAAAAGAACGTGCTTATAGAACTGATATTTTCCATTACTTTGTCATGTTTTGTCAATGTGAATTGACTTAGAATTTGTGCTATGTAACATGATGTGATACCACATCTTTCGACGTAAATTGGCGTAGCATCATTTAGCGGGTCAGAAAAGTAGAACAAACAAAACAGTGTCCATGATGAAATTCATGTTGCTCATTTTGCAAATCTGTAAATATTTTGCTGCAGAATAAAAGTATATTTCAAATTATTTCTAGACAATACCTATTCCTTATTTAACATAGTAGAACTGCTTAAATAACCTTGAAGTTGATTAACCCTTACTCTTGTTGAGAGTGTATCTAGGGAATACCTTGAACACATGCCATTTTCCTCATAAGTCATCAAAACATTGCACAGTAGCCTAGGCTTTACATTCATATTTTTGCACAGTGCATATCATCCTCACTTCCACAACATTAACACAGATGCATTGTTGATTAAGCTCAGGCAGAAAAAAAATACTTTTGCGTGTAGGACACATAGCTTTGTATCTGATCATTAAATCATGTATAACATGAAATCCACATCACCTGGAAATGAAAGGCAAGTGTCACCTGCAGTACGAGAAAGTAATTGGCAGAAGCTTCATTAGATAATTAGGGTGATTAAGGACTTAATTGTTTTGCTTATTCAAAGTAACCCCTTCTTATCAGCTTCAGGAACTCACTGTAGATTTAAGCCCTGTGTATACTAATGCAGAATCAGTCTTTTTGAACCAAGAGCAGTAGAAAAAACCCAAAGTTATTCCTTTTGTTATACAGCAAATATATTTATTTTTGATGATGTCCGTATACATGGGAGAAAAGTAATACTCAGAAAAGCAGGAGAAGACCATACATATTATTTCAAGTGATCTTTTGCACAATTAGCTTGTGGGAAATTACTTACTAGAACAGATACAAGAATCAGAATATATATGAATATTTATTTAAAGAAAAACCATTTACTACATTTGTATGATATAGTCCAAAATTAAAACTCACGCTGAGCTTTTATATGAAGTAGTCTTCCAGCTTTTCTACAGTGTAACTCTTCATAGAGGCCAGTCAAAAAGTAATTTGTGAGAAAATATTAAGTAATAACAATTAATGTCAAGGTTGTGTTTTTAAAGTTGTCTCATAAAAAGTTATTGTCTATTTGAAATATAAAAATGAAATGTAAAAAATGAAAATTTCCTAATTTTGCTTTAAACATTTCACATAAAAAAAATGTTAAAAAGTACTGGGATTTTTATTTTTATACCTACTGCTTATATATCTCTGATATCTACTACTGCTGATATACCTTTCTGTATTGTGTAGGAAGAAGAATCAAAATACTTTAGATTTTTTTATATAAGTATTTGGATATATTCTTACTCTTATATCTGTTCTAGTAAGTAATTTCCCACGCATGAATGAAGGTAAATTAGACATTAGATCTTTTTATTTATCAGCCTGCAGTCTTCCTTATTTGCTTAAGTTGAGCCGAGGTCACTCCAGGCATGATGAACCAAGTATGCTATATGCCTTTCCTGCAGAGATGCTTCTCAGCTAGTTGATGATCAGTGGGTGTATTGGTACCTGTTCTTCTTTGTCAGGATTTGATTTTTTTTTTGTTTGGGGGAGCTTCATGTAGTTCCTGTCTGCATGTTCCTCCAGCTTTTCGAGGTCCCTCTGAGTGGCAACTCAGACTGAAGGTACAGTCTGTCATCCTGGTTGTCAATGAAGATAATAATAATAATTAAAAAAAAAAAAAAATTGGCTCCATCATCTACCACTAGTGAATGATGGCAAGCCAAATCAGTAAAGGATGACATGAAACTTTTCCATATTGTTTGCTATCAAGTCTGTTCCATTCAGGTCTGCTCGTTTACCCTTATCTTCCTTTTACTGATGTTACAATATGTTTTATTGATGTTACAATATTGATGTTTCCGTATGATGTTTTCTTATTGACCACCATTTCTCTTACAAGATTCACATGTGCAGGTGTTTTTTGGCTGCACGTGTGAACCCTGCATGTTCCCCTGGTGGCCTGGCATTACTTTTACTTTTTATACATATTCCTTATACTTATGTTTATGCTTTGATGGAGGCTTTGTTCACCTGTATAGGCATCTTGTCTTTTTTTCTTACCTGCCATTTTTGATATATTAGAATAGACTTATCAGCACGGAGAAGGTGATCTTTGAGAATCAGCGAGCTGTGTGATTTATATTCATGATCTGTGTTAACTGTTAGCTAAAAGACAACTTTTTCAGATTTTCTAAAAAGGGTTTTTTGTCTTGACTCAAAATATATTTTATAATGTGCTTTGAAAAATGATACACAGTGGCATTAAGTAGAGAACTCTTTAAAAATACTGATTTCTCTGCAAGTGATGGCAAATTATAATCAGCTGAGATCACATCCAGAGTAACAACCTCCTTAACTAAATGAAAGCTGTCTACATAAGTCACTTTAAAAGTAATGCCCCCTATATATTTCCATGGAAACTACAACAGATAGATACAAAGAGCACTATAATACTATTTAATAGAGTAAATTCTCAGCTATGAAATACTATTTTTCAACATAGCCACCACTATTAGCTATGTGTTTTTGCCAGTGATGAGCAAGAACTTTCATGCTGCACTCCTAACAGTCTTCAAGGCAGTCAAGAACATGGATTGTCTGTCATGTCACTGTTGCCACTGCTGAAATGCACTACCTACCTCCCCATTATGCTCATATCCACTGTTTGGTCTCCATAAACATTCAAGAAGCATCAGTGAATGTCAATGGGTGCCATTTTTTCAGTATGGAGGAATTCAGTGACACACCTTCTCCTTATGCATGCTTCCATGTCAGATGCCATTTTTTCAGAGTGCCGCTACCATCTGTACCATCTGTACCACAGCAACAACATGTAACAAAATGTTAATGGGAAGGTTCAGCCTCTACTGTCATACTGCCAACATCTGCATCTAATGTAATGGGCCAAAGTAATAAAACAGGAGGCATTAAATTCAGAGCAGTCCTCATATAAATGCTTTCACCAAGTTTAGGCATTCTGAAAATGGAATAGACAATTCTGGAAATAGGAGAAAAAGTATGGATATCAGAAACAGCAGTATACAAGATCCTTGATCCTAGAATCAAATTACTGAAAACATAAAATTTCATTTATCAGTTTTAAATAATGTGGTGGTTTCTTTTTTTTCTAGAAATGTATGGGAAGGGAAGGAAAAGGAAGAATTATTTTTTCTTAACCTGATACATCATTATCCCATCTTCTTTTTGTTATTTTTGTTGAATTCCGAACAAATTGCTTAGTGTTTGCTTAATGTATAGCAAGTATGAAAAAGGACATTAAAATAATTGCTGAGAAGGTATTAAAGTAGTTGCTGTGTGGTTTAAAGTTTGTGAGTTTTCTGATCTTTAGCACACACTAAACTCATAGTTAGGTGCTCTGTACACAGATAACCTTACTGTCTTATTTTGGCTCAAAGTGGCTGAGAAGAGCTAGAATCTTCTCTGTGCTGAATTGTGCATAAGCAGGTACAGTGTGGGGTTTTTTCCAGGATAACAACTCCTGCATAAAAATGCTCATATCAGTGAGTGTCTGATGGTAATAACTCACAAAGACTACTGTAGAGGTGTTATGTGCGGATTTAGCAATTATTTCTTAGACATTTCACATTCGAATCAAATTCCAAAATACAGTCTCCCTAGATTGTTTAGATTCATGGATATATTTCTATATCTGCTGATAATGATAGGGCAGAAAAATCTTCACGCTTAAGAGCAAAGACCCTAGCTTTTTGCTTGTTAGTAAGTTTGTTTCTTTTTAATAAGAACAAAGATTTGTGTCATAGTTCTCTGAACTTCAGGGTTTTTTTCAGTCAAGTTTTTCAATCGGTGGCAGTATTTCTGATCCCTCCTTGAATTTCTTCAAGCTACTAAACGCTATCAGAAATTTTATGTCATGCCTGCCATTCTTCTCTGGTCTTAGCTTTGTATAATCTGCAATTGTAGCTATTGCAAAAGAGCTTTGTGCCTGGTTGCTTTGCGACATTTTTTGTTTCCCCTGAAGATTTTTTTCTTCCTTAATTTGTCAAAAATAAAAATCTGTAAGTTATCTCAACATGTTCTGAAGGGAAAAAAATATATATTTTTTCATTTAAAGTTATTTCCACAACAGGGCAGCTACTAATGTCTTTGTTCAGAATTTATCAGATGAAGACTTATTTTCAATACTGCTGAAGTCTCTACACTTCAAAAAAAAAAAAAAAAAAAAAAATTATCTCAGAATGACTTCTATCAATTTGAATACTGCTCAGGAACCTTCTGAGTTATAATTCTGATCAACTTTTGGATTCACAACAATTTCCAGGGATTTTTTTATTATTATTATAATTACTGAGCTTTTTGAGAAATGGGAATCCAATATTGATTCTATGCATAAGTTGATGTTATTTGCACATTTGTCCTAGTTGCTTCAATAATAGGAAGTTTGTTATTTTAAGAAATTCCTGAATTTATTAGGGACAGTGAATCAGTACAGCTATTATTTTTGGTGTTGGTTAACTTTTTAAGACTCTTTTGGGGCCCGCAAATGTTAACATGATCCACAGATTCAGTTTTTTCCTTCATTAAATGCATGTTATGTTGCAAGAAAGAGCTAGCCGTGAAAACAAAACAAGGCCTGATAGGGAAAAACAAAATTACAGCCAAGTTGCAGCCTAAAATAATTCTACCAATATTGCACTCATGTGGTACATTTTTATGCCTCGGTTAAGTTTACAGACAGCCCTATAACATGGAATTACAATTCTATGTTATAGGGTCTCTGTTCCTATTTAGCAGAATCATACTGTTAGTAGAGCTCAGGTTATATTTTGAAGTTATTTCTGCTCCTCCACTGTCCTAAAATGCAGCTACTTAATTAGAAAATGTTCTCTCTTTGTGGTGCTAACAGGTACTCTTTTATCACGTGGTGTGTTCATTAACAGCTTGTTCTACAATAGCTTTTGGTTAATAGGATATAGCTGAGTAGTACAGAGGAAGACTCCCTGTGCTTGTGCTGAGAACTCACAACGAGAAACGCTTCTGGAGTGTAATGTGGTACTGATGGTTCTGAAAAATCCACTAAGGAGAAAAACTGCAAAATGAATACAGCTGGAAGATTCCTGAAAGTAGCAGAGTAGTATATCCCAAATATAAGACAGCCTTTTGTGGAAACTCTCAGGGAATAGCATGGGATCTTTCCTCCCCATAAGTCAAAGAAAGTTGCTGAATTGGAAAGAAAGACTTGAAGTGAGGACATCTCTTTCTCCATTATGGTGGAGAGGGAAGAATTACTTTTGAAGTATTTTATTTAATGTCTTATCCAGGTGATCCAGGCTTTTTTTTTTTCTGTCTACAAATTTGTCTTCTTCACTATCACTTTTTCTGACATTCTTTGAAACAGTATAAATGCCGATTTTCTAAACATTTTACTGCTTTCTATTGTTATTTGTTCTTGTTGTTATTGTCTTTATTAGGTTCATGTTATGCAAAACAAGGGGATGTGGGGAATATACTCATCACAGGCTTGTGGCTGACTCATAGCCCTGTCACATGTGCATGCAAAATTATATTTGTTCAGTGCTACTTAGGTTACTGAAACATAAAACTGTTAATGACTAACACAGAACAGAATTTTTAAGTAGTGTATGTACAGGAAGCATTCTCCTTTACTATAAAACTGCTTGAAAATTGAAATAGCTGTTCTTGTGTACACTGGAAGAAAATAAAGAACTTGGTTATGGTTAGAGGACTCTTTCAAAGTTCTGTCAGCTGATGTGTTTTTAATCTGAGTCACAGAAAAACAGAAAACTTGTTCAAAAGCATGCTAGCTAGGAATTTCTCTATATTTTTTTCCAGGCTTTTTATTCTCAAAAACAAATAAGTAAATGACTGAAAGTAATTTTCTTAACTAGCCTAAGGCTGAAATTCTGTTTTTTCTTTCTTGTAAAATAAAAACTTTTTGAGGACTGTTGCAGTTTAAAAGATGTTGCTAGGACAAGCTTGATTCTAGAATATCTGTTTTATAGACTATTTTTAACTCCAGACTATGTACTATTATCTAAAATAAGTGCAAATTCTTCCTTTATTCTACTTTTGTTTTTCTAATGAGACTTTAAATTTTCTTAATTTGTAATCTGTTTTCTAATTTAATTTCCATTTTCTTATTGCAATTTGTGTATGTAATGGATATATGAATGTTGGCTTCAAGAGTAAGCTGTTTCTGGTTCAAAGTAACTTAATATCATTCATTGGTTATCAGTTTAGCCTTGCTCCAAAAACAGAGAGAAAGATCACATACCAAAGCATGAGTGGTTAAAACTTCTTTTGCTGTTAGAAATAATTTAAAAGACAATACAGGCTGATAAAGAAACATTAAAATTATGCCATACAAGTTTATTAATGTGCTTTTCCAGTCAACAGAAACAACTGTGACAAGACCTTTGACACTGAAAGAAAATGCTACTAAATTTTGTGTGCACAATACAGAAGCCTTTATTCCTTTATTTCTTTTAAACTGAACCTGCCAGAAGAAATGTATTTTAAGTACCATCTATATAACAATTTCTTATGAAGTCTTATTGCATTGTCTTTTTACGTGGTAGTTGCTTATTTCTTCATTATTTGATATTTAACAGTTAATGCTCAAGTTCTCAGTGTAGAAAGGTAGCTGATTCAACCCACGTGTTATGAATGCAGATTTTTAGAAGTTCAGACATCAGGTTAAAAAATATGACAAAACTCCCTTCAAAATACCATGATCTAGATTCAGTGAAGATAGATTTATTAGAAGACTTAAGATGATGTGTGCAGTATACTTTAGATATGAACTTACTACTACTGGTCTAAGCAAAAATCTAAAGTCTGAAACTGCAGGACTACTACTTCATAATTTTGGGAAAAAAAGAAAAAAAGAAAAGAAATCATATTATTTTGCTGATTAGCTAAGCATCAGTTTTTATATGGAATCCCCCCTAAAGGAATAATTTTAGTGGAGGAATGTTGTTTAAAAATGGATTGTAAGTCTCCAGAATAAGCTGCTGTTCTCCAGTGTAGCTTTTAAAAGTATGATTCTGATTTGAAATTACCCCAGTGTAAGATTAGATTTGAGTACAGAACTGACAGAAGTTAAAAGAGATTTTTAATAATTTGTGGTGGAGCTAGCAAATGCTTCTAATACATATTGATATCTTGAGAAATAACACTATGACTGAGATTTGAAGAATGATGAATCATTCTCTTTTCAGAACTTTTTGAGAGTAACAGCATAATTAGGTAACAGCTTTTGCTATGTACTTAAAAATACTGGTTGCATTTATGGTTGTTGGTTTTTCTTTCTTCTTTTCTTTTTTTTTTAATAAGTCACTGTTAGAATATTCCAGCTTTAGATTACAGTAAAGCCTTGAATCTAAAGAAGTCTGATTTGTTTTTTGTTGTGCTGCACTTTTCTGTCTCTCTTTTTTTTTTTTTTTCCCACAAAAACCTGGTGAACAGAATGAAGAATTTTAAATTTCATGATGATGCATTTCATTCATTTTCTTAGTAAAGGTTTCAATTATGTTTTCCATTTTAGTTCCTTTCTGTAGCATCTCTTAGTTTCATTGTAATAACATTCATTTTTAGCTTTCAAACATATAGAACAACTTATTTCCACAGAAATAACAAAATCTGTGGTTGTTGAACATCATTGAAAATTAGATTGTATCTAATTGTTAAAAAGAACTTTTAATTTTAGATAATTTTCTTTTTCACAAGAAAAGCTGAAGCTGCAGCCATGATTTAATGTTCTTTGTCTTAAATGCCTGTTGTGTCTGCAACTTTGTAACTACTTTAAACCACAGATTCCGCAAAATCCTTTCAATCATGCTCAGGTTGAATTACCTCTTAATCAGAAGTATTCCTCTGCTTTACTCTAACATTTTTCCAAGTCTAACGTTTCCTAAGAATGATCTCACTTCTTGGTTGCTAAGTAAATTGTTTTTGGTTTTTTTTTTTTTTTTTTTTTTCATTCTGATATGTAGTGTTTTGTCATTTTCTCAGTAAGCAACTGTTTAATTCCCTGTAGTGGATACTTTGCAATATGATGCAAAACTGTTGAAATAAATATCTGAAATAGGAAAAACTTTCACATCTCTCTCAGCAGACCTACACTTACATTACATTGTTGACCTTGTTCTATTACTCTGTGATGTGATCTTTACCTAATATATTCTGGCAGTAAAAAGAGTGAAAGAGAAAATTTAAATTTCGAGCTTTGAAATATCTAGAATATATTAAAATGAGCTCTCTCTGTCTCTCAAAAAAATAAAATAAAAGGCCCAAAGAGAGGTCTTTAAACCCAGTATTTCATGGTCTCCTTGGCATATGGATAAAAAAGATTATTTTAAATATCATTTCCTTTTCACTGGAAAGTTGGAAGTATGAGTTTAATTTTAAAAAAATAACAAATATGAAAAAGCATATTGCCATACCTCAGGTTCAAGTGAAATTCAACTGAAAAAAGAACTAAAGTAGATATCTTTTAAAATGATGTAACAAATGCAAATTTTCTTTAACCCAGTTAAAAATATTTGATTAATATTTGGGACAAAGATTGGATTTTTTGTTTCTCTCATCTGAGTTTCCATGTTAGCAGAAGCAGAACAGTTATGGATAGTGATGCATAATGAGATGAGGAAATATTTACAACATCCATTATCACAGAAAATCTCTTTCTTATATTAATCATAAAAGTAAAAAAATAAAAACAAAAAGCACAATGATTTTCAAAAGATATTATTATGTTTTGTTTGACTTTTATAAAGATATGGAATAGAGGGTAGGGTTCAGGGCAAGGATTTCTGTTTTGTTTAATTTGGTGGACCTGAAAGTCATTTATCAAAATCATACCAAATTTCCCATCTTCAATATCACCTCCTTTCCACAGTATTATTTTTGGCCTTGATGAACTAGAGGCAGTCAGCATTGTTTAACAGTCTAAACATGTTTTTATTGACCCAGTGAGAAGTACTGAGCTGTCTGACATCTGAAAATTATTCAAGGTATATGTGTCTTAATTTTAAGTGTTTGTATCCTTACATCTATCTTCTGATTGGTCTGGCTAGATTGGTTTCTTCAAAAAGATGTTATTTAACATGATAGGAAAGGTGAAAGTGAGTTTATTGATTCTATACTTCTGTAATTTGAATTTGAGTTGCAGTACTTGAGCTCCTTTGGTGACAGAACTACACCTTACTTAAAAGGTCCTGTATCTTCCCAGGTGACAACATACAAACTCATTAAGCATACTTTTCAGGTGAAATGATCGTTTTTCAATCTAGGAATATATTCAGACTTACTGTTTGGAATACAAATAGTTATTACAGTATTCAAAAGACATATACGTAGAATTAACTCATAATGACTTATGCTTCTCTACACAGAATAGTAAAGAGCAAAATGAAACTGTAGCAAAGAGGCTGAGATGGAAGAAAAAAGAACCTGATTTTCTTAGAAATGGACATATAGACAGGTACTTTGGGACTGGCACTGAGACGATGTGGAAAGTCTCAGTGTAACTTTTTAAAAGATGGAAAGTTGCTTTTATTTTAAAGCAAAACTGATTTCATTTATTCACATTCACAATCAAAACCATAAACTCACAAGCACCAAAATAAGTATGTCTGTTCATCAGGCAGGCTGGAAAGTGTTTTAACTGCTCTGGAATGGAAATGAACATGAAAGCTGATAAGCAAAAAAAAATCAGAAGTCCATTCTTGAAGAAAGAAAGGGGGGAAAGCTAACAATATTAAAATTGATGAATAGTTGATATTTTAATTCCTATATTGAATCATTATTGGTGCTTCCCTTTAAAAGAGGGGGGAAATATGAAAAGAGTGTAACTATAATCCTCGAAGAATCCACACCCAGTTCTGCCGTGAGATAAATCATGTTTTGCTCAAAATATCACATCCTTGCTCATTAGCTTGTTTATTGTAATGTGTATACAGCAATAAGGTGTATCATTTAAGTAAAAATCTGTTCCTGGCAAACTGACAAATGTAATTTAGAAGCTGTCTTTGCAATTATCTGAGCCATGATACAAAGAGATATTTCACCCAGACACCCCTAGTAGTTAGGGCATATGAACATTGTTTTAGAAGTCCAGAAATCTCTGTTAATAATGAGTATTATCAATGTCAGTGAACAGCTTAAAAAAAAAAATTGTAGATACTAAGTTATCTCAAATAACTCAGCCAAAATTTCCAATTGATCACCTGCTCTGAGGATCTTCTGAAAATACCATATCAGGGGTCTTCTAAGTAGTTGGGGAAAGGAGCTGTGTCTTCAGATCTTGGAGTTTTGCAGGGATGGTGGAAAAGATACTCATGGGAACCACAGCTTCCTCAGTGAGAGAATATTGCTGTGGTTTCCCTGTAGATAATTCTCAGTTTTGAGTGACTCTTACTTGAATGAGGTGGAGGCTCTTAAAGTCCCTGTAGTGATCTAACACAATATTTTCTTAATTCAGGAATGATCAGGCAACTACTTGCGATAGTAAGATGAGATGCATGGTAGTGGTCAAATTACTAGCTAACTGAAATAACATACAAATTGCATTGTTTAAAATGGGTAGTTACCAGATTGCAGCAGAGGGAATGGTCTTTATCGCACTTGGCCTGCTTGAACCCTGGTGAAAACTTGATCATACTCTTAATAATTATGCTAAAATGTAACTAACTTGTAGGCAATAAAGTTTGCTTTCTTTATATATTGTCAGCAGACTTTACCATGTACAACTACGTAAAGACAAACATGCATTGTTGGATGGAAGGTTACATTATGACAACTGTCCTACACTGATGAAGGAAAATCTGTATTAAACAGGTTTTCAGTAAAGAAGGCCTTATGTTATATTCTTTGTCTCTGCAGCTTAATGCAGAAGTGAGACCGAATTTCACATTACAACTTGTAATTCCTGTATATCGTTACTTTTCAGGGATAATTTTTGTATCTAATGATGTGCATGAAATATAGATGTGGATATGCAAACTCTTGACTTATGTTCTTGATTATCTTTTAAATAACCATAATTTTAGGAAAGCATATTATCAATTGCTTTACTATTTATCTATCAAACTGATCAGTTATCTTTTATGTTCTCATATATATAATCTTAACACCTGGAATTAAGAGTATTTTGTAACTTTTAGCTTTTTTCTCCATAAATGAACAAGAGTTTTCTGCAGGAGCACGTCTGCTTACTACATATGTTCTTTGTTCTCTCTTTCAATATGCTTTCTATTCTTCCTTCACCTCTTTCATGTCAGTCTGTACTTTTTATATATATGTGTGTTTATATATACATATACTTCTTTTTTTTATTTTTAAGTAAACAAGTAAGAATGTCAACTAAATGAAATTTTCCATTTACTTCTTCTGTTCAGGATTTGCAGTAGAGATAAAGTTTATAACAGTCACATCATCTAAGCAAATTAGCTGCCAGAAGGCTAATCTTTATCTTTTTTTCCTCTAACTAGTGATGCAGAAGTTGCTCTTTGTTGTAATTATCAAGAAAGGAGTAGAGAAGATATTTGCTAAGATCCTTAAAGTATCTAAATGCCTGAACTAAGATAATTTGTATTCATCCTTCAACTGTTTTAGAGGCAGTACTAGGTATTATACCATTTTCTCAACCTCTGCTGTAGCACAGAGTAGGGAGGGAGGAAGAAGGAATAGAAAGAACTGAAACATTGGATCACTGATCATCCATTGCATAACTGTTAACACGTACATTACATGTTTTTGGCTGCTATTGCATAGGTCTCTTTGAGAACTGCCCTAAAGACAGTAAGTTGAATCAGGTTTGACTCCCTCCAGCTCAATGGAACTTTAGCTCAGAAATCTTGTTTACCTTAGTATGACACTATATCTCAGTGCAACAAGTGCATCACATGCTCAGCAGAGCCCTCAAAGCAAATCACAGATAGTGTGAATAGGAAAAGGCCACATCACCTGCCTGAAAGCCAAAGAACAGCTCCTGATCTTGTTTTTGCTTATCAGTGTAGATATAGAAGAAAATTTATTTCCTTCTTTCTCTCTTTCTCTCTGTCTTTTATTATTGTGCACAAATACACAGTCATAGCCTGACAAACGTATGATCACAGTCCCAGCACATACAAAAAAATCTTTTTGAGTTAAAACTCAACTTTGTCTTCTGGCTTAATTTATACTTTAGGTACATTATATCAAAATTGTTCAATAATGAGGGGTTTTCATTGTTTGGATTTGTACATTTAAAAAGGAATATTTTTTCTTTTCGCTAAATAACTGATGTTTTGAATGCAGTATTTTAATATATGTAAGTTCTGAATTTATTTTTTTTTCCCTAAAACTGGTAGAAATATAACACGAAAAAGAATTCAGCTTTCTGCAAGAAATGCTTTCTTAAGTAAGAAAGTCCTGCAGGGAGCTACTGAAGTGTCCAGGAATAAGGGAACTTATGAAGAGTGGAACCATAGCTAGTAAATGTAAAATAAAATTAAGAATGGAACCACAATCTTGTTATACAATAGAAAAGTTTGTGAAACACTAATATTCATTTATTGTTAGAAAAAAATGTTGCTACACTGGCAGAATAGGTCCAATGAGTTAGTTCTTTTGACTATTATATATTGAAATTATTTCAGAAAGTAAGTCCTTTACAGATAGAAACTTGCAGCACGTTTATCGACTTTTATAGACATAAGAACTGACTGAGAAAATGTCCTGTTTGGACGACGAAAACATCACATGGAGGATTTTTCCAGAGGCAGACTTATTCCAAGTTCTGACTGTAGCTAGGAGTTTTTTATTAGAGGGATCTCATAATCTTTAATCACCATAGTATGGAAAAAGTATTGCTGTTGTTGATATGTTGAATGCATAATCTCTTTGGCATGAAAAAAGAGAAAAATATAAAATTAATTACACAGAAAATGAACTTAATTTATAATAATATTAAAAGAGTGAATGAATCTTCGTTACAATTTATAATCATAATAAAAGAGGTAATGAATATCCGATACAAACTTAAACAATTAAAAAAAGTTGACATCAAAATTTCTTACCACCTTCACTGGATTTTTCAAATGGGTAAAAGCAAATTTTACTGGAGATTCATTGTGACCTGACAAATTTTTGAACCTGACACAAATCTCCTGCTTGTCGTCATAGGTAGTAAGGGTGATCAGTGAGGTTTTCTACCATTGCAAGCTTGATTTATTTCTTGCCCACTTCCTGCTTTCTATAAATGATTCTGTATTAGGAAATACAGCTCTCTCTGTGTTTTTTAAAAAGGCTTATCTCAGCTTATACATATGAGCAATTCCACTGATACCCTGAATTTATGAAATTGCAGTTTTGACTATTATTATAGAAGGTTATGTGCACCAAGTGTTTAATAAAGATTCATTAGAAAAAGAAGAAAAATAAAAAGGAGATACTGAACAACATCATGCAAAAAGTTGGAAAACGTGAAAACATTTGGGAGAAATGCTTTCCCTATCCTCAGCCTATTAATTAAAGTTGGAGTGACATTAATCATGGCTTAAGATAGAAAAATAACAAAAAAAAGAATATTTAGTCTCTCTCTTTGTGATATATTTCAACTACAAATATGAGAGAAATTAAACATATGTTTTGGTGCAGTGTATATTTTCTATTTGGTACTGAAGTCCTAGAAGGAGTAAACAGATTGTTTTCAGAATTTTGTGATTACAGCTGGTTTTGACTCGACTTTTATATTGTAATTTCTGGCCCTATGCTTAGAACAGATTTGCAAAACAGACTAATTCCTTATTTTTTAAGTATGTTTATAAAACTAAAAGCCCACTGCATAATTTTAATTCTGGCCCTTCTAATACAAAATCAGTGAGACTGTCAGTGTTATTTACATATCTAGATGTGTGATGATTAAGCATTATATTTAAATTGCATTATGAACGCCTCAAATTTTCTAACAGTTAAATCCAGTATTTCAGCTTCACTTTAGAGACAGATAGTAATTTATCTTAATCTTAGCTTATACTTATACAGTATGCATGTTGTATTTTTAATATAAGGTAGCACAGTTTATCTCACCGTTTTCCACTCCAGGTGTCTGTTACTGCATGAGTGGTCACTTCTAATTGAATAATGAATTAGTTCTGTGAAGCAAGTCTTCCTGAAAGTCTTTTATCCCTGTGTGATGTTCAACTCTGCTGCCTATTGAATGATACGTTTTTGTTCAATAAGTCCTTGTTTGTTTGTTTTAACTTTCACCTTACATCATAAGTTGATCTGTTTTGTTTTTTCTCACCTATTTTTTTCTCTTCCATGAATTTGTACCAGATCTTTTTCAGTTAAAAAGATATGCTTGCTTTAAAATTTAAGGAATATGTTTCCTTAATATTTGCTTCAGGAGTGCTCAAATAATCTTTGATTTTTCTAAGATATGTAAATTCTAAATGTGCCTGTGTTATAAGATAGTTCAGATTTGATTCACTGATGGAATAAACTTTAGTAGATTATCTTCATATTGTTGCTTAACATATTTCAAATACCTATTTCCATTTGTTTATGTTAAATTTTATGGCCTTGATATTCATCAACCTTGAATTGATTCCATAAAGTTGAATTTATTAAACTTTGTTGCATTTGGAAAATATTATAATGTGTCTTGATTTAACATACATTACAGTGTTCAGGAAGCATATAAACGTAGAAAGAAATATATTTTTTTAACTTGCTCTTTAGTAAGATCTTCAAAATATTCAAGTGTTCTAGATTAAACTTCTGCAGAACTGTTGTAAGACTATAAAGTTCAAATCAATTTTATTCCCATGAAACCTTGAATCAGAATGGAAGTAATAGCCTCCAATTTAAGGAGGAAAACATTTTCTATAATAATCTTTCATTTTTGTTCATCAACAAGTATTTTCTGATGACATCCTTAAGTTAAAAAAAAAATAAAAAGAAAAGAAAGAAAATGAATATTGCACTAATTTTAGTGATAAAAAAAAAGGATTAAAATACAGGTCAAAATTAAGAATTAGTTTGACTAATATCTAAAATTACATATCACATATGGAAATATTTATTTTGTATGACTTTTTTTTAAGGATGAAGTTAATGAACAGCTTATTTCCTCACTGACTTTTACTTAAAAATGAATATTTTTGATCATGTAACTAAAGATTTCTTGAAAATAGCTGTCCTTTAAATGACTTTTTACCTTTCCCCTCTAGCAGTTCCCTGTGTCAGTTTTTTCTCTCCATGTTTTGAGATATAAAATCAGAAATAGAAATCAGAATATATACTTGATGACTTTTGATTTTCTTTCTTTTTTGCTTCTTATGTTTCAATCTGATTCTATATAAATTATTATATATGAATTAAAATATATTTTCTCAATATTTTTTCATTTAAGTGATCATAATTTTTGAATTTTTTGAATTGTTGATTTCCATGCTGAAGAAAGCAAAAGGAGGACTCTTAGAAACTCATGCAAATGCACACATTCAGAACATTTATTCAAGAGGACATGCTAGCTTATTCAGCAACAAACCACAAACAGCCACAATTTCAATTGAAATACCATTCCTGAATAATTTTTCAGAATTATTCATTTGAGTGGAAATAATATTGGTAGATATTATACAGACGCTCTTCCATGATTTCTTCTTTAATTTGCCAGGCTCAGGACAGCGATATATGAAGTTTTGTAACTTCCATACTATTTTTGCTTGATATTGGAATTCGATATGTTGAGTGTTACCTGATTCAATTTCCTACTTCAGGTTTCAGTGATATGAAAATAGTAATACAAAAAAAAGGAAAACTCTATTACTTTAATGTAGTAGTATTAAGCAACAATAAATTTTGACACTGTACAACAGTTATATCAATGAGAATGAAACAGAAGATTTTGTATTTGGCAACTAGTTTATTTGTGTATTCTTCTCTGATTCGTACCCATGAATATATCTGTGAATAAAATATTCTTTTCCTTCCATTTAATTATCTTTGAAGATAAATCGTCAGCCTGGATACTGTCTGAAGTATATGATGCTTGCTGATTATTATATCTCTTCATGTCATTTACTGTTACCAGAAGTTTTTACACAAAATTCACACCTATTCTTTTGGCCTAAACCTGCACAGTACACATTTACCTCTGGTTTTGAACAATTCCGAGAGGCAGAGGATCCCCTCAGATAATGATATACATACTTTCTGGATTGAACCAAACATCATGACCTCTTTGAGTTTCAGATTTTCATCTGTACAGTAGAACATAGGGACTTCTCTAATTCTTTGCATTTTGTCTATTTCAGCTAGTTCCCAGAAAGAACACATAAACAAGACAAACAGCAAAACAAAGAAACTAATCAAACCAACCAACCAAAACAAACTGCCAGGACATCAGTATCAGCTGTATGATATAAGAGTAGGCCAACTAGCAAGGAGCATCTGGCTGCTTTCTTTGTTTGCAGTAGAGATATCAAAACGGGCACACGTACTTAAGGAAATACAGTTCTTCGTTGCTTGCTTTGAGTGATTGTTTTTGTATATTGAATTTCAGCTTGCTTATAATATGTCTAGAAAGAAACGTAGTTTTAAGATTATCATAATCCTTTTCTGTGTCCTCTTACCCTTGTGATCCATATCTGCGATCTCTTAAATTGAATGTATTACTCATTTATTACCAGCTCTATTTTAATTTCCTATCCAGTTAACTCTGCAAATAAAAGACTTCTAGCTGTTTTAATTTTCTCTTCTGACAGCAAAAGACATATCTACATTATTAAAATGCCAGATATCTTTATAACCGTTATCAATTACAGTAATTAATAGAAAATAGCAGTAGAATTTGCAAGGGAAAAAGTATTATTCTAAATCTTTGTTAATTCCTAATTGTCTATAAGCTACAATTTCTCCCACACCCCACTTATTATTTGCCCTTTCATTTATTCATTATTAATAAATACTTCTTTAGCAAAGTTGATGTATAGTTGCAGTGTACATCAGTCCAAAGTATAGAGCTACTGGCCCTGTATTTCTCAAGTTGAGAAGAAAAGGAAATTTTCTTTCATAAAGAAAATTGTACTAATTAAGAATCTAAAAGGATACGGTCTGCATTATGATTATATATATATGTATTATTAACCAAGACTACAGACCACAGATTTACAATGCAATATACAAGGACTCCTCTGAAAGTAATGCCTCTTATTTTATTATGTCAGCCCCTGATGTCAGAAGTGGGTGTTGGTGGTATGGCAGTAGTGATTGAACCTTCTCGCCAATATTCCGTTAAATTCTGTTGCCATGAGGTGGTTAGCAGAAGAGGACCAGTCTGACAGAATGGCATCTGACATGAAAGGAGTATGAAGATGTGTCACTGAATTCCTCCATGAGGAAAAAATGCCCCCATTGACATCTGTCAATGTTTGCTGAACATTTATGGAGACCAGTCAGTAGAACAAGCCCAGTGAGGTGATGGGTGGCGTGTTTCAGCAGTGGTGACAGTGGACCACTACTGCAGGTGCAGATTTTTGCAAGTAGGACATTCAGGCTCTTGTTCATTGCTGTTGACAATGCATATTTAAGGGTGGTGATTATTTTGAAAAATAGTGTTTTGTTGCTGAGAATTTGCTCTATGAAATAGATAGAGCTCTTTGTTGTGTTCTTTATTGTGCTCTTTGTATCTTTTGTACTTTCTATGCAAATAAATAGGAGGCATTACTTTCAGAGCAGCCTATTTTAAAAGTCAGAATATTCCTTGTGTTTCTCCTTCTGAATGGAAGTTCGTGTCTTGTGTCAAGAAGGTGCTTACCTTCTGTGGAACTTTGTATTGCGTGCAGGATTTTCATGACTTCACATCCTTGCTATCTACTGTGAAATGTAAAGCAAAAGTACTAATGACAGAATGCTGGATTTAAAATTTGACTGAGGTTTTTAGGATATCTTTACATTTTCTAGTGAGATTAGACAACACTAATTTCACTGGTGAATCTCCCAGGTCCATTTCCTCCACACACATCTAGCTACTCTGCCCCAAGCCTGTAGCATTGCTTGGAGTTGCTGTGGCTAAAGTGAAGGACTCTGCACTTGGTGTTGTTGAACTTCATCCCATTGGCTTCAGCCCAGTGATCCAGCCTGTACAGTTCCTTCCATAGGGGCTTCCTACCCTCTTTCTCCCATCTTGGTGCCAACTGCAAAGTTACTGAAGGTGCACTCAATCCCTTCATCTATGTCACCAATAAAGTTATTAAATAGGACAGGTTCTAGTACAAATCCATGAGGAACACCACTCATGACCAGTTGCCAGCTGAATTTAACTCTATTCACCATCATTCCCTGGGCCCGGTCCTCTACCAGTTCTTTACCCAGCAAAGAGTGTAACAGTCCAAGCCACGGGCTGCCAGCTTCTCCAGGTAAATAATGTGGGAGACAGTATTAAAGTCTTTACTGATGTCTAGGTAGATTGCATCAACAGCCTTTCCCTCATCCACCATCTGGGTCACTCTATCATAGAAGGAGATGAGGTCTGTCAAGTAGGATCTGCCTTTCATGAACCCATTCTGGCTGGGCCTGATTCCCGAGTTGTCCCACACATGCCATGTGATCATACACAAGATGATCTCTTCCATAACCTTCCCTAGCACCAAGGTCACACTGACAGGTCTGTGGTTCTCTGGGTCCTCCTTACAAACCTTCTTGTAGATGGGAGTCACGCTGGCACACCTCCAATCCTCTGGGACCTTTCTGGTAGGCCAGGACCACTGATAAATGCTAGAAAGCATCTTGGCAATCAGCTCCATCAGCTCCCTCAGCACTTTCAGGTGGATCCCATCTGTCCCCATAGACTTGTGACAGTCTAGATGAAGTAGAAGATCTCTAATTGTCTCCACCTGAATTGTCAGGTGTTTATTCAGCTTCCCATCCCAGAATTCCAGGTCAGGGAGTCGAGTACCCTGAAGATTATTGGTCTGACTATTAAAGACAAATGTAAAGAAGGCATTGATAACCTCAGCCTTTTCCTTATCCTCAGTGGTCATGTTCTCCTCTGCACCCAGTAAAGGATGGAAATTCTCCTTAGCTCTTACTGTTAATATATATGTAAAAATTTTTATGTTGTCTTTATTACAGTGGCAAGGTTGAGCTTGAGTGTGGCTTTTGCCTTTCTAATTTTCTCCCTACGTATCCTAGTTACTTATTTGTACTCTCCCCAAATTGCCCGTCTCCTCTTCCACAAGAGGTAGATTCTCTTTTTCTCCTAGCGATTGGGACCAGTCGCCAGCTGAATTTAACTCCAGCATGGTGTCTCTGCAAAAGTTCCCTGTTAATTCACAGTGGCCTTCCTCCCTGCCGGCTCATCTTATAGCACAGGGGGACAGCCTGCTCCTGTACCTTTAAGACTTTCCTCTTGAGGAATGTCCAGCCTTCCTGGTCCCCTTTACCCTTCAGGTCTGACTCCCAAGGAATTCTCCCTACCAGTGTCCTGATTCGAAGTATACCTTCTGGAAGTCCAAAGTAACAGTTTTGCTGGCCTCTCTCCTGACTTCACCAAGGGTAGAGGACTCTAACATTCTGTGGTCATTCTGCCCAAGATTTCTCCTGACCTTCAATCTCCCACCAGTCCTTCTCTGTTTATGAACAGCAGGTCTAGCAGGGCAGCTCTCCAGTAGGCTCTCTTGCCAGCTATGTCAGGAATTTGTCTTCCACACATTCTAGAAACCTCCTAAGTTGCTTCTTATGCACTGTATAGTATTTCCAGTATATATCAGGGAAGCTGAAGTCCTCCATGAGAACAAGGGCTGTCTATCATCCAACTTCTGCCAGCTGCTTATAGAACACCTCATTCATCTCTTCTTTCCAGTTAGGCTGTTCATAACAGACCTCCACCAGGATGTCAGTCTTTTTGGCCTTCTCCTTGATCCTTACCCATAGAGACTCAACCTTTCTATTCCCAGCCCCAAGTTCAGCACTCAAAATGCTCTAACATAGAAGAGCCATTGCCTCTCCTTCCTTGCCTGTCCCTTCTGAAGAGGTTGTAGCCATCCACTGCAGTGCTCCAGTTGTGGGAACGATCCCACCATGTTTCAGTAATGGCAACTAAACCATAATTTGCCTGTTGCAAGATGGCTTCCAGCTCCTTCTGTTTGCTGCCATGTTGTGTGCATTGGTGTAGATACACTTCAGCTGAGCCGTGTGCCTCACTCCTACTTTATATATTTAGACACTTTTTGATCTGAGTTACAGGAACTAGTTCTGGGCCCAGTTACAGAAAGGAAAGGTTTTTTATTTGTCCTCATAGAAGCCAAATTTGAGCCATGGATATAAACATCTTTGTTCATATGATACCATGTGAGTGTAGCTACCAGTTTTCTGGACCCACTCTGTTCATCTAAAATTTCAACTATGCACACAACTTTGATTTGTAAGAAGCAGTTTTAAATGCTGTGTGCAGATATCAATAATATTCACTGCCAGACAAATGTGAGAGAAACTTTACTCTTTCCAGTGGACACTTCCTTTGGATTTATTTTCACAGGTTCTCTTGGGAGTAATTTTTTCATAACACACTTGAATCATTGTAGGGGGCAAAATTGCTGCTAATTATTGTAATTGTATGTTTCAATCGATTCTGAAGAATAAGAAATTAATCGTATGTGAAAACTGATCTGAAGACAGGTCCCCTAGCTTGTTAATTTGCTGTTCTATTAAGTATCTGTTTTGTGTTCCTCCTGATGTTTACATAGATTCATCCTATTCTTGGCCTCAGTTAGAGCTTATTTGAAGTGTGTCCTCCTAACACGTCAGAATGAAAAACCAATAGTATAATTCCATATTGTGGTGGTAGTAATTCAAATATTATTTACATTTTCATATGTGTACGCAGGTACTGTTTTAGCAATAATTAATTATAAAACAAGCTGTGAATTTCTGCTTTAGGGACTGAATTCATAAATATAAACATGAAAATACTGAAGACCTTCAAAAAGTATGCCTATTCAAATGTCAAAGGATTTCAAAGGGAAAATTCTTAGTTTAAGATTAATATTCTGCTAAGAATTCTGTAAAATAAACCAATTATTTGCATTTAAATACCTGGATAAAAGCACAGATATCATCATCTGTGGAGCAGAATTAATGTGATTTCAAGAACAACTTTACCAAATTGTTATAACAGTGCATATGTTTTGTTGACTTAAATTATACCTTCCAAGAATATGAATATGTTATGATTAGCTTGCTTTGGTATAAATGGAAATGTACATTGTCATTATATGTCTATGAACTTGGTTATATTTTGTTATAACTGGTTATATTTCACTAGGTCACATAATTAATGCCATACAAAAAGGAGAGAGCGAACACAGTAAGTCAGTTATTTATGGGATGAAGTCAGTTATGGTGGGTCAGGAACAGTATGAAGTGCTGGTGTGTCTTCTTTTCATGCATTTAGTTGAAAAAATATATATATAACTCTTGAAATTACTTGCATATTGTTCTCTTTTCTGTCTGTTAATGTCCCCAGTGAGTTTCAACACTTATGTTCAATTCAATTATGTTCATAAATAAGCGTGCTCATTAAATTTACAAGATAACCTAGTTTCAGCATGGAGTATCTGATTATATATTTTAACTGGTGTATAGGATATATTCTTTTTCATTAGAATTTTTTTCTTCAGATTTTCTCTGTTCTCTGTTACTTAATGAAATAATGTCTGAGAATCAAATCTGAGAGCTTTTATAAGTCCAAGTTTCTTTCTCTCTCTGTCTGTTTTGGTGTAGGAGATGATAGAGAACACTTGGTATATAATTGAACATGTGTAAAAACAAGGGCACTTGAAAATCAGGGAAAGTCTCTCCCAATTTGTATGAAGAATAGCACAGCTCTTAATCTGGCTTTGATGCTTAGGACTATTTCTGACCTAAAGATTTCATGCAATAGCCATAAATGAATAATCATACATTTTTATCCATATAATTTCTTTCAAATTTTCATACACAGAAGCTTATAGGATATGTTTTCAGATGTCTTCAATTGCTCACTAGATGTCCAAAAAACATAGTAGGCATTATTATTACAAACAAAAGTAAATTACCTTTGCAGTGGCAAAACCTAGAATATTTTTACTTCCTTTCAAAAATTTTCAATAAAATTCACTGATTTCTAGTCACTGATATATTAATGTATGTCCAATTTCATTACAACTCAACTGTCTGTCTGATCCCACCAGTCTGCTTTATCAAACCATACAAATGGAAAATTTACATAATTACAAACACTGATATATTTGTATGCCTATAATTATTTCTAAACAGTATTTCTATTTTGATTTTGAACTTCATATCAGTTTGAACACTCTTCCTTACACCTCCTCTAAAAAATTGTTATTTTTCCTTTTTAGAAAATTTAACTAAAAGCTTCTTTATGACACTCCTGAGGGATATTTCAAATAATGAACAATCAAAAAATTAGAAATCATAAACACTTAGATGGTCTCATGAGATCATCCAGTGATGCTTGGTTTAATCAACATGACACAGAACAGAATGGGAATGATCACATGTTGCTGATTTAGAGCAGACTTCAAAAGTGATAAGAACAGAGCTAGTCTATTATGTTTGCAGAACTGGCTCTAGATGCTTGGTAAGCTAAAAGAAAACATCATTAAAAAATCTAGTACTATCCAGTTTGAATCTTTTCCTATCAATGTAGTCTTTTTTAGTCAAGGCATTTGGCATCACAACCAATGAATTTGTTTCCAGAGAGACAACATAAGTAAGTCATTACACAGAATTCATTACACGTACTTTCAGGTGGGGGGAAAAAAAAAAAAAAAAAAAAAAAAAAAAAAAAAGAAAAAGAACAAATTATTTCCTACTGATTATATTTATCAATGGTACTGCAGGCTATCCATTTTCAAGTTACAATCACGTCTCATTGCAGGAGATTTGGTAGATTAAACTAAATGAAAATTGTATGAAATTATTGTTTTATCTATACCTAAAAAGGACTGATGTATGATCATGAAAGTGGACTATCTCTTGTCTTAGAAAACAGACTTCTATATAAGAAGTGTAATTTGTAAGAACATTCATGAAGAGTATTTTATATGTATAAACAAATCATGACATTTTGAAAAATGTTGGATTATTGATTAAAATTTGAGAAAAAAAAGAATTTTGATTTCTATTCATGGAGAAGATCATTCAGAAGGATGTAGGCTACTGATGGATTCTTATTATTTAAGATTTTTGACATCACCATTAATCAATTCATTCTTTGAGGTAGGTAACTCATTAATGAAATATTTTATTTCCATCTTCTTAACTATTTGATCCACTCCACTGTCCTTTTGTGATAAGAATACTTTACTACTGCATCTGTATGTGGTAATTGCTGTTTAATTCAATGATTTCTGTTATTTTCTATTCTTTTACAATAATAATAAAAATAACAGAAAGAAAAATTCATGACATTTTAAAAATAGCTTTTCAAAGAGAAGATATACGGCTAAATGTAGCAGTATACTACTTGATTTTTCTGTTTCTAGTTAAATTTTGTATAAATTATCCTAGCTGAATAATTGTATACAATGGCATAACTTCAATATGATTCTTTTTGTGTGTTTGTGAGTGCAAATGTATGTTCAAGTTACTAGCAGTTTGCTTTTAATTTATGAAAGTGAAAAAGCAGTCCTCCTTCATAAGAACTTCCTTTATAAGATTCTTCTGGGGTTATTAGGGATGATTTCCACACAGTGTGTAGGAAGAGTAAGAAATATTCTGATTGGGAGTTAATATAATTTTTCCTGTATTTCCTTTACCATACACAATATTGCTTACAGCAGCTTCTCAGTACCTTTATATTATGTATATAGTAGGTATGATATTATATTATGTAGTGCAAGGTAAAACAGGTATGTCTGAGAAATTATTTTAAACTAGCAGAAAATATCAGGTTACTGAAAATTTATCTTTTCATGGACAATAATTTAATCATGGAAGTTTTCTGTGTCCATGACTGAATATCTTGTCATATATGTACAGCCTCTGGGAACAGAACAAAAAGTAAGTATGTCAAAGATCATAAAGTCATAAGTAATTGAAAAAACGGAGGGGAAATGGGATAAGAAATATTAAAGAAAGATGCAGAATACAGAAAATATTCCCTTGTGAAGGTCTTCAAATAGGAGGAATTGTAATCAGTCATTGTAAAATCTATGTACATGTCCTGAACTGAAAATTTAAATGAGACTTTGCTTTTCCATCCAGTCTTTGCAATTGAAGTAGATTTTTTTCATTGAAATGGTAGTTAAGTTTGAAGACAGCAAGACAACTCAATTTAAGAAATTTTATTACAGTATTTAAAAAATGATTTAAAGTTGCTGAATTTTAATATTTTCTTTTAGATTTTCACTGTAGGCATCAAGTGCCTTCTGATTTATCTTTACTACCTGCCAAGATAGATTACACTCAGTGATACATAAAGCATGAGTTTACAATGCCTCAACCTTTCTTTAACATCATTGTTTTCAAAATATCACTACCGGACACACTCAAAAAATTTCCTTAGTTGTCAATGAGGCATGCGGTGTGGGCCACATGAAGTGAAACAAATTTGCTAAGGTTTCTTTTTTTCAATTTTTGTCCTTCTTTCATTAATCACCTGCTAGTCTTGTCATTGATTCATTAATGAAAATTTCTTATCTGAATATTACTTTTGTCTTTTAGCAGTATCTCAGGATCCTGTTTTGATGCTTCTTATCTTTTTCTCCAAAGCTGAAATCACAAAATGCCCTGCTAACTTTCCTCCCACTTTAATTTCCAACAGATTTTTATACTAAATTCTCAGTCACATTAACAGCTGAATTGATTGATGTATATTGTTTTCTTTATCAAGAATTAAAGTAGAATTTTGACTTGTGTATCTTAATTCAAATATTTTTTTCCACCTTGATTGCTCTGTTTCACTTCTGTTCCTAAACTTGTGAGGCCAAAGGCTACTACAGGAGTAGTTGCTCAGATTAAAATTTTGTGGGTTTTCATGTTTCTTAATAATCCAAATTCTTGTTTTGGCATAAGAGTGTTTAATTGAATGCTGTAATCAAAATCTGAACATTAAGATTTCAGTCTTCGGGTTTATATATTTAGTCAGAGATCCTAAAAGCATTTAATGTAAGTCAGTGATGAAAAGTTGTCAAAAGATGATATGTTTGTCAATATTTATTGCAAAGGAGAGATGTGAGTACTTAAAATCTTACACTACCAAAGTGTTTTTGAAGTTTAGCATTGTGAAATTTAATCCAGAAAACATTGAAGATTTACAGATGTCCAGTTATTTCCTCGCTTTAATTTTTCCACATGCATTATAAAGAGCAAGCAACTTTTATTTAGCAAGAGTTCTTTAATTTTTTTTTTTCCCCTGAATCTAAAAAGATGCATATTTGTATTATAGAAGAGTTTTGCAGAGCTTTAAAGGCAGCAATATATTTAAAGACTCAGTGTAGTATTCAAGTTTTTTTCAGGTTATATTATTTCTTTCAGTTGAAGAACTGAGAAGCCTTTGAGGCCATCTGATCTTTAAATTTGTAATTTAAGGCAAGTAGCTTTACCTCCAAGTCCTTTGGTTTATCTATTTTTGAAAAGGCCTGAGGTATTCAAAAAAGATCAAAGCCAAATAAAAATGTATTCCTTGAAAGACATGGGAAATATGCTTTGCTTTCTTTTAAATTGATTTTATCTTAAGTTGTAAATTATCTCTACTGAAGATCCTGGTAAGAAAACATTTATTTTGCACAGTCTTGTGATTTTACAAGAAATTTCTACCCTTTAAGTTATTTTTATATTTTTTTTTGTGATATTTCTTTACCATGCCTTAATTTTTCTTTAAAATGATGTTTCTATTATTTATCATTCATTTTCTTTATTTGTGAAATCAAGGAGTATTTGGAACAACTTCTACTCCCAAGTGGGTAAGAACTGTATGGCCACTTACGTGGAATTGATTTGTACATTTGGATAAGCCCACTGCTCACCCCAAATTCTCAACATTAGATAGTTAGATGGATGGATGGATGGATGGATAGATACATAGAGTCATATTTAATTTTTTAGTGTTAGCATTTGAAATCTATTCTTCCATATTAGATAAGATATTCATCAGCCAATCAATTAATCAATAAATAAGATACGTGTCTTGTATATATCATGTACATATCACAGAATAGCACGTACTACACTTATAGCCAAACTGTACTTCCCTTTTTTACTCTTTCTCCCATAGCAGTAGAACTGAAGGGATTCAGAATTCTGATCTTATTCAGCAGTACAGAAAAACTAAAGTGAAAATAAAAACTGAGCTTTTACAAAGAAATTTTAAGCAGCTGGCTGTGCATATTGTCAGCTGTGAAGCCAGCTGACCAAAAGAATCTCAGCTGAAGGAAAAGCTTTAATTTTCAATTGAAATGTAAAGTGTAAAGATTGGAGAATAACCAGTTACATTGTGCCACCTACTTAGCGCTGGCACAATGAAACTGGTTATATCAAAGATATTCTCTAGAAGATTAACAGATGATGTACAGCTATTATATTATTAACAGAATGGGAAAAGGTGTACCACCACAATTCATAAAAAAAGTGAAAAATGATTCAATTAGTTAAATGTTTGCAGTGGAGTGACCTACTGAAATTCTATCTCTTTGAATTCTTTCTGGTAGTAAAACATTGTTTACGTTTCTAATGAACTAAATAATAGCCACTTGAAATTTAACACATTTTTATATTTCTGTTTTTGTTTTAATTTTAATTATTTATTTTAGAATTATTCTATATCTTCTTGAGAACTTATATACTGTGTTCTCAGAAGTACAAAATAATAGTTCTATTATTTTTTATAATTCCGTAAATCTACTTTTAAAATAGATTTGAAATAGGTTTATTTTTTAAATATATTACATATACAAGGAATTATATCCGTGCATAGTACAGGTTTCTCATTTACACTTTTCAAGGATGACTCATACTACACAAATAATAAAATCTGCAAATTACTCATAACCTCTTCCCTTCTTCAGGACTATAGAGGTTATTTTAAATATCTACATAGTCAAGCAGCTTTTATTTATTTCTGTAAAACACTGTATTTCAAAATTTGCTATTTTCATATTATTCACTTTTATCATGATGTCTAAAGAATTCACTCTACTTTTTCCTCTCCATATTTTTAAACATGTAAGTTATCAAATATCTATTTCTTATTCTTCAGTGTCAATGCAAAGTGTGGGCATCCAGATTGGCAATTTGCCATTCCTTTTTGTATCTCCTTGTCTCTTATGCCTGTCCCACTTCACATCTGAGTTTTTATACTTTCATTTATCTCTCCAAGCTGAATATTTTCCCCAAGTTAGTAGTTATTATCTGTTCATCACATAAATATATATTCAGTAGGTTCATCACTTAAATATATATTCAGAAGGTAAATAAAATAACTCTGCTTCACCGTATGGTCAAGATAATTGTAACTGGTACTGCAGATGTCACAGAATTAAATATGATTACACTATCTCCGTTAAAAACTAAAAGTTTCATTAATTGTCTGTTTCAAAGAGGAAAGACAAGCTCAGTAAACTGTCATTTGAAATACCTGGTAGTAGCATGTGTATCTTGTACTTCTGTATTCAAACTACAGTCTTTCTCATAGAGATATACTCTTTCACTTCAGTATAATCTCTGAATATGTTTCAAATGCAACATGTAACTAATAACTATGTAAAAGGATGCTCAAATTATAGTTAACAAATTATTATTACAATTGAGATTGAAATAAACACATGAATTGTGATTATGCTTCCAGAAAGCTAGGCCAATCAACCAGAGTTTGAATAAAAACTAAAAAATATATGCTCATTTTATCAAAATATTTTTAGCAGCATAATACTCTCCTGTATCTGAAGATTTGTTTATTGCTTTTGGAAATGGACAGACTGATTTGTGATCTTAAGCATTTAAATAAATATATTAACAGTATTATACACATAGCTGACCTGCAAGTGAAAATGAAGTCAAAGAAACAGAATTTATGTGTAAGGAAAGTCCACTAGAAACAAGGCAGTTCCCACTGGCAGATAATAGTCCACTAGGCGAGTTGGTTTATTAAGTGAGTTCTCTGGTCACTAATGACATCTGTGTGTTTTTGCTCATTTGTAAAATAACTTCATAGTTTGGTGGGTTTTTTGTGCTATACCTACAAAAATCTTTAAAATTGCATATAAAAGAGAAATGCTATACACAGGACCATGACTTTACATAGCACTGTTTCTGTAGTCATTAAGATTTGGATTACCAATCAATTTTAATTTAAATTTATAACCCATCATGTTCATTTGGAATTCTTTGTGCAGGCAGCAACATCTGTACTAATGAATTTTGTGTGGTATGTTATGAATAAATAATTTTTCCTTTTAGGTTTGCTAAAAAAACTAATAGCCCTCTATTACTGCTGTTTGTTTAAGAGGGAGTCAAACTGAAACTGAATTTTCTCCAGTCTTCAACAAAAGCTGCTGAACTATATAATCCTGGTATAAATAACGTATGAGACCCGCTTTTCTATTTGCTCTGAAGCAAATAAATGAAATACCAAGAAAATCTTCTAGATCAAAAATTATATTTTCAAAGTGTCATTGAATCATAGAATGGCTTTGGTTGGAAAGGACCTTAAAGACCATCCATTTCCAAACCCCCTGACCCCTACAGCATTGCCAACTACTAGATGATACAGCATGGGGTTCTGTCCAACCTGGCCTTGAACACCTCCAGGGAGGAGACATCCACAGCTTCTCAGAGCAACCTGTTTTGCTGCCTCACCACCCTCTGAGTAAATAAATAAATTCCACCTAATATCTAATCTGAACCTCCCCTCTTTGAGTTTAAAACTATTCCCCTTGGTCTTATCATTATCAGGCCATGTAAATGTTGGTCCCTCTCACACTTCATCTCCCTTTAAGTACTGGAAGGCCTCAGTGAGGTCTCCCCAGAGCCTTCTTTTATTGCAGGCTGAACAAGCCCATCTCCCTTAGCTTTTCTTCACAGGAGAGGCGCTCCAGCCTTCTGATCATCTCTGTAGCCTTCCTCTGGACTTGCTCCACTAGCTCTACATCTTTATGATGCTGAGGGCCCCAGGCCTGAAAGCACCCCCTAAATGGGGCCTCACGAAGGACAGAGTTGTGAAGGACAATCATCTCCCTCTCCCTGCTGGCCACCCCTCTTTTGTTGCAGCCCAAGTTACAGAAAGCCTTCTTGTCTGCAAATACACACTGTTGGCTTGTGTCCAGCTTTTCATCCACCAGAACCCACAATTCCTTTTCTGCAGGGCTGCTCTCAATGAGTTCTTCTCCAGTCTGTAGACATTTCTGGGATCGCCCTGACCCTACTGCAATACCTTGCACTTGACCTTGTTGAATCACATTACGATCTCATGGGCTCGCTTTTCAATCCTGTCCATGTTCTCCTGGATAATATCCCTTCCTTCTATTGTATCCTATTGTATCAATTGCACCATTCAGTTTGGCATTATCCTCAAATTTGCTGAGGGCGCACTTGAGCCCGCTATCCAGGTCACTGATAAATATGTTGACCACCGGTCCCTAGACATCACCTTTGACCATCCTCCACCTGAACATAGAGCCATAGAGCACAAACCTCTGGCTGTGACCATCCAACCAATTCTTTATCCATCTGATACTCCACCCTTTAAATCCATACCTATCCAATTTAGAGATAAGAATGTAATGTGGTAACATATCAAAGGCCTTGTAGAAATCCAGGTAGATGACATCTGTCACTCTTTCTTTGTCTACTGATGTCTTCTCTCCACCATAGAAGGCCACCAGATTGTTCAAGCTTTATCTGCCCTTGGTGAAGTTGTTTTGGCTTTCATGGATCACCTCCTCATCTTGTGTGTGCCTCAACATAGCTTCCAAGAGGATCTGTTCCATGAGAAACTACCAGCTTGTACTTTCCTAGGTCTTCCTTTTTCCCTTTCATAAAAAAATGGGAGTGATGTTTCCCTTTTTCCAGTCACCGGGTTCTTCACCTGACAAATGACAAAGTTATCCACAACATGAATAGGAAGGTACATTTTGTCTTGATATGCATTTTATACTTGAATAAGAATAGGAAAACCTTCATAAAATCTTTCATTTTTTGTTTTGATAGAACAATTTTTTGTGCTCAAAATTAATGTATAAATGTTCTGAGAATATGTTTGTAAGATTTTTGTACTTGAGATAAATTGGAGAGCATTTGGTCCAATTCCCTTTTCAGCTGAAGTCACTCAGTTTCTGCATTTGAGTTCCTTCTGTTATGAAATTTTTTGAAATTGAGTAGCTTGAAAATTGGATCCTGTTGCTGTTATTTTGGTTGACTGCTTTCTTAAATATATCTTAACTACTTTAGAGTTTTTATTTTGCTATGCATTTGTGAAAGGGAAGAGTCATTTAGAAATGAATATACTTGCTCTTGATGGGGATAATGATGCATCAGATACTGAAAATGCAGACAGTTCTTAAAACAAGAGAATTCTATAAACAATCCACTCAATTCAGTGTGTGGTTGAAATAATGTAATCCAAAGAGTTGTTGGAGCTGCTTATTTTTTTATTTTATTTTTATTTTTTGAATTTTGCGACTAATAAATGCCCAAAGAACTGAATATTACCTGAATTGGCTGTGTTCACTATTCTACTCATCAAACTGTAAATATTTTAAGGGTGAGTATATACAAACATATGAAGTTAATGTAACAAAACCAGGCTTCCAACAAAGTTAAAGTTAAATAAATATTTTAATAGATTCTTAAAGGACTATAGGTAATAGATAACAACTTAAATCACAGTGATTTTTACGAACATACATTTAGAGAATGTTAACTTAGACTCATACTTGGGTCCAAGCAGATCTAAGGACATTTCATTTTATGTTTATTGTTTTAAAATGGCAAAGAAGGTAGAAGGAATGTAGGAAAAGGAATCAGGTGTCATGGTTCAGCTTGATTTCTGCGACAGGGGGGTGAAGGAATCCATGGATCCACGCCCCGATAAGGGTAGGGGGGAGAGAAAATATAGGGAGATGGGCCTAGGTGAGGAAAAGCTCTTTAACTCCCAGTGCACTGCATGATGTTATGATGTGGAATACTGATGAAAACCTATGGAATCATGACATCAGATTTTCTTAATCCTAAAGTGATCCCCTTCCTATTAGATTTTAGTATCATACTTCTATAAACTTTATGTATTTTGATTCATAAACGTGCAGTCTAGAGGTAAGGGAGGTTCCTTATCTAAATTAATTTGGCTCTCAAGAAAACTTTTTGAGAAACAGAGGCTGTGTGTCAAGCTATCTTTCTTATACAAGCAGTGGAGAAACAAGACATTCCTGCAATTTATGTGAGTGTGATGGTTAATTGTCTCAAAGAATTCCAGGTCAGAAGCTCTAATTACTACAGGGAGGTTGTAATAATATTTTTTAATATATATATTTCTAATAATCTTGTCATAGTAAGTACTTTATATGCTTACGTATGTATAGAAATTGATTCTTATTTTTTATATTCTAATTATAGAGATAGATGTAGATGTTAGAGATATAGATACAGAAATACAAATAGAGATGAGTAGAGATACAGATACAGATTATACAGACATAGATAGATATAGATAGGTTCTCTAAATCAGGTTCCTCTTTCTCAATGCTGCCAAGATTTCTGTTCTACAGATTTTTTTTTTCCCCTAAAAGGGCAATTTCCCTAAAAGGGCAATTTTCCTCTTCTTTGAGAGGAGCCTCATCTGTTACTAATTGAAGCTTTCTAAGCCAGGTGGAACTATAGTCCATAAATTTACTTCTTCTTATGCCTAATGTGTGTAAATTGGCTTATGTGCTTAAAGTCTGAGAGCTCAAGAATATTTATGTTATGTATCTCCTCTTCAGCAGCAACAAAGGTTTCTGGGAATCCAGTATAACAGTAGTTTTCATCTTCAAATATGGACAACAAAAAAATTAAGTAATTAATTAAAAATTATTGTGGCTATAGTATACACATTACCTACAGTCTTGTGTCCAAAATTACAATTGCATAAAAATGTTGACTTTTTGAATGAAGTCAGGCCTTTGCAACTTTCCTTCTGTCATTCATATTAAAGATAGCGTGTAAATGAGTCTCATCTACAATATAATAAGAATTAAGAAAAATATATTCCTTCACACAAGTTTAAATAGTCATATTCTTTGCAATCTTAGAAACCATCAAACAGTTCTAGTAATCATGGATTTAATTTTCAGCTATATATATATTATTTCTTTTTCAGAAGAGAACACATAAATTTCTCATTACTGCTGAGCTGTCAACTATACAATTTAATGAGAATAAGAATATATGGAAGTGTATTAGTATTCTGTGTTTATTTGCTCACTAGCAGTTCATTTTGAATTAAAAGTATATCTACCTTTCTCTCTCTCTCAAAAAAAAAGGATAAATTCTAATTATTAATATTTACTTTAAATATTAAACAATTATTCTAGTTAAAAACAGAAAATATGACTTAATCATCCAATGGGCAATAACGCTACATCAATTAAGTGAAAGCCTAGTTTCTCTCATCCCCTCCTTCCTCCTTCCAACTTGTTTTTCTTATCAAGGACATGCTTTCTCCCCTGAGGCATGTGGGAGTTTAACAATTACTTGCAGCTCTAACACCAAGCAATTTCTTCTGGGACTGCAATCTGTTAGAGTTCAATTTTCTCAGCCATAGATGAAATGATCAGAATGAATTTGTTCCTTCAGAATGAAACAGAATGAATAAACTAAATGTGTTTGAAATGAAATTATGTAGCACTCATTCCTAAACCAGCAGACTTCTTTTGCACATAAAGACCCTACCATGTGCAAATACAAGATCTGGATTTTCTGGCTGCTTATACTGACTCTTTCCTCCTGCTGCTTTTTATCTTTTAGATATGGCTTTTAAAAAATTTATCTCTTACTTACAGAGATCATTATTAGAAATACTAGAAGAAAAATCTTTAATAAATTGCTGAACTTTGGAACATTTTTGTGAAGAAGTATATCAAAGCATATAGCAAGAAATTAACCTATAGCAAAACAATAGACACTGGGAAGAAAATCAAAAGGGCAAAAGGGAGAGGATTTTTGAGTTGACACAAAGACATTTTAATAGGTAAAACAAAAGTTGTGCAGGCAAGCAAAGCAACACGGGGATTTAATTCACTGTTTCCCATCAGCATCACCACACATAATAGTTTATTGGAAGACAAATGCCATCACTCCAAATGCCATCTCTTCCTTCTTTCTCCCAGTTTTATTGCTAAACATGACATCTTATGGTACAGAATATCCCCTCGGCCAGTTTGGGTCAGCTGTCCCCCCTAGCTGCTTGTTCACCTCCAGCCTCATTGCTGGCAGGGCAGCACAAGAAGCACAAGAAGAATACTTGGATATGTGCAAGCACTGCTCAGTAACAGTTGTTATAATCAGTTGTGTTGTCACCATAGTTTTCATCAAAAATCCAAAACACAGAATCAGACACACACGAATCCATGGCAAACTATGGGCCAGAGAGCACCACCTCTGTCCTAGGGAAGGTGATGGAACAATTTATTCTGGACGCCATCTCCAAGCAAGTGGAAGAGAAAAAGGTTATCAGAAGTATTCAACATGGGCTCATCAAGGGAAAATCACACTTGACCAATCTGGTAACCTGCTACAACGTCATGACCAGCTGAGTAGAGTGGGAGAGAGCGATGGATGTTGTATACCTTGATTTCAGCAAGGCTTTTGACACTATCTTCTATAGCATCCCCATAGGTAAGCTTAGAAAGTAAGAAAGTGGAAGGTAAGGTGGATTAATAACAGGCTGGTAGACAGAGCTCACTATGATCACTGGCTCACAGACTAGTTGGAGGCCTATGGCTAGTGGTGTTCCCCAGGGGTCTGTTCCGGGTTCAGTATTGTTCATCATCATCAATGACCTGGATGAAGGGACAGAATGAACCCTCAGCAAGTTTGCTGATGAATGATAGGAAGCTGGGAGAAATGGCTGGCACACCAGAAAATTGTATTTAGAGGAATTTTCAAGTTATTGATATGTATATTTTCTCTTTCCGCATCAGTAAAAAATAGGACTAACCACAACTTTTGTGTTTTAAATTGTAAAAATTTTAAATTGTTTGGATGAACTACAGATCTCTAAAGGAATTTTGTATTACCTCACTAGATGTTCTACTTTACTTTCTAGAAAAATAAATGAATCACAGATATATGTGTTAAATCTTCAAATACGTATGGACCATCTGTTCTGCTTTTCACAATGAACTAGCATCCTGAATGCTGTAACAATTCAGTAGCTATGGACACAAAATTTAAGGGTGAATAAAGAAAAGATTAACATATAACTGAACTCAAGATGAAGATGAGAAATGAGGAGAATGGTTAGATGGGAAAATTTTAGTGAAGAGACAGAAAAATGCTTAAGTTGAGGAAAGGCCGTTCAAGACTATAGTAAATATTAATCTAGCTGTGGACACCGTAAGAAGCATGAGGTTGGAGTATAGTAAATTGTATGGGGAGGTGCTCTTACAGTGATGTGTTTACAATTATATGAAAAAGTTTTTGTTTTTGTTTTTTTTTTAAAGATCTTTACTGACTATAAATCAGAGCAAAATTAAACTTTTATGAAAATTTTACTTACTTACATTTAACCACTCTAGGTCTTTTATATGTTTTATCATTTCTTTATACAATGCAAGCATGTTATGGAGACCAATTGGTCTCTTCTTTTGAGCTCCCTTACTCAAGTAAGGCAAGTTGTCATGCTACTGAACATTTTCATCAGTGTTTTTGCTTTGTATTTGGATTCTCGATTTAGTTAATCATTTTAAAAACACAACACAGATACCTGTAGTGTAATTTATGTTATTTACAACTTATAACACAGTTTTTAGGAATATTTGTTTTAAGCAAGGTTTTTCTCACTTGTCTGTTATAACTTTTGGTCTATAATGTTATTTTTGTGAATTTATATTCTTCTTGCTTCTGATATTCACTTCTCAGACAGGCATCACTCTGTCTAAAACTTTTGTTTTCCTCAAGGATGCACAAGTGAAATGCAATTGTGATATATATATACATGCAGATTACAGAGATTTTCTTAAGAATCCTTAGATTCCTTGCAAATTTAATCCAGATTTATTTATAATGAAGCAAATTAACCTTTATGAAGCTAACATTTCAAAATTGACATGCTAACTGAACTGTCTTTTCTCAATTTCACTCCTTACTATTTAAATTCTATCACAAATGAAATAATGATTTTAATCTATTTTTCCTCTAAACAAAAAGTAATCAGCTGTCAAAGTAAGCCTCCCTTTATAGACTTCCAGTCCTAACCTTCACCTTTGAAACAATGAAGGAAAGTGAGTGGAGAAGAATAACTTCTGGGGAGTATCTTGGTGTGTCATGAATCTTTTTAATTTGAACCTTGTAACTTTTATTTCTGTAATAAGAAAAGTCAAATAATGTAGTTTAGAATTACTGCCAAGCATTTAGCTAATCAACAAACATACAGAAATGCTGCCAAACCAAGGAAGTGACAAAACAGAAGTGATTAATATCAGATGTACAAATTTAGAACTTAAACCGAAAGCAAATATACATCACTCAGACAATATTTGCTTATCAGAATCTCAGTTTTACTGCAGAGAGCATTGGAAAGTTGAGCAATGCGATGAAATCTATGATTCTTGAAACAAAAATATTTTTCCAATATTAAGATTCTAAGGAAACTTTCTGTTGTTTTGGTTCCACCAGGTAAATTGGCAGATTGAAAGTAACTGTGTTTGAAGTAGCCAACTATGTCTGTGAGATGGACTTCATCGTTCAGAGCATTCTCATAACCAGAGTGATAGGGAGCACTTGAAAAGTGGCAGCAACAGTTGATTCACTTCTGAGTGTCTGAGCCTTAACACTTATCAAATGTAGAAGGAAAGACAACATAATTGTGAGTTTACTCATTTTGAGTCAGATATATTTGAGATCTTAAATAATAAGTAAATGGGTATTTCTTAGCGCATAGATCAGTAAACAGTTTAGGGTAATGATAGACAAATGTTTCCAGTTTTTAATGAAGTTCACTAACATTTTCACATGATGATGTACTGTTAACTCAAGAGAATTTATTCCTTTCTTTGAATGTGCAAAAAGCAAAGCAAGTATTCAAGTAGTGGTTTTATTGCCAGAAATCACTTTATTATGCTGCACCATATTTAGCTAGAATACCAGTCGATTTATTTAACCAGATGTTACCTATAGTAATGCTGCAAATGACGCAATACGTGGAATATATGTAATACATGTATATATATGTATATACGTATATATTTCCACATCCATGCTACACTTTTTACCCACTTGTGTTCACACAGTCTGGATACACATGAGTTTGGAGAGTCAAAAATACTTGTTTTGGAGGCCGTGGAATTTTATCTTTATGAGAAGGTTAACTGAAAGATGTCTAACAGTTTCATTAAAAATAATTATAGACTTACTCTAACTGCAGCGATAACAAACTCCTGAATTTGGATATTACCTGAGTAAATTCATGCATTAATCATCTTTCTCTGCTTTGAGAAAGTCATTACAGTCACCTTCTCCTATGACTACCCAGACAAGTATTCAAGCTTTTTCAGAAGTTAATGGTTTCCTGGAAATATGCTTAAAGCCCCTACCCATATGGAATTGAGAGTGACTACTAAATCCTCTCTATTAATTGATTTAGGGCAATACACCACAAGCTCCAATTTTAGTTTCATTGATTTTTAGAGTTCAACACATCTTCAGGAATGGACACAACAGGCTCCTTGTTCAGAACACAGACCAATTGTTCTTATGTCTTTATTTATTAAATACTTAGCTTAATTTTCAGTCCTATTTGCCCATTTCCCTCTGAAAAAAAAAAAAAAATCACCTGCCAATTGATAAAATATGTTCTTTGCCCCGTAGTTCACAATTTTTTTAACTGTTTAGCCAGGACCGTATATAGCTGATTATACTAGCTGGCATATCTTTAAGGAGGTTTTCTTCTGGGCACAAGAGCTCTCCATCCCCAGGCGTAGCAAGTCAGGAAAGGAAGGCAGGAGACTGGTGTGGCTGAAACAGGACCTTCTGGTGAAACTGAAGTATAAGAAGAAAATGCACAGACAGTGGATACAAGGTACCATGGGAAGAGTGTAAGGAAGGTGTTAGGCTGTGCAGGGATGGGGTCAGGAAAGTCAAGACCCTGCTTGAGCTGAACTTGGCTAGGGATGCCAGAAAGAACAAGAAAGGCTTCTACAGGTACCTCAACCAGGAAAGAAAAGTCCAGCAGGGCTCACCCTCCTTGTGAGTGACACAGGCATGCTGGTAGCAACAGACAAGGAGAAGGCTGAGATACTTAACAACTTTTACCTCCCATCTTCCCTGATGCCATACAGCCCTCAAACATTTGGTTTGGTAGAAGAGGACTGGGGAAGCAATGTCCCTCCCACTGTAAGTGAAGATGATGTTTGTGACCACCTGAGAAACCTGAACATCCACAAGTCTATGGGTCCTGATGAGATAAATCCCAGAGTCCTAAGGGAATTGGCTGATGTGGTTACCAAGCCACTCACTGTGATATTTGAAAAGTTGTGGCAATCAGGTAAAGCCCCTGGTGACTGGAAAAAAGGTAACATCATACCCATTTTTAAAAAGGGTAAAAAAAGATTACCCTGGGAACTACCAACCTGTCAGTCTCACCTCTGTGCTGGGGAAGATCATGGAACGCATACTCCTGGAAGCTATGATAAAGGCACATGGAATACAGGGAGGTGATACAGGAGAACCAGCACAGCTTCAGCAAGGGCAAATCCTGCTTAACCAACCTAGTGGCCTTCTATGATGGTGTCACTGCATCAGTGGACAAGGGAAGAGCCATTGATGTCATCTATCTCAACTTCAGTAAGGCCTTTGACATGGTACCCTACAACATCCTTCTCTCCAAATTGGAAAGATATGGAATTGATGGGTGGACTGTTCAATGGACAAAAAATTGGCTGCAGGTTCGTGTCCAGAGAGTGGTGGTCAATGGCTCACTGTCTGGATGGAGATTGGTGAGGAGTGGTGTCCCCCAGGGGTCAGTGCTGGGGCCAATACTCTTTTATATCTTCATCAGTGACATTGACAGTAGGGTCGAGTGCACCCTCAGCAAGTTTGCTGATGACATCAAGCTGTGGGGTGTGATTGACACACCAGAGGGACGGGACGCCATTCAGAGGCACCTAGACAGACTTGAACAGTGGGCCCAGGTGAACTTCATGAGGTTCAACAAATCCAAGTTTAAGGTCTTGCACCTGGGTCAAGGCAACCCCCATTAACAATACAAACTGGGGGATGAAAGGATTGAAGGCAGCCCTGCCAAAAAAGACCTGGGGGTACTGGTGGATGGCAAGCTGGACATGAGCCATCAGTGTGCCCTTACAGCCCAGAAAGCCAACTGTATCCCAGGCTGCATCAAAAGATGCGTGACCAGCAGGTCAAGGGAGGTGATCCTGCTCCTCTTCTCTGTACTGGTGAGACCTCACCTGGAGTACTGCATCCAGATGTGCAGTCCTCAGTACAGGAGAGACACAGACCTGCTGGAGCATGTCCAGAGAAGGGCCACAAAAATGATCCAAGGGATGGAATGCCTCTCCTATGAGGACAGGCTGAGAGAGCTGGGGTCCTTCAGCCTGGAGAAGAGAAGGCTGCGAGGTGAACCAATAACAGCCTTTCAGTATCTAAAAGCAAGCTTCAGGAAAGAAGAGGACAGACTCTTTAGCAAGGTCTGTGGTGATAGAACAAAGGGAAATGGCTTCAAGCTTAAAGAAAGTAGATTTAGGTTGAACATAAGGAAAAAATCTTTTACAGTGAGAGTGGTGAGGCATTGGAACAGGTTACCTAGTGTGGTGGTTGATGCCTCGTTCCTGTAGACTTTCAAGGAGAGTCTGGATAAAGCCCTGGGTGACCTGATCTAGCTGGAGTGTCCCTGTTAGTTGCAGGGTAGTTGGACTAGATGGCCTTCAGAGGTCCCTTCCAACTCTAAGGATTCTATGATTGCGTATTAATAGTATTTAATCTAAACAAAATTAGAATGAGATGCACAACCACTGTATGTCTCATTTTAGTTTTTAAACAAATTGTCTTGCTGTATTCTGTGTATTTCAGCCCAATATGAAGAAAAAAGAATAGCAGAGAAGTCATTAAAGTATAACAAGTATAACTCTAAAATGCAGTCTAACAATAAATGTGAGTGTTCCTATAAAGTAAATAAAACAAATGAAGAAAATACAAAACAAAAAACAAAAAACAAAAAACCTCTTCTAACATAAAAATTGTGCATAGACTGCTTTTTTGTTGTTGTTCTTGTTTTTTGTTAGTTTTTCGTTTGTTTGTTTGTTTTTCCCCAAAACATCACAGGTAGCAATTAAACATTGCGTTTGATTATTCATTATGCACTGTGAAGGTCTCGTTTAAAATCATTTTAATAATGAGTGTATGCTTGAAAAAAAATTAGATGAGTGCCCTAAAGGTAATTTAAAATTGATGTTTTAAACAGCTGCCTTGTGGTTAGAATTATACTTAATAAAAAAGACAGGCATAACAATACTATTATATTAATATTAATGATTATTAGATTTTATCTACTTTTGATATATAGTGGGAAAAGTCTGAAGGAAAGTACAGTATTTCTAACATGAAAGGGGTACAAATATGATCTTAATTTTACAGTTGGTGTACTCTGAATATAACTGTATTGTTACTTGTGCATTAAATAAGTAATTTCAAACGTTGCTGACATTTATTACAATTTCCATTGAGGTTCTTTAGTATTAAACTCCCATTAATGAGACAATATGTTTGATACTGTTTAAAGGGTATTTTTATTTTATTTTAAGGGAACATATGAGAAATGAGTGACAAATATTACCAGAATAGACAGTGAAATAGTTTATTTTTGTGTTTTATTATTCTTAATCTACTCAGAATGAGAGTGCAATTTATATAATCTTAACTTTTTTAAAAAATCTAAAACAAAACCAACTTTTGGAGATCTTATTTTTCTTTTCTTTGCTACCAGACAGGCTTAACTTGAAATGAAAAGATGTGGACAGAGAATAAGCTCTCATTTAATGAAGAGGTGGGAGAACAGTAATCATTGGAAACTACACAAGTAGGCTTATAATTTTAGTGGCGAGCTTACTGCTATATCTCGAATTAAATTAAAGTCTCTGGTAGTATTGTACTACTTTTTGTCTTCACAAAAAACAGCTGTAGACTTTATTTATTTATTTATTTATTTTGTAAAAAAAAATTGGTTGGTATTATGAAAGCTTTTACTATAAAGTAATACATACCTTATTTAAATAAATCCCAATTGATTACCAATACGTTTTAAAGTAAATCTACTGCATCGTTAACATAGTTTTGGTTATATCTACTTTAATTCCAGCAGACAGTTCTCCAGACAGAGGAGATGTCTGATCTTATCTCTGATGTTGACAATGAGCCTCTGGCTCTCATACATGAGAGATGAGTAATTAATATAATAACCAGAAGCAGAGTAATCAGATGATTTGAGCTGTGGAATATGGAGCCTGATTTGAAAGACTGAAATAGTTGCAAAAGGAGGAACAGGAGATTTTTTGTTTTTAATTGACTGTTGTGGTTTAACCCCACATTATCAGGTGGCCGAGCACCAGACAGTTGTTCAATCACTCACTCCCCCCTTCCCAGTGAGATGGCAGAGACAAAAGGAAAAAAATATATATATATATTAGAACGCACGAGTTGAGATAAAACTATTCACTAAGAGAGGAAAGGAAAAGGATATTAGTTATGACTATTTATATATATATGTGAATGTATGTAACAAGTGACGCACAAGCAATTGCTCACCATCCCCCAACTGATGCCCATGTAGCGCCCTGAGCAGTGGAACTCCCAGTTCCTTCAAAACTCCTTCTGTATGATGTCATATAGTGTGGAATATCTCTTTGGCCAGTTCAAATTATCTGTCCTAATTCTGTTTCCTCCCAGATCCTTGGGACCTTCATTGAGAACTTCCTTGGCTCTGTGCCAACACTGCTTAACAGCAGCTATAAACATCAGTGTGTTATCAAGATCATTTTCTCCTTGAAAAACAAACAAACAAACAAAACAAAACAAAACAAAAAAACAACTCAGCATCATACCAGACACTCTGAAGAAAACAATTGCATTCCAGCTGAAACTAAGATAATATTTTTTAAAAATGAGTTATCGTTTATCAGAAAGTTTGATGTCCTCTTTCCAGAAATTGCTGTCACATGTAACTGCATTTTCTAATTCATTCTCTTTAAGACATAAAGGGTCTAGTCACCTGTATAGTCCTTAGGATGTGCCTAAAGATTATGTTAAAGATTTTTAACTGAACCTTTTAACAGTACTGCTTCTAATGAATCATTCCCTCCTGCAGTTAGGAAGAAAAATAAAATAAAATAAAATAAAATAAAATAAAATAAAATAAAATTTTAGTTTCAGCATATGTAGTTTTAGTCCAACTTGATGCTCTGTTATAACTTTAAATGAAAGTGAAACTCAGGTTAAGAATTTTCTGTTCCCCAGAGATATGTTTAAAGACTTGGCATAAAATAGCTCCATGCTAAACTGGGTAGACTGAGGTCTTTGAAATATGAATTGAATAGGAAATATACTATATAATATGTAAGAAACATGAATAGATTATTTTATGTAATTTTTCAGCTTTTAACATTCTTTGAGCCATAACTTGTATTCAACAAACTAGAAAATGCTGAAGCATATATAAGATCACATAATCAATCATAATTAGTGACTGATCATGATCCCACAGCATCACAAACACATCTTTTGTGAGTAAAAGCCCAAGGACAAAGCTGAAACACTTTCTGTTTAGAATGACACCAGCAGTAGTGATCCTGTAATTCAGTAAGAGATGCTAAAATTTAAATGCAGATAACATTTACCTCATTTTCTTTAGAACTCAGCCCAGAAAAGTAAGCAGTTAGCTCAATTCTCAAATGAGCGCACATGGAAAGCAGTACCAGTTTTCATATCTCAGTTACAGTTAAGCTAGTCTGATCTTTATTTTCCTGCATAAATGTGTTGTATGTGAAAAATAATAAACAGATTTTCTTCTGAGGGAAATAAAAGATTGTTTAGAACTGGAGGGTGGGGGGCAGAAAGTCTGACAAACAGAGTTCCTAAGGGAATAATTTACTTTCAGAAGGAATACCATAGATAGCATCACTCTTCTCCAGAACACGTCCTCTCCACTACATTCCCTTCCTTCTTTCCCCCATACCTCTTTCTCTGCCTCCCTATACCCACTGATTCTTTGCTTGATTGGATGTTATCTACCTCAGCATCTGTCTATGCTTGTTAATTGAGGAACACATCCACTGTAAGTTGAAAAGAAAAATAGGTGTCTCTTCTAATGAAAATCAATTTGCCTCAAGATTAAGACTATAAAAACCAGAATGCTAAGTTCACCAGTCAAGGTGTTTGGAAATACAATAGACATCTAATCTGACAGGTGGATGACTGAGAAAAACAGAAGATTCTCTTCAGAGAGGAAGTTCTCTCTCAACATAGTTGAAGAAGACCCAGCCTCACACATTATTTAAACCTTGATCATCGTGATAGCTTTATTCTAAGTGGAAAGGCTTATCTGAAATTTTTCTTCTAAATCTATCTTTTTGAAAAAGTTGCAATTGTTGCTTGTTCTGTAAAAATCAAAAGCTAAAAATATATTAAGGTTATCCACATTTTTTCCTATGTAGTATGTCATAAGCTTTCTTAAGTCAAGAGTAAAAGGATCTTCATATGATTCAGTTTCAAATGTTTATAATATATTTAAACCACTTCAGATTTTATTTTTGATGACTTTTATACAACATATAAAATATAAAGGCAAGTTAAAGTTTCCTTCACAAAAAGATCAGATTTTGTAAAATACAAGGAGATTGGCAACTGTAATATCTTGCTTAATACTAGTTAACTTTCTGGACTTCATATTATCTGACCATTTAATATTTAATATTAAGGTATTTTAGAGAATCATTTGCCTAAAATGTAACTCTTTTGTCACTTCTTACTCAGCATGTCCTCTAACACTGAGATTTAGTTTCCTGTTCATGAAAGTCTGAAAGATATGCCAACCTGAAATAGTGATCTTCTGGAAAATGCACCTAAATCTACTCCTAGAAAGATATCAGAAGTTGATTCATTTAATAATACTGTGCAATGACTGAACTTCTCAAAATTCCCAAAATGGCCAATGCTTCTTGAATGCTCCTTAGCAATACATGAAACAAGTTTGAGAATTTCCTTGCATATATTTGAAGATCACAGTATTTTTAAAATAGTCTTTTTACTCCAAGTGTCACTAAAATCTGAAGGTTTTGCTGGCATTTGAGCATTTCTGGGAATAAAGTCAACAGGGATTTTGCTTGAGCTAAAAGGAAAGTCTCGGAGCAATGTCTGAGACCGTTAATTGTCATTAACAATTCATCCTCTTGCAAGGTTGCCAGCCTAAAGATCAAGGTCATGATTCCATGGAAGCATCAATTTGTATATGTTTGGTTCTGCACTGTTTGTTGAGTTTTGTTTTAGCAGTACTCACAAAATTGTTTGTCGAAAAGCTGACAAAATCAGATTGTTAACAATTAAAAAATGACTTGAAATATTGACAAAGATGATTCATGAAAGTCTTGCAAATATAGAGTCACAGAATGGTTAGGCTTGGAAGGAACCCCTGGGGGTCATTTGGTGGAAACAATATATCCTTCTTGCTACGGAGTTGCATACTGCATGGGATTACTGAAAAGTTGGTTATTGTATCTTATTTTCTAAATAGAAAGCGTGGATGTTTAATATTTGCTATTGTATTGGTGCTTGGTCTCAGGAAATTCTTGCCTTTGCCATTGATGTGAAGGTATCTTTAAAATCTGTTATTCAGAGCACACAACTATGTACTGAATTCTAAAATGCAGAAAACTGGGAGCATGTTTTGAAGTTTAAAGCTCAAAAGCATAGTTTAATTAAAATTGTGTTCTCAGTTATAGTTCTTATCAGAGCTTGCTTTTTTTAATTTTCTGGTCTGATGACTGAGGAGCAGATGGGCAAATTTTGTGGCACTGGCTTCAAAATATTTTGGTTTTTTAATATATTTTAGCTGCTTGTGTGTTTTGTTTTCTTTTAATGTCTTGAAAATCTGTCTCTATAATTCCTATCGACTCTGTGAACAAGGGCAGTGTTTGCTTTTTGCAAGTTGTTCGGTACTTCTATGAGCAGTGAGAGCCAAAAAAAGTATTCAGCTTCTTTCATAAGTTTATGACTATCATGGAAGAGAGATAAAGCAAATATTACAAGAAAGGCTGATCTTTTTAATATTTACTATTTCTTTTAGAGTAACATAGTGACAGTTACGATTTGAAAACAAATATGATTTTGATATTTTTCAAGTTTTATATTTTACACTCAGTGAAGGTTTACAGGTGTTGCAGGAATGGAAATCAAAGGATTTCCTGTAGCCTCTTCATTAAATACTTCTTGATATGATTGTTTCCTTCTATTATATTACAAATTAGTGTAGGAGATATGATGAAGACAGTTTAAAAATGTGTTTGATTTTTGTTTGCTTGTTTTTCCCCTGCTTTTCAGGAAATAGCCCAGTTTTCTTCACTCACATATGTCACTATAATGGCTGTAGTCAATTACTAAATGTAGATGCATTCAAGAATCTGTCAGTCTAGGTGGTGGCTGAGCACAGATCTATTTCCAAGTCACTCAGAAACACATCTACAATGTAGATATTGCATCTCACTTTTTTTTTTTTCCCTTCACCACAGACCATAGAGTGTAAGAAAATAGATGTACAAGTTCATCCTCACAGGAGCATGAATGTGTTTTTTCTAGACCATTCCTGTAGCTGTAGATTGCAGTATAAGTAGCTTCACACACTGGACAACATTAAAGAGATTTAAGTCAGGTTAAGAGGTTTAAGATTAGTTTTATGTCATTCCTGAAATGAATTTTATATTTTATTTTAAGGGGATAGGAGAACTGTGATACAACTTTTGTCTGCACACAGTTTTTTTTATGAGTCCTCCATTTTGTAAATGCATAGTCTGGGTTTAAGTCTTTGTAGAACTGTTAGATCCTTCTGGCACTGATTGCTTATGCAATTTACTCTGGAGAGTGCATTGCAAAAAACATAGTAGGAAACAGTAGTTTTAAACACAGCGACATCAGAAGCAGTCTAAATCAGGTTTTCAACATATCTGGTCCCTGATGACAGGTCATTCCTATAGTTGGCATGCAGTGTACTCATAAATACTCTGCAAGTATATCTCTCCAGCCTCCTCCCCAAACAGTTCACTAGAGAAATGATCTACAGGATAGTGAGTTGAAACTATACCTCTTTCTTTTGTTGTTGTGAACTGCAGCTTTGGATTTCTAGTCTCTCATAAGGAGATGGAAAAGAAGGTCATCATGTTTTGAAAGACTTTCAGAGCACCATTTCTGAATGTCAGTTGAATAGATGGAGTAATGAATTTATGCCATCAAAACAAGCTTTTTCTTTTTCTTTCTTTTTCTTTCTTTCCCCTTCCTTCCTTCCCTCCTTCCTTCCCTCCTTCTTTCCCTCCTTCTTTCCCTCCTTCTTTCCCTCCTTCTTTCCCTCCTTCCCTCCTTCCCTCCTTCCTTCCTTCCTTCCTTCCTTCCTTCCTTCCTTCCTTCCTTCCTTCCTTCCTTCCTTCCTTCCTTCCTTCCTTCCTTCCTTCCTTCCTTCCTTCCTTCCTTCCTTCCTTCCTTCCTTCCCTTCTTTTCTTTTCCTCTAACATCATCTGTGTTTTCTGTGAGTTTTATGAGACATTCCACATCTCTTAAGTAATACCCATGATCTAATATCCGAAATTAGCTCTTTCTGAGAACTGCAATAAATACAATGAATCAGGAATATCATTACAGCTTTAAAATTGTGTTGCTTATCTCTTCTCTGTCCTAAGACACACTTCTAATGTTAATGATATGTGTATTTCTCTATGTGCAGTTTCTATTTATTATTTTTTTTAATGGTTAATTTCAGTAGACTTGAAAAACTTCAATTAATTGATTGTTGGTATCTCTGAAGTTCAAGTCATTCAAAAGATTTTCCTTTTCCATTGTAACACAGACTAATGATGAAAATAGTCATTGGTGAAAAAAGTGGAAAATAATAAGTTTAACTAAATACTTTTACTTGTAAATTAACTAATCCTTGGGTTATTTTTAAATAACTATAATATTGACATTCCTTACATCTACATGGTGTTTCAAACAGCACATGTAATCTGTCACACTGGGAGAAATGTGGAAATACGATGTTGAATTCAACAAGATCTAATTCACAAGCTGCTTAACCACGCAGTGTATTGGGATATAAGATTTACTGTCTCTCACAGGGACAAATAGCAGTTTACTAGGAAATACAAACAGAAACACAGAAAATTATGAACTTTGTTGCTTTGGAAATATTATGTGTGAGGAAAGAAAGATGTCATTAAATACTTACTGACACTTTTAAGGAGATTAAAAGAAGAAAGAAGAATTTTTTCCAAACTTAAAGGTTTTATTTCCATAGCATGTAAACATGTTGCTGAGGATGTGCTCATAAAATATTATTGAAGAGATGTCAGAATACTAATGAGCAGGAGGAAAAATATGTTCCATCAAATTCAGTCTTTTGCTGTTTCAGCAAACTACTTACAATTTCCCTAGCTATATTAAATTGTATTTCATTGTTTCTTTAGAAAAAAATTACATCGATATTATTCTGTTTCTCTGTTATATGCAACCTATATTTCTCAATAATTCTTTGTTGTTTTTTTTTTTTTAATTTTAAGTCTCAAAACTTTAAATACAATCTGAAAAAACCTTATTTTCTAGATGAACATTTTTTATTTTCTGTTTTGATTTTAATCTTATATGAGACCTCAATACAATTAAATTATGTAATATAGCTAATCAAGAGTGAAGAATCTAGAGAAATGCTTCCCTTTTGCTGCCTGGCAATTAGCTTTATGTAAGATATGATAGTATTTCTGATGCAACACAGACAATCTATTAACAATGGACTGACCTTTCTTTATACACCTGTCATTCAGCAGTGCATCTCTAATGAGCATCTTGAGCTCCTGAGAGCCTCTATTAAAAAGTTATTGTAATTTCATATGAACATACTGATGGCTGAAGTAGAGCTTTTGATATATGACACCTTTCATTAATCTTTATCTCTGGGACCCATTAGGAAGGCTTTTACACTGTATATCATTTAGAGAGCTTAAGATGTAAAAATGCAGAAATAAAGAGAACACTGAACTTTAAGCTGAATTACAGAACCATTCCTTTGCACATAAAGGTAATACAATATAAAGAGATCACAAGCAAATAAATAGTGTAGCTCTATGTAGTGCTCAGAATGGATTAAGTGTTCCTAAAATATGAACTGACAAAGGAACTTTGTCACCTCAGCCTTCAATAAGTTCAATAGAGTGAGATCACTGGCATCCTCTAAACACTTTTATCTCCACCACAAAAGGAAGAAAGTCCATTTATTCTTGGGGTGCAAAGATCTTTCAGGTATGCAAAAGTACTATAGCTACAGCATTTTCCTTCTGAGGAATTCAGAGACTTTGAAGTAAACTTAGTCTTGTGAACTACAGTTTCATACAGTTCAAATAACCTATATGAAAACCTGACAGGCTGGCATTTTGAATCACAAGTATCTATTTTCAAGATTAATTGGGCTACAGTGTGATATAAAAAGCTATAATCAATTTGAAAAGAAGGATCTTTGCCACTTTTTCATGTTTGTATCCAGTCTGAAAGTATCTTCTCAGGAACAGAAAGGAGAACTCTATTTAGGAGTTCAAATTATAATGGAAACTGAATAGCGAAAACGTGAAGTTATCATAGCGGGAAAGATATGGATCAATTATAAATACAGTGTTAAACATTTTTTTTTTCTGAGAAATTTTCATGAAATAAAGAAGATAAACTTGACCTGTTACTGAGTTGGGAAGGCAGGTGTTTAAAAATAAATTGTAAGGGACCACTGTACAGGTGACAAATGAATAAAGTGCTTCTGATGTAGGTCTTTCCTTAGAGGTTTTACATTAATGATCCTATAATGGACTTACTAGCTCAAGCTTTCTATTGTGGAAATTAAATTAAACATTTATACCAACAGGAAATTGAGTAACAGGACAGACTTAAAAGTGAAGTTTTCGAAAGTAAAATATGGGACTCAGCATTGCTAGTCAGGTACTTTGATTACAAAACAGGTATAATTTTGAATTGTGGGATCCTGATATTTTCAGTCTCCTATTTCAAAAACTAATGCCCCCAAACTCTCCTCAAAGATCATTATTTTTTACATATATGCAAGTTTATTTATACACGAGCACACAGAAAGTTTATGTGAATGTTGTCAATTTTTGTGGTAAATCTAAAAAATTATGACAACTTTTTTGTTGAGCGTTGTCTATTTTTGTAGTTGAGAAATATTTATATTGGACATTTGTTTTCATTCCTAAATGCAAGCATGGCAGCATAAAACAATTAAATGACTTACTTGATATAAATCGTAACATACATCACCAAAGTACTCTTTACTGGATAGCGCAGCAGATTGGAGGAAGGCTTTGTATTTTTTTGTCTATTTGTTTTAAGTTTTTAATAATTTGATTAGTTTTACAGTGTACTCATTCTTTATTCCTTCTCTGTTGTTATTTCTCAAACAACAAAAAAACCTCTGATAGCTGAAGTTTAAACTAAAATAAAGTGATTAAGTTGCAACATGATACAGCTTGAGGGTTATTTGACTAGGCTTAATTTTCGATAACATTCTGTGTAGTTGAATTCACAAGAGTATTTTGACACACATCTTCAAGAGCCACCTGATGCCTTGGTGCCTGTCCCAGCACTTCTAAGGTCTTGCTTGGAAGAAAACTTGTGGGGAAACTGCAGTCCTGGAAACATTTGGTACCAAGGTTGTAGGCAAGTTATTCCTGAATCTTCCATTTTGTGACTGTTCCTTTGGGGACATTACACCCTGGAACTCGAGGTTCATAATTTGACTAAACTGGCCATGTTAAAGAGCTTTGAAGTCTATTTTGTGGAATCCTAGATTGGCCAAGGTTGGCAGGAATCTCTGGATATTATCTAGTCCAAAACCCTGCTAAAAGTGCTGTCAGCTGAAGCAAGTTTATGAGGGCCACATCCAGTCAGGTTTTAAATATCTCTAATGATGGAGGCATCGCATCATCTTCGGGTAACCTTGACTACACTCAAACTGAAGTTACTTCTTAAATTGAATTTCTTATATTTCAGTATTTGTCTATTACTTCTTGTTCTGCCACTGGGAATACTTTGAGAAGCATTTCTCTCTTTACACTCTGTCATCAAGTTTTTATACCTTAAAACTTAGTATGTCTACTTCTGCATCTCGGTCTGACATCAAGCTGTGCAGCCAGAAGAATGGAAAACCCTTCAGCAGTTCCTGCTGCCAAGCTATAACTGAAACCTAGAAGACCTGTCATTTCTGGATAATCTAAATGAATAACTGAAAAATGCTAGGATACTTCTAATACAGGAAGTTTGGGAGGAAAAACGTGCTTAACTGAAATTTTACCAAAATGAAGTCATTTAAAGGAAATCCCAGACCTACTGATGCATAACCGACCCATTTGTCCAGATCAATTACATTACAGTGCCCTCCTCCTTCCCCCTGCCCCAACCACCTGCACCTTAAGCATATTTTTTACTATAATTTTATTGGACTAGTTTGAATACAGTATTAAAACACAGCTGAAAACTGTGTTATAAAATCTGAGTTGCCCTTACCAGGAGCAGAAACTGCTGGTAGCTACTCAATTATTTTACGTAAAACATGTACCTATGATAATGTTTCAATATTTTCTAGGTTTGTCTGTCCATAGCTCCCAACTTAAAGTGTTCAGTGTAGGACATCCAAGATTAATTTAACAACTAGAGAGTTAGAAACATATCTTTTTCATCCTTTTGACTTTAGTGTCAGCTCATTACCACTTTCATTCTTTTTCAGCTTTGTTCTCCAAAAGAACTTCTTTTACAGTGACCTTTTATAAAGATTTTTTAAGGTTTTTTTAAGATTAAGAAGATTTCTTCTGTGTTTCACTAGAAAATGAAGGAGAGTCCACCTCCCACATTAAAGGTTTCTGTGTCTTCTTATGACTTAAGTTCTTGGTAGCTAATAAGAACCTGTTAGCTTAAACTTCTCTGTCAGATGTGTTTCACATCAGAAGTACAATTGTTTTCCTCTAACTCTTAGAAGATATATGTATAAGTATATATGTATAAGTATATATGTATTAGAATCTATGAGGAACAGTGTAGGGTTTTTGTTGTTGTTGTTGCAGTTTTGTTTTGTTTTGTTTTGTTTTGTTTTGTTTTGTTTTTGTCAGACCTGACGTGAAAAAATATTTAAGGAAGAGTTTTGTTTATTTGCTTGTTTTTGGTAATTCTCATCTATGGGACTGAAGGAATCAAAGCAAATGTAGGCACTTATATTTTTCCTGTAAGTTTTGACTGATACGTTACTACTTCCAGTACAGAAATTAAAACAAAATAGAAGAGTAATAAAAATACAGTTTAAGAACAAAACGCTAGATATGCTGGATATGAATTTGGCTTGTGTATCTAGATAAGTATATGTATTTCACTAAGGCATATTTCATTCACTTCAAAATATCTTAAAGGTTAGTTTCAAAGGTATATATTGCATTCTGAGGTATAAGAAAATTATGAGGTTAGGAAAATTTGGAGTTATAATTTGTTAATTATAACAGTTTTTCTAAACATTAAATAGGTTTGACTTTCATACGATATTTGTAGTGATTCAAAAATTAGTTATAAATTTTTCCACAAGAAACAAGATATGAAATTTTTGTCATATTTTGATTTAGAAAATGTTCATTTTTATAGCGATTTCTTTTAATACCTGTATTTGACACAATAATTTTAATTTAAAGTATAATTTTTTATCCTGAAAATACACATACCAGAAATATTGTTCTTTCTTTGGATACCATAGGCACTGTTCTACAGTGAGAGCTCATCTTGTGTGGTTTTGATTAACTTATTTGGATATATGCGGAGATATGGAGACATGATAATTTTTATTCTTAAAAGATTAAATCTAACCTTTCAGAGGTTACAAGCATTTTGAATAAGAGACAGTTAATTTTTAAATACTAGTTATTACACACTAAGTTGCAAGAATTAGTTTGGGTATGAGGGATGCCACATATTGGGATTATATGACGGTATATATAATGGTATACTCATATGATCTATTTAGCTTCAGACATCCATTTTATAGTGGAAAGTCAAGTACTAGGAGATAAGAAGCAATTAAGGGCAGCTTACTTCCTGTGATTCCTTAAATATCCGAGTCCTTCTCTGTCATAGACTTGTATTTTTCTCCCCCCAGATTTCATTTCAGTTTTTGAAAACAAAATTGAGCAATTTGCCAAGTAAAGTATAGTCAGTTTGCATGGATAATAATAGTGCTGTACTATTTTGTATTTCAATAGACTTTACGGAAGATGTAAGATTGATCAGTATCCACAACTATTAGTTGAGAGTTCTTGGTCTCTAGAAAGATTCTTTTTTTTTTTTTCCTGTTACACCTAAATATATATTTTTTAATTTACAGGATATATTTGACTTCTATAAATATTACAGTTTTTTTACCTGAAAGAATGGAGACCAGCTTTGCCATTCTTCATCAGTATGCAAAGCATCTGACACTGTCCCAGGTGACATCCTTATCCTCAAATTGGAGATCTGGATTTGACTGATGTCCCTCTTGGAGGATAAGGAATTGTAAAGAACTGTGGTCAGTGGCATGATGTCTAGGTGGAGATCAGTGATGACTGTTGTCAGCAACATGGACTGTGGAAATGAATAAACCCCGAGGAAGTCTTTGGATGACATCAGATGAGTTGCTCAGTTGACATGCTAGAGGGAAGGGATGCCATCCAGAGGAACCTTGACAGTTTTGAGAAGTGGCCCCATACAAAAAAAAACCCAAGTGGTTCAATAAGCAAAGTGCAAGGACCTACACCTGGGTCACGGCAATCCCAAACATGAATGCAAGCTGGGCAGAGAACAGTTTGAGAACAGCTATGAGGAGACAAACTTGGGTACTTTTGGATGATAAGTTCAACATGAGCCATCAGTGTGTGCTTGAAGCCTAGAAAGTCAACCATATCCTGGGCTGCATCCAAAAAAGTGTGACCAGCAGGTCAAAGGAGGTGATTCTCACTCAGTATTCCAGCCTCTTAATACCTCACTTGGCATACTGCATCCAGTTTTGTGACCTGCAGCATAAGACATGGATCTGTTAGAGCAGGTATAGAGAAGGGCCACTGAAATGATCAGAACATGGGAGCACCTCTCCTATGAAGAAAGGTTGAGGGAACTGGGATTGTTTAGCCTGGAGAAGAGAAGGCTTCACAGACACCTCATAGCAGCTTACCAGTACTTAAAGGATGGCTGAAGGAAAGATGGAGAGTGTAGTGACACAAGACTTAAACTAAAGAAAGGAAGTTCAGGTTAGATGTTACGAGGAAATTTCTTTACTGGTGGTGAGGCACTGGAACAGTTTGCCCAGAGAAGTTATGCATACTCCGTCCTTGGAGGTGTTCAAGGCCAAGTTGGAAGGGGGCTCTAGGCAGCCTGTTCTAGTGGGAAGCTTCCTTGCACATCACAGAGATGTTGGAATGATATTTAAGGTATTTTCCAACTTCGACTGTTCCATGTTTCTGTGGTTTGTGATTCAGTAATAAATACATTGAACAGTATTGGCCCCACTATCAATCTGTGTGGTACAGTTTGCAAGTGTTTGTGGTCTAGACAACAAAAACTCTCCATCACATAAACAAGAATAAAAAAGTAATAGGCAGCCATGGTTCTGCTATATTTTACTTTCAGAAAAAGGATACTTCAAGTTTTCTCTTGCAGTTTTACAGATTTAATCATTATACGCACTTGGAAATGTGAATGCTCCACAGAAACAGCGAGGGATATGTATACGAATTCTTCAAGGACAGTCACTACATTTAAGAAATGCAAATTCTGCAGGGCTGCCTCCAGAATATCTGTTTACTCTCAAAATTTTACTCCACAAATATTCATTCACAATGAATATATCAGCCTGTGTTAGTATTAAGAAACATTATGTTAACCTGATCTAGATTACCTATCTTGTAGAAGATAAAATTATCTTATATTTTGAACCACTGCATAAAAAGAGATAGAAAATAAAATATTCTGCAGATATCAATTTTCTCTGCAGACAACTTTTATAGAAGCAGTTGTAGCTTGAACTTCATTGTATGACCTTGATATAGTATTCCAGCTCTTCAGCAAGTGTTAGATTTGAAAAGGTTAAAAGGTAGGTGAAAGTTTAAACATTAAAGTAAATCAGTTTTTGAAAATGGAAACCTCTATATTTAGCAAGTTTTTTTAAATTAATATTATGCATTAAAACACCTGAAACCTGCAATGGAAGGGTGTAGCTTTGTAATCTGTTTTAAAGCTTATTAGTTGTTTGTTAATAGTAATTTCTAAGCTGTGAGTTTAAAAAAATTAAAATGATATAAAATAAATCAGTATTTCAGATTATTTTTCTCTGTATGTTTTAACAATTCAAAGACTAGAATTCAAGTTTTCTGAGTATTAGTGTGCCCTGTATAACTCTCAGAAAACTACTTCATAAGGTGAGTGCAGTTCTCCTGCGATATATTCATCTCTCTAAGCAGAAACCACAAACTGAGCGGGCTTAATCCAAATAAACAAGTGAAATGTAAAGAGACATAAGTTATGTTTATAAGGCTGAGAAAGCTATTAAATCAGGGCTTGGTAATTTAGATGATGCTAGATATCTTTTCAAAATTGAGCCTCAGTAAAACCAGTTGTGATTTCATGATTTCTCAAACAGTAATTCTACATTAGATTAATTAGAGAATTAATGTCAATGTACATCTTTTACACTAAGCATATTAGGTAAAATGCATACTTAAGTTAAAAATCAAGAGGAATTAAATGAATGTCACATAAATCAGCATTTCCTTAATCACTGAGGAATTCATTTTTCATCCTTTATGTATTTGCAGGTCAGTAATTTCCTGAAGGAGAAAGAAAATTCATGAATAATTTAAAAATCATCATTTCTGTTTCTGATGAGAACAATAAGCAGAGTTTTCGGGGATAGTTATATAAGACATATTCTGAGAAATATTATTTATTTTAAGAAGACTTTTCTCTATTGTGTGTCTGTTCATGTATGTTTAAAAATGCTTAGAAAACATTCCTCATGTTTAATAGAACTCCCCAATCCTCCTGATAGAAACTATTACCTTGATTATGTGAAAAATGTTGAATGACTCATAAAATATGAAATGTTTTAAGAACACAGTTTCTAAACTGTGTCAGCTGTTATCTATGGAGGATTTTATCATGTTGTTTTCAAGCAAATGTATTTTCCTGAAATGCTGCAACAACTTTATGCACACCTTCCATCTGCTATTTTTCTTTAGATTGACTTTGCTATGCTATTAATAATGAAAGCTTGCTTGAATATCTTTTTTTTTTTTTTTTTTTTTTTTTCACTGGCACATGGTGATTTCAGAGATCTGGTTTACTCTCATTACCTTCCTGTTAACTTCTAGTATTTCTCTCATTCCGTATTTGACTAAATCTCTCCTGACAATTACTTTACTTACTGACACAGAAAAATCTGATTTCAATTCATAACACTGGTAAAATCAATTGTTGAAAACTATTTTTCTTTTGTCTTTCTCTCATCATGACTTAAAGCTACAAAAATGACATTCATGGGTCGTCTTTTCCTCAATATAACTGAAATTCCATTACATTTATATAATAAGGTAATGTAAGAAAATTAGTCAATTTTATAAAAAAAGTACAAACCAGTATAATAAATAACTATAGAGATAGGACGTATCCAATATGAGCAATAGTGGTGAAAAAGTAGATCTTCTAAGGACTGTTATTTTAAAAAGAATTTTTAAATTTCTATAGGTAGCTTGATGCCTACTTACGTCAAAATGAAAACAGGAACAGACATAGGTTTGAACAATGGAAGACAAAACCTAGATAATTTAATGTAGCGTGAATTATTACACAAGTGTTGTATTACTCAGTCCATTGTAGCTATCAGTATTATATGTCTCTCTCTATATATATATATTCCTCTGTCAGAGTGTAGTACACTTTATGGAAACTAATCTTGGAACATTAGGGAATGTGACCTAAAGATCTTTTTTCTAAATATCATAAGCACAGTAAAAATTGTCATAATAAAGCTTAGAATACTAAAAAAAAAAAAAGCACTGATTGTGCATTAATATTAATGTAAATAAATAGATAGTGGAGAAAAGTGGAGAAAAAAAATATGTTTTGACTATTTTTTACAACTATTAAGAAATTAGAACAATAGACTTAATATTATAATGCTGTGGGGTTTTCTGTGTAGTTATTGTTGGGGGGTATTTTGGTTATTTTTTAAGGTTTGACAACTAGACTGTTGTCAATTAACTGAACTATATCATGACATCTTTTTGAAGTACATCAGTTTAGACATCTCTTGTCAAAACTAAGCCTACGTTGCATTGTTGTATTGTGGGTAAACACAAAAAGTCAACAACTGAAAAGCGATTTCTTAAAGGATAAAAAGGCAAGGACTGTTTAGGAAACAAGCATTTAGTGTTAATACTAATAGACACTATCATGAGCTTTATCACTTCTAGGATTCATGGAAGGCATGATAAAAACAACGTGATTTGTTGTTTTTTTGGATTTTTTTTTTTTTAATGGGATTATAGAGATGTTTCTATTATTTGCTCCTTTTCCAAAAACCTTGATGACAAATAATAGCAGCTCATACTTCAGACGTAATTTGCAAATACATTATTACTATTTCTACTTGAATTTTTTTCGTCAATAGCTGACTTAAATAAGTCATTGTTGGCAATCTGATGATGTGTAGTTCTTTCTAGCTGTTCATTTTCTCTTACACTTCACTTACCATTATGAATAAACAAACAAACAAACAAACAAATAAATAAATATGAAGATAATTATAACTCAACAGATAAAACAATTTTCTTGGGAAAAAAAATGACTATGGGAATATTAGAACAGTAACAGCTTTGTGCTTATTTGTCTGAAATGTGAGACGTACTTTTACAGGTGATGTAACTTAAATATTCAGTCTTAGTGCATGAGAAAAGGAATTCCAATTCATGGCCTACTAGAAGAAATATAACAATAGAATTCTTTCTGCTCTGTACCTTCAAATCATTCAGATTTCCTAGTCTCTAACTACACGTTATCTACTTTACCTACTTTTATGGTACTGCATTGTTTTTCAAATAAAATAATATAGTTTAGGGAAGAGACTCTTATCTTTGCACATTATTGTTTGCTTGTAAGGACCTAAGATTAGCTTTGTAGAGGCTTCATCACATCAGAATCGTCACGAAATGTGAACTTTTGCATACATGTACATAAAAATTAGTAGAGATGCGCAAATACTCTATGGAGTAATGATCAATAGCCAAAAGACAGGTTATATTTCTTAAAAGTATGTGAGAAAGGGAAATACTGTGCAAAGGATAATTTCCTATGTAAGAAAAGATTAATAAATAGAGCAACAGCTACCTTTATTCCAATTACATTTTTATTTGACAAGAAGAACAAATAAATCACAATTTTAGTAAAATACTGCAAACAATTTCTACATAACAAATAGTCTTTGAAAGCTGGCATGGAATGCATGGATCAGCAGAGCAGTTTGACACTGAAAAATTAAGCTCAGTTTTTTAGTGGCGGGAAATTGAAAGCAATGAAGAGAGCAAAAAATATATATAACACTCAGCTTACAAAGAACTGTATTCGTTTGTGAAACGATTGCCTCCCAATGGTAGCTTTCTTTATAACTTTTTTTTATTGAAAAATATCACTGAATATTCCATTCACCCTCTTTTCAGTAGATAACCCAATGTCACTGTATTTTAAAATGATTTCCCAAAAGATTTTTTTAAGTACATTTAGAGGAGTCCAAATCTTGAGGATTCAGCTTCTTCCTTCGATTCCTGGAGTTACTTGTCATGCTTGTGTCCTGAAGAAGAATTCTTCATGACAGAGCAGTACAGTGCTGAACACTAGAATGTCACATCTTGTGCTGATGGATTGAAAAGATAACTAAGACAAAGGACCTGAAAGTAAATGTGGACAGTAACAGAAACATTCTTAATCACAAAAGAAATGAATGAATATCTATTTTTTAAATTTGATCTTTTGGAGTGCTTAACCTAGTGTGTATGTGTACAGTTTATAGAAACTTTCAATGTAGATCATAACTAAATACTAATGACTCTGCAGCAGGCGAAAACATCAGTTCAAAAACCCATGTAGAAGAGAAAACCAAGATCTCCATTTAAAAATAAAGCAACAGTGATAGTCATAAGTGACAACTTTACATGAAGATATATTTTGTAAAAATCTACATAAGTAAGACTAGAAAAAAGAGTGAAATGATACCACTGCTTTTGCTACTGTATCTGCTATTCCTCATCTACTATGAGTAGATCAGTACTTAAGTGCTTATCCTGGTGTTTATCTTTAGGGAATTTTTTTTTTTTTCAAACTTTAAAGTATAGTTCATTGCATAGTGACAGTTTACTTCATTTGCTTCATTTGCTTCATTTGGTTATTTATTTATTTATTTATTTATTTTGTAACAGGAAAGCTGTAGGGGTGGCCTCTGTGAGTCCAGCAGCTGCCCTAAGTCAGAAAAGAGACAGCTCCAGCTGCTCCAAAAGGGATCTGCTGCTGCCAAAACTGAACCAATAAGCAACATTGCTCTGAGAGAGCAGATTTAATGAAGGGAAATAAATGCTGCTCAACAACACCTGTGAGAGAAAAATGAGAAAATGTGAGAGACACAAACCTGCAGATTCCAAGGTCAGCTCAGGAGGAGGGTAGGAGGTGCTCCAGGTGCTGAGCAGAATTTCCTTGCAGACCAGGAGAGACCCATGGAGGAGAAGGCTGTCTCTTGCAGCCCATGGGGTAACACGTGGAGGTGATATAGAAAAGAATAATGCTGGTATCAGGCATGCTGAAGCAATCTTGTTTTCAAATGGCATTATCATATATTTAAGACCTGCATAAGTGAAGTCTCATTCTTAAGCTTTTAGAACGCACAGCAAATAATTTGTACATCTTTAAATGTACAAAACCAGAGATTCCTGATTATTAGGTTTCTATCAACTCAAACAGATTTAGATAAACAATTTTTACACTCCACTAGCTTACAATTTAGAGCACTCTTGTTTTCTTATTTTCTCTCCACATGAAAGGAGGACATTCTTTAAGGTTTTGAATGCAACCAGTTTTAATATAGAACACAATTTAATATTTTAACACAATAAATACAACGTTTTAAATGAAATAATCATTTAAAACAAAATAAATCTTTGAAGTCGTACAAGTTTAGAAGCCAGCAAAAGAAAGATGTTAGTACTATACAATGGAAAGGGGCACAGAAAGTTTATTTGAGATTCTTACATCTTCATAAATAAGGTTGAATTGAATTCAGTGTATGAGTGTTGAAATAAGTTCTACAATTAAAATCAATATAGAGTAAAGAAAAGTTAAGCGTTAAGAGCTTCTGTAAGCAAGGCACTACATTATAGATTTCTGTAAGTTACTACTACTGCTTAGTAGAAACTTGCATACATGCTAGGAATAGATATTCTCATCAAATGTCCTATTTTTTATTTTTTTAATGTAATGAAAGGAAGATTTAAGAATTTTTACAGTTTAGGTCGTTAATTAGTATTTGTTCTTCTACATGAATTAACATCATATGAGGATTTAGAGCTGAGAGTAATCTTCCAAAGAATGTAAGAAAACCCTTAATGACTGTTTCTCTGTGTTTAATGTTCCATACTTAAAGTAAATTCAGCATAACGTTTGTGAAATGTGTTGAGTTCAAACCTTGGTAATACATTTTTTTATACTATCTATCAATTCATCAAAAATGGAAAAGCGTGGGTTACTCCTTAGTAATATTACAGAATAGATGACTTCACTATGTATACATGCTTAGTGATTATTTATTCCCCAGTTTTCACATTATCTGACTAATCTGAAAGTCATGCTTAAATCAAAATTTTGAGTTTTACAAAGTAATTCTTGAAGTGAACTAACGTCCACATGTGTGAAGAACTGTTTAATTACCAAACAGCTTGTTTCCAATGTGTGCATTTTCTTTAGAATAAAAATGATTTGTCATTATTCAAATTCTTTGAACAAAAAATAAAAGAGGTTCAGTTTAACAGCCATTACATTTTCAAATTCTCATTCCTTTGCACAGTTCAATTAACTGTTTTACTCACTTCATAAATTCATCATATAAGCCACTTTCTTCTCCAATATACATACAGAATTTTTCACATTTTAAACAAATATATTGTTTTTAATAAAATATACTATACTTTGAGCTTTGTAATTGCTGTTTCATGATAATTCCTAACCTTATAAGGAACAGTATAGGCTACAGTTCGTGGTTTAACATATATTTTAATATGAATATTTAATAACTTTTAATATTATTTCAAACAAATCTCCTCAAATACTTGAGACAAAACATGTTAATTTTAGTATTAATTAAGTTATCCGGTCTAGGGTTAATAGGCTCCACACAGGCGATCAAAATACATATATTTCTAAAAAAGTAGTCATCTCACACAACATGTTTGTTTATAATTAATATGACTTTCTCCTGTCTCCTTCTCGAGGAAAAAAACATGTTTTACTTTCATTGGAATGCATTTATACATTATGTATATCCATTGTCTCCCTAATTCCAGAATGGCTGAAAGCTGACCATGTTCTTTAGCCATCATTTTGTCTTCCACTCTCTCTAGCAATCCGTCAGATCAGATTTTCACTTTTCCATTTTGTTGTTTAATTCACCAGGAGAACCACACAGCCATTTGCTCACTCCACCCCTCACTGAGGAAGAGACTCAGAAACAAAACAGAACTCGTGGGTTGATATAAAAACTATTCACTAAGACAGAAAAGGAAAATAGAAAGATACAAACAAGCAATTATAACAATGCCCAGCTAACAGTGCAAAATCTCACCATCTCTTAACCAAAGCCCAGTCAAGTCCCGAGCAGCAGCCTGCCCTGCTCCAGCTCCCCATGGCTTTATAGCCCTCTGCATGATGTCAGGTATTACGGAATGATCTCTTTCCTCATCCAGGCCAGTTGTCCTCGTTCTGCCTTCCCAATGCACTGCTGCTGCACTGTGATGGCAGTGGCCCTCCCCTACCAAACAGCCTGGCCTGCCCCAGGCATGCACCCATGACTCAGCAACAACAAAACATCAGCGTGCTATTCACACTCTCTAGGCTGAAACCAGGATACATTTATATTCTACATACCGTTCACCATTAAAATTTATACAGCTGCTGTGCTCTAGAGTCCCTGTTACCTACATAGTTGTAGTACTGAAAATGTTGCTGCCAGTGAAGCAAAAGGAATAATTATAAATTATGGGCAATGTGAAAGCACACAAAAAAATTAATCTTTTCTGGCTTTCTCTGTCAAGTACAGCTCTCAAAAATGTACTCGAGTAAGATACCAATCGACTTCTGAATTCTTCTGATGGTGAAATATGTTTTTTTGCCTTCCTACTAGTTTAGCAGAAAAATATGTTACTGAGCTGTGTCCTATCAGTCCTGGCTGTTGCTTGGACACAATTATTTCAAAGTAGAGGTGCTTTATTAGTACAACAACTTAATATATATTTTGTTTTAACACTTGCTCAGAACTTTGTTTTAATACTAGAGCCCCAGGAACAACATTAATATTCTTAAAAGAAAAAATAAATTATGTTCATGTCTATTATGTTAGTTAGTTTCATTTTCACACCACTGCATACAAAATTAAAACATATATTCTGTAGTCATACATATACAACTCATTGTAATGTGCATACGCAGATGAATGAACAGGTTGGTTTAAAAACAAAAGGCCTCTGAAAAATAAATTACTGTTGAGCAACATGTAGGGTATCTGTAACATCAGCTCTGCTATAGTTTAAAAATTGCCAGGCCAGAACGTCATGGAATGAGAAACAAAGTGAAGGAAAAATCAGCCGAAGTCATGACCTTCAACCTTGCATTCTAAAAAGAGAATATTAAGCATAAAGTATTTGGAATATCTTGGAAACTGTACTGGAACTGAAGATGAAAACTAATTTAGAGGAAGCAAAGCATCACTTTCAGATTTTTAATACTGACTGAGGATGTGTAACACACACATTAAAATTTTTCCTTTGTTTTATTCAAAGTAATAGATGTTGTGACATGTGGCTTAGAATATACATCACGTCTCTTATTTCTCCCTAGTAGATTGAATTTCTGTTGCAATCCCCAGCAGATCATCCTTGCCAAAATGAATCAGCCCCTTTAGGTTACTTTTGATATATGAAAACAATTGTCTGCATGTTTCTTTCTAGAGACCCAAATACAGAATTCATCACAACAGTCCAAGATGACCAATTATTTCTGAGATACAGCAAAAACTTGAAAAATAGACTCTCTAAATCAATTCCCATTGAAACTAAAGATTTCCAGACTGCACTTTTTTTCTCAGCTGTGAAACCTATCTAGGAAGAATACATTTGTCACTTAACCTATGTACTATCAGCCACTATTCTGCAAAAGAAAATATCCCAAATAATTCTGCTAATGTAATATGAAGATTACTTCCAGATATTAAAATTATGTTTAAAATATAATGCCTTATATATATGTATGATGAGTACTAGATATTTTTATGTGTTTACTTTTTAACACCTGATTTTCTATAACCTCAGTTTCCCATGGCAGCCACAGCTTTCTGGATTTCTCTTTTGAATAGAACATGGAAAGACTGTCCTCATATGAATAATTCTGACTTATTGAGAATAGAGTCAGGGCAAAAATATTCTATACCTCCAGATTTAAATACTTCTTTCCCTGTTTCCACTTCTTTGAACCCTCCCACTGACTCAGCATGGGGTATTTATTTCACAGCACACTCTGCAGATGTTCAGATTTTGTACTTGTGGCTATATAGTATGGAACCTGATGAGTTATCTGTTTTGGTTTGGCTCTTTTTAATCTGTTACTCTCATATGCAAATTAACTGATAATACATAAAGAGAAATTTAATCACTACACTAAAACTCTCTGATTAAAAATGGTTTAATATTATTTATGAGTTTAATGTATTAGGAATTTAATTTTGCATGTATCATTCTCTGCAAGAGATGTGTCAGGAAGATTTCTCTCTTAATAAGCACAAAGAGAGTATATAATGTTTTTATTAATCATTTGGATAACTAAATGTGTATTGAGAATATGCATTACGAATACTTTCTAGCTATTCTTATTCTGTTTCCCACTGTAGCCATATGATAAATAAAAAATATTTAGAGAAAGTAACTCTCAAATAATGCTTTTATCTAAATAGAGATGTTGTTTTTACCCAATTTCTTTGATTAATCAACACTTCACTACACAGCCCAGCAGGGGAATCTGATCATCAGATAAAAATACAAGAAATTATGAAGAAACAAATAAAATTAATACAAAATTGAAAAAGAATTATTTGATCAACTAGTTTTGGCATTTGTGTCAATAAAACAATAATGTTAATACAAGACTATGATATGTAAAGTCACAACAGTAAATAGTAAAGGAGAGCTTCAGATATAAGAATAGATGTAAGATACAGCTTCAGATACATGAATTTGTCCCCACAGTGCGGTATCACTCTCTCCATTTAACAAAAAAAAATTAGCAACAGAGAAATTAAGAAGTTGTCCAGGGGTCCCTTGGGAGTCGCTCCTTAAGGGTAAAGGGGTCCAGGAAGCCTGGATGCTCCTCAAGATGAAATCTTAAAGGCACAAAGACAGGCTTCCCTGAATGCCGTAAGGTGAGCCATATGGGAAGAAGGCAGGTGTGGATGAACCAGGAACAATTGCTGAGACTCCGGAACAAAAAGAGAGTCTATGTCCTTCTGGAAGAAGGGACAAGCTACTTGGGGAGATTACAAGGAAGTTGCAAAGTATGCAGGGAGGAAGTTAGGAAGGCAGAAGCCCAACCTGAACTCAGATTGGCCACTGCAGTAAAAGAGAATAAGAAATCCTTTTACAAATATATCAATGGTAAGAGAAGAACCAAGGAGAATTTCCATCCTTTACTTGATGCAGTGGGGAATGTGACCACTGAGGATAAGGAGAAGGCTGAGGTCCTCAACGCCTTCTTTACATCAGCCTTTAATAGGCAGATCAGTTATCCTCAGGGCATTTTACGCCCTAATCTGGAAGTCTGGGATGCTACGCAGAATACACCTCCAGTGATTAAGGTGGAGATAGTTAGAGAGCTCCTCCTCCATCTGGACTGTCACAAGTCCATGGCACTGGACAAGCTTCATCCGAGGGTGCTGAGGGAGCTGGCAGGGGTGATTGCTGAGCCGCTTTCCGCCATCTACCAGCACTCCTGATTATCTGGAGAGGTCTCAGAGGATTCTTCTGGGGAAACTGGCTGCCCGTGGCCTGGACAGGTATACCCTTCTTTGAGTAAGGAACTGGCTAGAGGGCCGTGCCCAGCAGGTAGTAGTTAATGGATTTAAGTCCAGCTGGTGACCCATTTCAAGTGGTGTCCCCCAGGGGTCGGTACTGGGGCCCATCTTGTTTAATATCTTTATTGATGACCTAGATGAAGGGATTGAGTGTACCCTCAGTAAGATTGCAGATGACACCAAGTTGGGAGGTGGTGTCGATCTGCCTGAGGGTAGGGAGGCCCTTCAGAGGGACCTAGATAAGCTGGATCACTGGGCTGAGGTGAATAGGATGAGGTTCAAAAAGGCCAAGTGCCAGGTCCAGCACTTTGGCCACAATAACCCCATGCAGTGCTATAGGCTTGGGTCTGACTGGCTGGATGACTGTGAAGAGGAAAGGGACCTGGAGGTGTTGGTTGATGCTCTGCTGAACATGAGCCAACAGTGTGCCCAGGTAGCCAAGAGGGCCAACGGCATCCTGGCCTGCATTAGAAATAGTGTGACCAGCAGGAGCAGGGAGGTAATCATCCCCCTGTACTCGACACTGGTGATGCTGCACCTTGAGTATTGTGTTCAGTTTTGGGCCCCTCACTACAAGGAAGACATTGAGGCCCTTGAACGTGTCCAGAGAAGGGCAAGGAAACTGGTGAGGGGTCTGGAGCACAAATCTTATGAGGAGCGGCTGAGGGAGCTGGGATTGTTTAGTCTGGAGAAGAGGAGGCTCAGGGGAGACCTCATTGCACTCTACAACTTCCTGACGGGAGGTTGGGATGAGGAGGGGTTTGGCCTCTTCTCTGAGGCAACAAACAGGACCCGAGGAAATGCCCACAAGTTGTACCAGAGGAGATTTAGGTTAGACATAAGGAAAAACTTTTTCTCTCAGAGAGTGGTCATGCACTGGAATGGCCTGCCCAGGGAGGTGGTGTAGTCACCATCCTGGCAGTGTTCAAGAGGTGTTTGGATGAGGAGCTACGAGATATGGTTTAGTGCTTGTGGTAGCAATGGTAATGGGAGGACGGCTGGACTAGATGATCTTGCAGGTCCTTTCCAACCTTATGATTCTATAATTCTATGATTCTATGATTCTAAAGAAAGATGTATAGCAAAACAAATGAGTACAGAACTTTTTCCCAATGGGTAAGCATCTCTATCTATAATGACTTGGGGATCTCGGAGGACACCAGGCTGAAAATGAGCCAGCAAAGTTCTCTTGCTATAAAGAAAACTACTGGTATCCTACTTTAGGCAAAGTATCAATAGGAGGTTGAAGGAGGTGATCCTTCCCCTTTCTTCAGTGTTGGTTAAGCCACATCTGCTGTACTCTGTCCTGTTTTGGGTTCCCAAGAAGGAGGTTTAGAGCTACAGGGCAGAATTCAACATAGAGTCAGAATGATGATGAAGGGACTATCTTTACCTGAGGCTAAAAGAACTGTGACTGTTCAGCCTAGAGATGAGAAGAGTCAGGGGTCATCTTACCTATGATGGCTGCTCCAAATGTAATGTCTCTTATTTCATTGTGTTGGCTCACAATGTCAGAGGCCAATGTTGGTAGTTTGACAGCAGAGGCTGAACCCTTCTACCAATATTCTGTTACATTTTGTTGCTGTGGGACAGATGGCAGCAGAGGGGCAGTCTGACAAAATGGTGTTTAACGTGGAAGTACGCATGAAGCCAAGGTGTATAATTGAATTCCTCCACGTGAAAAAAGTTACCTGTGGATGTGAACACAGTGAGGCAATGGGTGGTGTGTTTCAGCAGTCACCAACAGTGACGTGAAAGACACATTCTGGGTGGCCATGCAGATTTTCATGAGCGTGGCATGCTGGCTCTTGTTCATCACTGGTGAAAATTCATAGCTAATGGTAATGACTATGTTGAAAAATAGTGTTTTGTATCTGAGAATTCACTCTATCAAATAGTTTTATTGTGCTCCTTGTATCTATTGTAGATTCCATGCAAATTAATAGGAGGCATAACTTTTAGAGCAACTTAAATATATAAATATCTGAGGGAAGTGTGCATTTAGGACAGACCAGGCTCTTTCCAGAGGTGTCCAGTGAAAACAGAAGAGATACTGGGTACCAAGTGAGAGAAAGGAAGTTCAACCTGAAAATCGGTAAGCTGTTTTATTTGTTTGTTTTTTTTTAGTTCATTTTTACTACAAGTGTGACTGAGAACTGGAATAGGTCACCTGAGAGGTTATGGAGTCTCCATCATTGGAGATATTCAAAAGCTATCTATATAAGGCCTTGGACAACAGTCTTTAGGTGACCCTGAAAAGGAGTTAGACTAGATTGTAGCACCTGAAGGCATGGACTTAGATGCGTGAATGATCTAAATCCCTTATTGCAGGTTCTAACATCCCTTATATACATTTCTAAGTTCCCTCTTGTAACTTTCCATCCCCCCCAACATGTCAACAGAAAACTTAACAAGTCTCCTTGGCGTCTAGACACTAACTGCCCATGCAAATGCTAATCCAATGAGAGCTTCTATTCACAGGCTTCTTCTCCAGCCAGGGTTATCATCACGCAGAGATTATGTGCCCCACTTGACTACTGCTCTTGTCTCCTGGAGACAGCCTTTGTTCTCAGCGTTCTCTTCCACACCCTGTCAAACTTGTTTTTCAGCCTCTATTCTGAATGTTGTCTTGAATCCCCCCACTAGACGACCTATGGAAGACTTTCCAAACTCAAAGATTTTATTATTCTGTGTTCTAAGTAAATTTTTAAGTGTTCTGCTACTGAATTATTTCTGAATAATATGGAGTTAATGCTCTGATTCTACTCTACCAATCTCTACTGAGGTTTCCAGGACCGGTGAACTCTTCTAAGTATTTACACTGTAGTTTCTGTTACAACTCCTACTGTGATATGGCATTAGTTAGAATAACCTTGCAGTTTAATTAGATATGAAATGTGATACTGCCAAAAAATGAAGGTCATTTTAGTTTAATATCACCTGTCACTTAATCACTCATCAATTTTCATCCTATGGCAAAAAACAACAACTGCTTCACAATCAAAAATCTAAACTGCTTCGCTTTTACCAAGTAAAAAGGTGTAGCACTTGGGCTGGAGCAATCCCAGGTGTTTATACAGACTGGGCAAAAAACTCCTTGAGAGCAGCCCTGTCGAGAAGAACTCAGGGGTCCTGGTAGATGAGAAGGTGGACATGAGCCAGCAGTGTGTGCTTGCATTCCAGAGGGCCAACTATATTCTGGGCTGCATTAAAAGAGGAGTGGCCAGCAAGGAGAGGGAAGTGACTATCCCCCTCTACTTGGCTCCTGTGAGGCCCCATCTGGAGTACTGCATCCAGGCCTGGAGCCCCCAGTACAAGAAAGATGGAGAGCTCTTGGTACGAGTCCAGAGGAGGGGCAGTAAGATGATCAGAGGGCTGGAGCGCCTTTCCTTTGAGGAAAGGTTGAGGGAACTGGGCTTGTTTAGCTTGGAAGAGAGAAGGCTCTGGTGAGACCTCTATGTGGCCTTCCAGTATTTGGAGGGAGCATACAAACAGGAGGGGCAACGGCTGTATATGAGGGTGGATAGTGATAGGACAAAGGGGGATAGTTTTAAGCGGAGACAAGAGAGATTTAGAGTAGATATTAGGAGGAAGTGTTTCACCCAGAGGGTGGTGACGCACTGGAACGGGTTGCCCAAGGAGGTTGTGGATGCCCCATCCCTGGAGGCATTCAAGGCCAGGCTGGATGTGGCTCTGGGCAGTCTGGTCTAGTGGATAGCGACCCTGCCCGTGGCAGGGGAGTTGAAACTAGATGATCATTCTGGTCCTTTTCAACCCGGGTCATTCTATGATTCTATGATTCCATGAAAAAAATGCCAAACTATCTTTCATTCTTTTTAATGCTTCTAGCCACAGCCCATAATAGAAACAGGGAATAATGTAGGAGACCTATGAATACAAAAAAAAAACCATTCTCTGTTGTCCTGAGACGTTGATCTACCTAGCTGCCTGCACACTGAGAAACTGCTTTACAAGACTGTAACTTGAAATAGTGTTTACTGGGAGGATTTCTTCCATAACCTTTTGACATTTTGCATTTCTTACAACATGCAGCAGAAATTTTTGCTTACAATTCCTCTTTATTTCCAATGCATTATTAATGACACAATATTGCAATCCCCTCTGTCTCTTGTAGCAGAAACAAAAAAATTACTGTGGCTTCATAAATAAATAAATCAATATCTATTCTCTCAAAAGAAAATGGAATATCTCAGAGTATTTAAAAAATATTTTAATTATTGTTACCACTATGAATCATTGTTGGTTTTTCCCTTATTAAAGTAAAATCAGCATTTTATTTCATAATATATATGATAGAAGGTGAATTTTCAAGAAAACGCACTAACCTAAAGTGAAATATACATGAAGGATTTGTTTATGTATGTATTTACAATTCTTGATACCTTAATAGCAACTTCAATGGAAATCTTCCAAAGGATTAATTGCTTGGTTTCGCACATGTTCTTTATTTATCATCATTAACAAGCTTGTTGGAAAGAGTTTTTTCATGGTGTAATGTATCATTTACTGAAATTCTCTTTCTGGCAAGCTGACAAAAGGAGTATATTAGATGTTATGCTGTCTAATTACAAGTCTTGATTTTAGTAATCATTTCCAATTTGCTGGTCTCAAGACACAGGAATAAAGAGGAACAGAATATTGTAGATCAAATCTTACAGATCTTCCCAACAGAGCCATATCTAAGATAGAATAAAATGTTTGGAAGAGTGTATTTAGTACAAAACTTGTGCTGATAATTAAGTCATTGGAGAGGTTTTCTAGATTGTTTTGAATAGGGATGAAATCATTACAGAAATTAACATACTACACAATATATATATATATATATATATATATTTTAAATAACAGCACAGTAAACCAACTTAAATTCTTACCTATTCAAAAGTGGTATTATGTGCAATTGAACTGGTCAAGTATGTATGTCACACTGAAAGCAATGCCTCCTATTTATTTCCCTGGGAACTACAATAAGATACAAAGAGCACAATAACACTGTTTGACAGAGAAAATTCTGAGCTGCAAAACAACATTTTTCAACATAGTCACCACCATTAGTTATGCATTTTTATCAGCAATGAACAAGAACCTGAATGCTGCACTTGTAAAAAATCTGCACAAGTGGAGTAGATCCACTGTTTCACAACTGCTATGATGGTGTCATTACTAGGAAAATACTGTCCCCGCAGTTCATCTTTCATCAGTCCAAACAGATGGAAGTCAGAAGGTGACATATCCTAACTATATGTTGGGTGTGCTCAACAGTTCAGCCAAGATTGGCACTGTGCTTCACAGTCTTCAAACTGGTATAGAAAGGTTGTCTTCTTCTCTGGCCTGACTCTGGAAGTTCAAGCTTTCAGCTTAGTGTTGTAATCCAGTAATCAGAGTTGATGGTTTGTTCTGGGTTCCAGGAAATCCATAAGGATCACCAAGGGCACATCACTTTACCCACTGAGGGCTGTGTCTTGAACTTTTTATTCGATGGGCAATTCACATATCATCACTTCATGGACTGCCATTTTGACTCCAGCTTGTAGTGGTCCCACAACATCTTATCGCTAGTAATGATCCAGGAAACTGTCACATTCAGCCGCATATTGTTTCAATCAGTACTGAAAAACTTGCATATAGTGATCTTTCTTTGCCTGCGTGAGAATCTGTGGGACCCACCAGGAACAAACTTTGTGATATTCCAGCGTTTCCAACATTGTTTCCAGTGCACTGAAGCTATATTCAGTTCCATACACAGTTCACTAATTTGTGCAGAGGAGCTGATTGAGACACTCTTCATTTTATGGTATGACAGCTGTGCATGGCAGTCTGGAACATGGCCTGTAGTTCACATCACTGTCACCACAGGTGAAACACACCACCCGCTGCCTCACTGTGCTCAATTTCACGGGTTGGACTCCATAAATATTAAGCAAGCATTGATGAATGTCAGTGGGCATAATTTTTTCCTCATGGACAAATTCAGCTACACCTTTTCTTCATATACTCTTCCATGTCAGACATCAATTTGTCAGACTGCCCCTATGCTGTCATCCATCACACAGCAACAAAATGTAATGGGATATTAGCTGGAAGGTTCAACCTCTACTGCCATGCCACCAACATTTGCCTCTGATGCCATGGGCCAGCATAATAAGCTAGGAGGCATTACTTTTGGAGCAGCCCTTGCGGATTATGATGTTTCCATTATTTCACAAAGTACATTTCTTATTAATTGCTATAAGCATATTTTTGTGGAAATAGTAATGACAATGTCTTCTATAACATAATTAGAACCAGAAAATAATATGCATAATGCAATGAGTACAGTTAATTTCTTACAAAAATTAAATGCTGATACTTTCTTTACAGTGAGAATTATAACTTCACACTTTAAATCAATGTCAAACATTTTAATAAGCATCTCATATTGGAATTTATTAAAAATGCTATCACTAGCGATATGTTGGGGAGATGTGACAAAAGAAAAAGACTAATTTTCAGTATAATACATTTTTTTCTGTAGAGATACTAATTAGAACAGTGAAGATTCTCACCACCAATTTTTCTAGTGTGGAAACATTAACAAACTAAGAAAAAAATAATTTGCACAACCTGTTGAAACAGCACTTAACACTTTTATCGCTAGTAGGTAGAATGTAGTAAAGAATTTAAGGGAGTTTATTTTCTGGTCAAAACAAGAGCATCTGACTAGGTTCATGACACACCAAGATCCTCCTGAGAAGTTATTCATTCTCCTCTTCTTTCCTTCATTGCATCTAAGGTGAAGGTTAGGACTGAACATTTATAAAGCAACATTTACTTTGAAAGCTGAATACTTTTTGTTTGAAGAATAATAGAATGTGATAGAATTTAAATAGTACAGAGTGAAATTGAGAACAGACAGATCAGTTATGAAATGTTAACTTCATGAAGGTTAATTTACTTCATTAAAGATAAATAAATCTGTATTAATGTTGCAAGGAATCTTAAGAAAATGTCTGTAATCTTTATGTATGTGTGTAACTGAATTTCACTTCTGCATCCTTGAGGAAAATGTAATTTTTAGACAGAGTGATGTCTGTCTGAGAAGTGAAGATCAGAAGCAAGGTGCGGCCTCACCAGCGCTGAGTAGAGAAGGCTGGTTACCTCCTTGCTCCTGCTGGCTGCACTATTGTTGATACAAGCCAGGATGCCATTGTCCTTCTTGGCCACCTGGGCACACTGCTGGCTCTTGTTCAGCTGAGTGTCGACCAACACCTCCAGGTTAGTTTCTTCTACACAGTCTCCCAGCAACTCTACCCAAAGCCTGTAGTATTGCTTGGGGTTGTTGTGGCCAAAGTGCAGGTCCCAACACTTGAATGGTGTTGAGAGCATTCAAAATGAATGATTTCAAATAGATTCTGTTTGTGTGTGTATGAGTCAGAAAAATTCGGGTATATACTGACAATACTCATACCATGCAAAAGAGAAATTATTATATATGACACTGTCAATGATCAGATATCTTTTAAAAGCACTTATTTAAAAAACAATAAAAATTCTACTTTGGTAGAAAACTACTTCAACTTGTTAAGTACAAACATACTATATGTGGCTCAGGAAAGACAAAAGCCCAAGTGTTGATTTTATTATATGTTCTGCATCAGTAAACTACATATATCAATCCCATTTAAAAGCTCATTAGAAATGCACTTAATGCACAGAGGGATACAAATATGGTGAAAGTGTATACTTCATACTAAAATGTACAGCTTGAGTTGCTTATGAAAGACCTTCTGGTGAGTCAATTGTTAAGTCAAAATCAAGAGCTAACATCTGTTCTAACAAACACTTTATATGCAGAACTAGGAAACAAGATTTTATTGGGTTTTGGCACTAGTTCCTCTCCCAAAAGATGTAGAAGCAAATACATTAGTAGGAGAAAAGAAGTACACTAAGTTGGCAACAAAGCATGAATTATATCTATATGTTTGTCATAGAGGACTCTGAAAAGAAGGTAAACCATGAAGGAACCTGTAGGAGAGGAGGGTCCCTGATATAATCTGAAACATGGATTGTTTCATGGTCCAGTTTTGAAGAGAAACTTGTTTCCAAAAATATGCCTTGTTGGAGTCGAATTCACCACTATATATATATATATTTTTTTTTTTTTTTTGCATACTAGATTTCTGATTGTAATTGATTATGAGTTTGTGGCTAGCATAGAGTGAAGAGTATAATATTGCAATTTCTTTCATTTGATATCTAAATCTCCATTGAATATTTACATTTGATATTGATTTTATAAAACTATCTTCGAGTTTCATTTCTTATAATTTTACCAGCACTATTATGATTGGTCTTTCACAGTCTATGTCCTTTTCCATGGTATAATATATAGACACACAAAAAGAAAGTTTCAGAAAAAATAATATTTTTTGAATACTAACATATAGAAATTACAGAAAAATGTGAAATATTGCTTACAAATAAATAGCAATTTATTTTTCATATGGGGAAAAAAGCAAACAAACAAACAAAAAAAACAGATCTCTCCAAATCATGTAAAAATTTCTACACTATCACTAAGGAATTGGTCCCAGCAGAAAAAGTAAACCAAAGACCTAAGACAAAAAAAATTCATTATTTTGACTGTATTTTATACTTACAATATAATTACTATTATTCACCATTGTCCACGTTTTAAGTATGTTATTTAGAGTTGCTGGGACAGCTTTATACCTGCTTGAGTTCATCTGCTTGCAACACATACATATTTCTTGCGTCACTGAGAGGAAAAACT